>OY757238.1:30983273-31554770 GCA_963583995.1 Xylota segnis
AAGCGGGCGAAATTGAACAAAAAACTTAACAAAAAAACGTTTAAAGGATGATTTAAACTTTGGTGTACTCAGATGCCCGCTATTTAGCGTTTGGGAAGATATTGGGTGAACCTGGGTCAAAGATGGAAAAGTCACTTAAAACCCAATATTGTCTCATTTCTCCTTTTCCTTGGTGTTTTCACCCAAGCGGGCGAAATTGAACAAAAAACTTAACAAAAAAACGTTTAAAGGATGATCTAGACTTTGGTGTACTCAGATGCCCGCTATTTAGCATTTGGGAAGATATTGGGTGAACCTGGGTCAAGGATGGAAGAAGTCACTTAAAACCCAATATCGTCTCATTTCTCCTTTTCCTTGTTGTTTTCACCCAAGCGGGCGAAATTGAACAAAAAATTTAACAAAATAAATGTTTAAAGGATGATTTAAACTTTGGTGTACTCAGATGTCCGCTATTAAGCGTTTGGGAAGATATTGGGTGAACCTGGGTCAAGGATGGAAAAAGACACTTAAAACCCAATATCGTCTCATTTCTCCTTTTCCTTGGTGTTTTCACCCAAGCGGGCGAAATTGAACAAAAAACTTAACAAAAAAACGTTTAAAGGACGATTTAGACTTTGGTGTACTCAGATGCCCGCTATTTAGCATTTGGGAAGATGTTGGGTGAACCTGGGTCAAGGATGGAAAAAGTCACTTAAAACCCAATATCGTCTCATTTCTCCTTTTCCTTGGTGTTTTCACCCAAGCGGGCGAAATTGAACAAAAAACTTAACAAAAAAACGTTTAAAGGACGATTTAGACTTTGGTGTACTCAGATGCCCGCTATTTAGCATTTGGGAAGATATTGGGTGAACCTGGGTCAAGGATGGAAGAAGTCACTTAAAACCCAATATTGTCTCATTTCTCCTTTTCCTTGGTGTTTTCACCCAAGCGGGCGAAATTGAACAAAAAACTTAACAAAAAAACGTTTAAAGGATGATTTAGACTTTGGTGTACTCAGATGCCCGCTATTTAGCATTTGGGAAGATATTGGGTGAACCTGGGTCAAGGATGGAAGAAGTCACTTAAAACCCAATATCGTCTCATTTCTCCTTTTCCTTGGTGTTTTCACCCAAGCGGGCGAAATTGAACAAAAAACTTAACAAAAAAACGTTTAAAGGATGATTTAAACTTTGGTGTACTCAGATGCCCGCTATATAGCGTTTGGGAAGATATTGGGTGAACCTGGGTCAAAGATGGAAAAAGTCACTTAAAACCCAATATTGTCTCATTTCTCCTTTTCCTTGGTGTTTTCACCCAAGCGGGCGAAATTGAACAAAAAACTTAACAAAAAAACGTTTAAGGGATGATTTAGACTTTGGTGTACTCAGATGCCCGCTATTTAGCATTTGGGAAGATATTGGGTGAACCTGGGTCAAGGATGGAAGAAGTCACTTAAAACCCAATATCGTCTCATTTCTCCTTTTCCTTGTTGTTTTCACCCAAGCGGGCGAAATTGAACAAAAAATTTAACAAAATAAATATTTAAAGGATGATTTAAACTTTGGTGTACTCAGATGTCCGCTATTAAGCGTTTGGGAAGATATTGGGTGAACCTGGGTCAAGGATGGAAAGACACTTAAAACCCAATATCGTCTCATTTCTCCTTTTCCTTGGTGTTTTCACCCAAGCGGGCGAAATTGAACAAAAAACTTAACCAAAAAACGTTTAAAGGATGATTTAAACTTTGGTGTACTCAGATGCCCGCTATTTAGCGTTTGGGAAGATATTGGGTGAACCTGGGTCAAAGATGGAAAAAGTCACTTAAAACCCAATATTGTCTCATTTCTCCTTTTCCTTGGTGTTTTCACCCAAGCGGGCGAAATTGAACAAAAAACTTAACAAAAAAACGTTTAAAGGATGATTTAAACTTTGGTGTACTCAGATGTCCGCTATTTAGCGTTTGGGAAGATATTGGGTGAACCTGGGTCAAGGATGGAAAAAGTCACTTAAAACCCAATATCGTCTCATTTCTCCTTTTCCTTGGTGTTTTCACCCCAGCGGGCGAAATTGAACAAAAAACTTAACAAAAAAACATTTAAAGGATGATTTAAACTTTGGTGTACTCAGATGCCCGCTATTTAGCGTTTGGGAAGATGTTGGGTGAACCTGGGTCAAGGATGGAAAAAGTCACTTAAAACCCAATATCGTCTCATTTCTCCTTTTCCTTGGTGTTTTCACCCAAGCGGGCGAAATTGAACAAAAAACTGAACAAAAAAACGTTTAAAGGATGATTTAAACTTTGGTGTACTCAGATGTCCGCTATTAAGCGTTTGGGAAGATATTGGGTGAACCTGGGTCAAGGATGGAAAGACACTTAAAACCCAATATCGTCTCATTTCTCCTTTTCCTTGGTGTTTTCACCCAAGCGGGCGAAATTGAACAAAAAACTTAACCAAAAAACGTTTAAAGGATGATTTAAACTTTGGTGTACTCAGATGCCCGCTATTTAGCGTTTGGGAAGATATTGGGTGAACCTGGGTCAAAGATGGAAAAAGTCACTTAAAACCCAATATTGTCTCATTTCTCCTTTTCCTTGGTGTTTTCACCCAAGCGGGCGAAATTGAACAAAAAACTTAACAAAAAAACGTTTAAAGGATGATTTAAACTTTGGTGTACTCAGATGCCCGCTATTTAGCGTTTGGGAAGATATTGGGTGAACCTGGGTCAAGGATGGAAAAAGTCACTTAAAACCCAATATCGTCTCATTTCTCCTTTTCCTTGGTGTTTTCACCCAAGCGGGCGAAATTGAACAAAAAACTTAACAAAAAAACGTTTAAAGGATGATTTAAACTTTGGTGTACTCAGATGCCCGCTATTTAGCGTTTGGGAAGATGTTGGGTGAACCTGGGTCAAGGATGGAAAAAGTCACTTAAAACCCAATATCGTCTCATTTCTCCTTTTCCTTGGTGTTTGACCCAAGCGGGCGAAATTGAACAAAAAACTTAACCCAAAAACGTTTAAAGGATGATCTAAACTTTGGTGGACTCAGATGCCCGCTATTTAGCATTTGGGCAGATATTGGGTGAACCTGGTTCAAGGATGGAAAAAGACACTTAAAACCCAATATCGTCTCATTTCTTATTTTCCTTGGTGTTTTCACCCAAGCGGGAGAAATTGAACAAAAAACTTAACCAAAAAACGTTTAAAGGATGACTTAAACGTTGGTGTACTCAGATGTCCGCTAATTAGCATTTGCGAAGATATTGGGTGAACCTGGGTCAAGGATGGGAAAAGTCACTTAAAACCCAATATCGTCTCATTTCTCCTTTTCCTTGGTGTTTTCACCCAAGCGGGCGAAATTGAACAAAAAACTTAACCAAAAAACGTTTAAAGGATGATTTAAACTTTGGTGTACTCAGATGCCCGCTATTTAGCGTTTGGGAAGATATTGGGTGAACCTGGGTCAAGGATGGAAAAAGTCACTTAAAACCCAATATCGTCTCATTTCTCCTTTTCCTTGGTGTTTTCACCCAAGCGGGCGAAATTGAACAAAAAACTTAACAAAAAAACGTTTAAGGGATGATTTAGACTTTGGCGTACTCAGATGCCCGCTATTTAGCATTTGGGAAGATATTGGGTGAACCTGGGTCAAGGATGGAAGAAGTCACTTAAAACCCAATATCGTCTCATTTCTCCTTTTCCTTGTTGTTTTCACCCAAGCGGGCGAAATTGAACAAAAAATTTAACAAAATAAATATTTAAAGGATGATTTAAACTTTGGTGTACTCAGATGTCCGCTATTAAGCGTTTGGGAAGATATTGGGTGAACCTGGGTCAAGGATGGAAAGACACTTAAAACCCAATATCGTCTCATTTCTCCTTTTCCTTGGTGTTTTCACCCAAGCGGGCGAAATTGAACAAAAAACTTAACAAAAAAACGTTTAAGGGATGATTTAGACTTTGGCGTACTCAGATGCCCGCTATTTAGCATTTGGGAAGATATTGGGTGAACCTGGGTCAAGGATGGAAGAAGTCACTTAAAACCCAATATCGTCTCATTTCTCCTTTTCCTTGTTGTTTTCACCCAAGCGGGCGAAATTGAACAAAAAATTTAACAAAATAAATATTTAAAGGATGACTTAAACTTTGGTGTACTCAGATGTCCGCTATTAAGCGTTTGGGAAGATATTGGGTGAACCTGGGTCAAGGATGGAAAGACACTTAAAACCCAATATCGTCTCATTTCTCCTTTTCCTTGGTGTTTTCACCCAAGCGGGCGAAATTGAACAAAAAACTTAACAAAAAAACGTTTAAGGGATGATTTAGACTTTGGTGTACTCAGATGCCCGCTATTTAGCATTTGGGAAGATATTGGGTGAACCTGGGTCAAGGATGGAAAGACACTTAAAACCCAATATCGTCTCATTTCTCCTTTTCCTTGGTGTTTTCACCCAAGCGGGCGAAATTGAACAAAAAACTTAACCAAAAAACGTTTAAAGGATGATTTAAACTTTGGTGTACTCAGATGCCCGCTATTTAGCGTTTGGGAAGATATTGGGTGAACCTGGGTCAAAGATGGAAAAAGTCACTTAAAACCCAATATTGTCTCATTTCTCCTTTTCCTTGGTGTTTTCACCCAAGCGGGCGAAATTGAACAAAAAACTTAACAAAAAAACGTTTAAAGGATGATTTAAACTTTGGTGTACTCAGATGCCCGCTATTTAGCGTTTGGGAAGATATTGGGTGAACCTGGGTCAAGGATGGAAAAAGTCACTTAAAACCCAATATCGTCTCATTTCTCCTTTTCCTTGGTGTTTTCACCCAAGCGGGCGAAATTGAACAAAAAACTTAACAAAAAAACGTTTAAAGGATGATTTAAACTTTGGTGTACTCAGATGCCCGCTATTTAGCGTTTGGGAAGATGTTGGGTGAACCTGGGTCAAGGATGGAAAAAGTCACTTAAAACCCAAAATCGTCTCATTTCTCCTTTTCCTTGGTGTTTGACCCAAGCGGGCGAAATTGAACAAAAAACTTAACCCAAAAACGTTTAAAGGATGATCTAAACTTTGGTGGACTCAGATGCCCGCTATTTAGCATTTGGGCAGATATTGGGTGAACCTGGTTCAAGGATGGAAAAAGACACTTAAAACCCAATATCGTCTCATTTCTTATTTTCCTTAGTGTTTTCACCCAAGCGGGAGAAATTGAACAAAAAACTTAACCAAAAAACGTTTAAAGGATGACTTAAACGTTGGTGTACTCAGATGTCCGCTAATTAGCATTTGCGAAGATATTGGGTGAACCTGGGTCAAGGATGGGAAAAGTCACTTAAAACCCAATATCGTCTCATTTCTCCTTTTCCTTGGTGTTTTCACCCAAGCGGGCGAAATTGAACAAAAAACTTAACAAAAAAACGTTTAAAGGATGATTTAAACTTTGGTGTACTCAGATGCCCGCTATTTAGCGTTTGGGAAGATATTGGGTGAACCTGGGTCAAGGATGGAAAAAGTCACTTAAAACCCAATATCGTCTCATTTCTCCTTTTCCTTGGTGTTTTCACCCAAGCGGGCGAAATTGAACAAAAAACTTAACAAAAAAACGTTTAAGGGATGATTTAGACTTTGGCGTACTCAGATGCCCGCTATTTAGCATTTGGGAAGATATTGGGTGAACCTGGGTCAAGGATGGAAGAAGTCACTTAAAACCCAATATCGTCTCATTTCTCCTTTTCCTTGTTGTTTTCACCCAAGCGGGCGAAATTGAACAAAAAATTTAACAAAATAAATATTTAAAGGATGATTTAAACTTTGGTGTACTCAGATGTCCGCTATTAAGCGTTTGTGAAGATATTGGGTGAACCTGGGTCAAGGATGGAAAGACACTTAAAACCCAATATCGTCTCATTTCTCCTTTTCCTTGGTGTTTTCACCCAAGCGGGCGAAATTGAACAAAAAACTTAACAAAAAAACGTTTAAAGGATGATCTAAACTTTGGTGGACTCAGATGCCCGCTATTTAGCATTTGGGAAGATATTGGGTGAACCTGGTTCAAGGATGGAAAAAGACACTTAAAACCCAATATCGTCTCATTTCTTATTTTCCTTGGTGTTTTCACCCAAGCGGGAGAAATTGAACAAAAAACTTAACCAAAAAACGTTTAAAGGATGACTTAAACGTTGGTGTACTCAGATGTCCGCTAATTAGCATTTGCGAAGATATTGGGTGAACCTGGGTCAAGGATGGGAAAAGTCACTTAAAACCCAATATCGTCTCATTTCTCCTTTTCCTTGGTGTTTTCACCCAAGCGGGCGAAATTGAACAAAAAACTTAACTAAAAAACGTTTAAAGGATGATTTAAACTTTGGTATACTCAGATGCCCGCTATTTAGCGTTTGGGAAGATGTTGGGTGAACCTGGGTCAAGGATGGAAAAAGTCACTTAAAACCCAATATCGTCTCATTTCTCCTTTTCCTTGGTGTTTTGACTCAAGCGGGCGAAATTGAACAAAAAACTTAACCCAAAAACGTTTAAAGGATGATTTAAACTTTGGTGTACTCAGATGCCCGCTATTTAGCGTTTGGGAAGATATTGGGTGAACCTGGGTCAAAGATGGAAAAAGACACTTAAAACCCAATATTGTCTCATTTCTCCTTTTCCTTGTTGTTTTCACCCAAGCGGGCGAAATTGAACAAAAAATTTAACAAAATAAATGTTTAAAGGATGATTTAAACTTTGGTGTACTCAGATGTCCGCTATTAAGCGTTTGGGAAGATATTGGGTGAACCTGGGTCAAGGATGGAAAAAGACACTTAAAACCCAATATCGTCTCATTTCTCCTTTTCCTTGGTGTTTTCACCCAAGCGGGCGAAATTGAACAAAAAACTTAACCAAAAAACGTTTAAAGGATGATTTAAACTTTGGTGTACTCAGATGCCCGCTATTTAGCATTTGGGAAGATATTGGGTGAACCTGGGTCAAGGATGGAAGAAGTCACTTAAAACCCAATATCGTCTCATTTCTCCTTTTCCTTGTTGTTTTCACCCAAGCGGGCGAAATTGAACAAAAAATTTAACAAAATAAATGTTTAAAGGATGATTTAAACTTTGGTGTACTCAGATGTCCGCTATTAAGCGTTTGGGAAGATATTGGGTGAACCTGGGTCAAGGATGGAAAAAGACACTTAAAACCCAATATCGTCTCATTTCTCCTTTTCCTTGGTGTTTTCACCCAAGCGGGCGAAATTGAACAAAAAACTTAACCAAAAAACGTTTAAAGGATGATTTAAACTTTGGTGTACTCAGATGCCCGCTATTTAGCGTTTGGGAAGATATTGGGTGAACCTGGGTCAAAGATGGAAAAAGTCACTTAAAAACCAATATTGTCTCATTTCTCCTTTTCCTTGGTATTTTCACCCAAGCGGGCGAAATTGAACAAAAAACTTAACTAAAAAACGTTTAAAGGATGATTTAAACTTTGGTGTACTCAGATGCCCGCTATTTAGCGTTTGGGAAGATGTTGGGTGAACCTGGGTCAAGGATGGAAAAAGTCACTTTAAACCCAATATTGTGTCATTTCTCCTTTTCCATGGTGTTTTCACCCAAGCGGGCGAAATTGAACAAAAAACTTAACTAAAAAACGTTTAAAGAATGATTTAAACTTTGGTGTACTCAGATGCCCGCTATTTAGCGTTTGGGAAGATATTGGGTGAACCTGGGTCAAAGATGGAAAAAGTCACTTAAAACCCAATATTGTCTCATTTCTCCTTTTCCTTGGTATTTTCACCCAAGCGGGCGAAATTGAACAAAAAACTTAACTAAAAAACGTTTAAAGGATGATTTAAACTTTGGTGTACTCAGATGCCCGCTATTTAGCATTTGGGAAGATATTGGGTGAACCTGGGTCAAGGATGGAAGAACTCACTTAAAACCCAATATTGTCTCATTTCTCCTTTTCCTTGGTATTTTCACCCAAGCGGGCGAAATTGAACAAAAAACTTAACTAAAAAACGTTTAAAGGATGATTTAAACTTTGGTGTACTCAGATGCCCGCTATTTAGCGTTTGGGAAGATGTTGGGTGAACCTGGGTCAAGGATGGAAAAAGTCACTTAAAACCCAATATCGTCTCATTTCTCCTTTTCCTTGGTGTTTTCACCCAAGCGGGCGAAATTGAACAAAAAACTTAACCAAAAAACGTTTAAAGGATGATTTAAACTTTGGTGTACTCAGATGCCCGCTATTTAGCGTTTGGGAAGATGTTGGGTGAACCTGGGTCAAAGATGGAAAAAGTCACTTAAAACCCAATATTGTCTCATTTCTCCTTTTCCTTGGTATTTTCACCCAAGCGGGCGAAATTGAACAAAAAACTTAACTAAAAAACGTTTAAAGGATGATTTAAACTTTGGTGTACTCAGATGCCCGCTATTTAGCGTTTGGGAAGATGTTGGGTGAACCTGGGTCAAGGATGGAAGAAGTCACTTAAAACCCAATATTGTCTCATTTCTCCTTTTCCTTGGTATTTTCACCCAAGCGGGCGAAATTGAACAAAAAACTTAATTAAAAAACGTTTAAAGGATGATTTAAACTTTGGTGTACTCAGATGCCCGCTATTTAGCGTTTGGGAAGATGTTGGGTGAACCTGGGTCAAGGATGGAAAAAGTCACTTTAAACCCAATATTGTGTCATTTCTCCTTTTCCTTCGTGTTTTCACCCAAGCGGGCGAAATTGAACAAAAAACTTAACTAAACAACGTTTAAAGGATGATTTAAACTTTGGTGTACTCAGATGCCCGCTATTTAGCGTTTGGGAAGATGTTGGGTGAACCTGGGTCAAGGATGGAAAAAGTCACTTAAAACCCAATATCGTCTCATTTCTCCTTTTCCTTGTTGTTTTGACCCAAGCGGGCGAAATTGAACAAAAAACTTAACCCAAAAACGTTTAAAGGATGATCTAAACTTTGGTGGACTCAGATGCCCGCTATTTAGCATTTGGGAAGATATTGGGTGAGCCTGGTTCAAGGATGGAAAAAGACACTTAAAACCCAATATCGTCTCATTTCTCCTTTTCCTTGGTGTTTTCACCCAAGCGGGAGAAATTGAACAAAAACTTAACCAAAAAAACGTTTAAAGGATGATTTAAACTCTGGTGTACTCAGATGCCCGCTATTTAGCGTTTGGGAAGATGTTGGGTGAACCTGGGTCAAGGATGGAAAAAGTCACTTAAAACCCAATATCGTCTCATTTCTCCTTTTCCTTGGTGTTTTGACCCAAGCGGGCGAAATTGAACAAAAAACTTAACCCAAAAACGTTTAAAGGATGATTTAAACTTTGGTGTACTCAGATGACCGCTATTTAGCATTTAGGAAGATATTTGGTGAACCTGGGTCAAGGATGGAAAAAGTCACTTAAAACCCAATATCGTCTCATTTCTCCTTTTCCTTGGTGTTTTCACCCAAGCGGGCGAAATTGAACAAAAAAACTTAACGAAAAAACGTTTAAAGGATGACTTAGACTTTGGTGTACTCAGATGCCCGCTCTTTAGCGTTTGGGAAACTATTGGGTGAACCTGGGTCAAGGATGGAAAAAGTCACTTAAAACCCAATATCGTCTCATTTCTCCTTTTCCTTGGTGTTTTCACCCAAGCGGGCGAAATCGAACAAAAAACTTAATCAAAAAAAGTTTAAAGGATGCTTTAGACTTTGGTGTACTCAGATGCCCGCTCTTTAGCGTTTGGGAAACTATTGGGTGAACCTGGGTCAAGGATGGAAAAAGTCACTTAAAACCCAATATCGTCTCATTTCTCTTTTTCCTTGGTGTTTTCACCCAAGCGGGCGAAATTGAACAAAAACTTAACCAAAAAAACGTTTAAAGGATGATTTAAACTCTGGTGTACTCAGATGCCCGCTATTTAGCGTTTGGGAAGATATTGGGTGAACCTGGGTCAAAGATGGAAAAAGTCACTTAAAACCCAATATTGTCTCATTTCTCCTTTTCCTTGGTATTTTCACCCAAGCGGGCGAAATTGAACAAAAAACTTAACTAAAAAACGTTTAAAGGATGATTTAAACTTTGGTGTACTCAGATGCCCGCTATTTAGCGTTTGGGAAGATATTGGGTGAACCTGGGTCAAAGATGGAAAAAGTCACTTAAAACCCAATATTGTCTCATTTCTCCTTTTCCTTGGTGTTTTCACCCAAGCGGGCGAAATTGAACAAAAAACTTAACCAAAAACGTTTAAAGGATGATTTAAACTTTGGTGTACTCAGATGCCCGCTATTTAGCGTTTGGGAAGATATTGGGTGAACCTGGGTCAAAGATGGAAAAAGTCACTTAAAACCCAATATTGTCTCATTTCTCCTTTTCCTTGGTATTTTCACCCAAGCGGGCGAAATTGAACAAAAAACTTAACCAAAAAACGTTTAAAGGATGATTTAAACTTTGGTGTACTCAGATGCCCGCTATTTAGCATTTGGGAAGATGTTGGGTGAACCTGGGTCAAGGATGGAAAAAGTCACTTTAAACCCAATATTGTGTCATTTCTCCTTTTCCTTGGTGTTTTCACCCAAGCGGGCGAAATTGAACAAAAAACTTAACTAAAAAACGTTTAAAGGATGATTTAAACTTTGGTGTACTCAGATGCCCGCTATTTAGCATTTGGGAAGATATTGGGTGAACCTGGGTCAAGGATGGAAAAAGTCACTTAAAACCCAATATTGTCTCATTTCTCCTTTTCCTTGGTATTTTCACCCAAGCGGGCGAAATTGAACAAAAAACTTAACTAAAAAACGTTTAAAGGATGATTTAAACTTTGGTGTACTCAGATGCCCGCTATTTAGCGTTTGGGAAGATGGTGGGTGAACCTGGGTCAAGGATGGAAAAAGTCACTTTAAACCCAATATTGTGTCATTTCTCCTTTTCCTTCGTGTTTTCACCCAAGCGGGCGAAATTGAACAAAAAACTTAACTAAAAAACGTTTAAAGGATGATTTAAACTTTGGTGTACTCAGATGCCCGCTATTTAGCGTTTGGGAAGATGTTGGGTGAACCTGGGTCAAGGATGGAAAAAGTCACTTAAAACCCAATATCGTCTCATTTCTCCTTTTCCTTGGTGTTTTGACCCAAGCGGGCGAAATTGAACAAAAAACTTAACCCAAAAACGTTTAAAGGATGATCTAAACTTTGGTGGACTCAGATGCCCGCTATTTAGCATTTGGGAAGATATTGGGTGAACCTGGTTCAAGGATGGAAAAAGACACTTAAAACCCAATATCGTCTCATTTCTCCTTTTCCTTGGTGTTTTCACCCAAGCGGGAGAAATTGAACAAAAACTTAACCATAAAAACGTTTAAAGGATGATTTAAACTCTGGTGTACTCAGATGCCCGCTATTTAGCGTTTGGGAAGATGTTGGGTGAACCTGGGTCAAGGATGGAAAAAGTCACTTAAAACCCAATATCGTCTCATTTCTCCTTTTCCTTGGTGTTTTGACCCAAGCGGGCGAAATTGAACAAAAAACTTAACCCAAAAACGTTTAAAGGATGATTTAAACTTTGGTGTACTCAGATGACCGCTATTTAGCATTTAGGAAGATATTTGGTGAACCTGGGTCAAGGATGGAAAAAGTCACTTAAAACCCAATATCGTCTCATTTCTCCTTTTCCTTGGTGTTTTCACCCAAGCGGGCGAAATTGAACAAAAAAACTTAACGAAAAAACGTTTACAGGATGATTTAGACTTTGGTGTACTCAGATGCCCGCTCTTTAGCGTTTGGGAAACTATTGGGTGAACCTGGGTCAAGGATGGAAAAAGTCACTTAAAACCCAATATCGTCTCATTTCTCCTTTTCCTTGGTGTTTTCACCCAAGCGGGCGAAATTGAACAAAAAACTTAACCAAAAAAAGTTTAAAGGATGCTTTAGACTTTGGTGTACTCAGATGCCCGCTATTTAGCGTTTGGGAAGATATTGGGTGAACCTGGGTCAAGGATGGAAAGACACTTAAAACCCAATATCGTCTCATTTCTCCTTTTCCTTGGTGTTTTCACCCAAGCGGGCGAAATTGAACAAAAAACTTAACCAAAAAACGTTTAAAGGATGATTTAAACTTTGGTGTACTCAGATGCCCGCTATTTAGCGTTTGGGAAGATATTGGGTGAACCTGGGTCAAAGATGGAAAAAGTCACTTAAAACCCAATATTGTCTCATTTCTCCTTTTCCTTGGTGTTTTCACCCAAGCGGGAGAAATTGAACAAAAAACTTAACCAAAAAACGTTTAAAGGATGACTTAAACGTTGGTGTACTCAGATGTCCGCTAATTAGCATTTGCGAAGATATTGGGTGAACCTGGGTCAAGGATGGGAAAAGTCACTTAAAACCCAATATCGTCTCATTTCTCCTTTTCCTTGGTGTTTTCACCCAAGCGGGCGAAATTGAACAAAAAACTTAACTAAAAACGTTTAAAGGATGATTTAAACTTTGGTATACTCAGATGCCCGCTATTTAGCGTTTGGGAAGATGTTGGGTGAACCTGGGTCAAGTATGGAAAAAGTCACTTAAAACCCAATATCGTCTCATTTCTCCTTTTCCTTGGTGTTTTGACTCAAGCGGGCGAAATTGAACAAAAAACTTAACCCAAAAACGTTTAAAGGATGATTTAAACTTTGGTGTACTCAGATGCCCGCTATTTAGCGTTTGGGAAGATATTGGGTGAACCTGGGTCAAAGATGGAAAAAGACACTTAAAACCCAATATTGTCTCATTTCTCCTTTTCCTTGTTGTTTTCACCCAAGCGGGCGAAATTGAACAAAAAATTTAACAAAATAAATGTTTAAAGGATGATTTAAACTTTGGTGTACTCAGATGTCCGCTATTAAGCGTTTGGGAAGATATTGGGTGAACCTGGGTCAAGGATGGAAAAAGTCACTTAAAACCCAATATCGTCTCATTTCTCCTTTTCCTTGGTGTTTTGACCCAAGCGGGCGAAATTGAACAAAAAACTTAACCAAAAAACGTTTAAAGGATGATTTAAACTTTGGTGTACTCAGATGCCCGCTATTTAGCATTTGGGAAGATATTGGGTGAACCTGGGTCAAGGATGGATAAAGTCACTTAAAACCCAATATCGTCTCATTTCTCTTTTTCCTTGGTGTTTTCACCCAAGCGGGCGAAATTGAACAAAAACTTAACCAAAAAAACGTTTAAAGGATGATTTAAACTCTGGTGTACTCAGATGCCCGCTATTTAGCGTTTGGGAAGATATTGGGTGAACCTGGGTCAAAGATGGAAAAAGTCACTTAAAACCCAATATTGTCTCATTTCTCCTTTTCCTTGGTGTTTTCACCCAAGCGGGCGAAATTGAACAAAAAACTTAACCAAAAAACGTTTAAAGGATGATTTAAACTCTGGTGTACTCAGATGCCCGCTATTTAGCGTTTGGGGAGAAGTTGGGTATACAGATGTCCATATTAAGAAATTTTGATAAAAATAAGTTTTATAAAAGTGGGCGTGGCAATTTCAAAATTTTGTACGCCATTATTTTGCATTTGTCTTATAACCTAGAAATATTTAATTTTCAGCCCCATCAGCTGATTTTCAATATTACCGTTATTCGATTTTTTCGCGAAAAACCACGTATCCCACCTTGTAGCATACATATATCCAAACTAACCCAAATGTCTAATTTTATCGGAATCGTTAGAGCCGTTTTCGAGAAAATCCGTTTTAACTGAAATCGGCCTTCAGTAAGCTACCCTTAATTTTGAGGTTAGAATGAAAATTCCAATTTCACCTCGAAGTGTGAACCCAGACCACATATATGAAGTTGGAACCAAATTCCAGTTTAGGCCAACTTTGGTGATTGGTTTTCATTCGACATTGCTAGAAGCTCCTTCAATGCCAAGGTAGACTTCTATACTTTTTTTTTTTTCAGAAATCGAGTTTTGCACCATTTATAGTTAGTGCTTGGAAGGGGTGAATGATTTGTAAGTATGGTCATCCATGGGTTTATTCATATTGTCTGGTCATCCATAAAAGAAAAGCATCACTGGATCACTTTGGCGTAGTACATATGTATTACTTATTTTACGGGAATTGCTTCGACTCTCCGAGAAAACCGAGTATCCTCTTCAGTGATGCTTACAATATAAGCATTCACCACACTGAGAGCGAAAATTTGCCACCTAATCCAAGCACGACAGTAACAAAAGAAATAACCCTAAGTATCGTCGCCCATTTCACAAGCGTCAGTGACAGAGGTGTCGCTTAAGCGTGGTTTTTTTTCCTGATGAGAGACAGCAAGAATACCGCTGATTTCTTACATCCAATCGGGAGTATATGTACGATTGGCATCCAGAAGAGCCTTGTCACACACAATCGCGTTCTTAAGAGACCAAATCGTCAATGGAGGCCCTGACCTAGGACACAAAGACCCAAAGCAAGCTCAGGTCCTGAGAAATCATTCTCTTAGCCTTGCTTAGCAATCTCATCAAAGATCTTATTTCCAGTAATTTCACCCAAAACCATTTCGTCCAAGTATATTGCTTTGACAGCATAACCCATTATAAATGTATCAAGGCGAAGGAAACCAAGCAGAGCATCCAGAGCAGAGCCCAGGGATGGGAATATCGATTATTTTTGCCTTTAGGAATACTGAGGTTAGACCGGTAGCTGAGTCTAAGGGGGATCTACTGCCAACTTTAGGTATTCCCCTCCCCTTCAAGTCGAAGCTAGGGCAATAGCTGGATCACAAGATAAGTACTAGGGATTTAATGATACAAAAATTATACATAATTCCATACAAGAAGATCCAGTTTAGGCATGGAAGACTCGTTAGAACCATCCGACGAGCTAAAACCAGCCGAGAACTAGCATGCGCCCAACTGTAATCGCTTTTTCGGACATCCTTCTATCCTGGCTTCTCGAATAATCTTGACCTATAAAGGTGTCTTCCATTCTGTTACAATTTACAAGTCAATATAAGTCGTTTAATACGTATCTGTTGCACTGTATACATAATTGAGAACTGTGTAAAAACAGGACACAATTTTTTTTAATAAGATTTAAATATATTCTCCTATTACTCAAAACAGCCTATTGCAGTGCAAGCTGGCATCTCATCGACATCATACCTTGTACATATATTGCAATCGCGCATCCACACTAGACAATTACCGTCCATCGCATCCTAAGAAATAACAAAACAATAAATATGAGAGTAACTAAACCCACAGCTCACTTTGTCATACCGCCACAAGGATAACACAAAGAACGGCAAGTATAAAAAGCCACAGGAAACTCATTTTAATACGAATCGTACACAACTTTTGAAAAACACTGAAAAATTCAAGATTTTAAATACCTCTTTATTGTAGTTAATTACATGTTTAATTAGGTTGCAATTAGCTGTATCTAACTAATAAGTTAGCGCTACCTAGTACGTCTAATAGCGTCAATCGATAGACTGTCAGCAATCGATTCGTTCCGAAACAGATAAGGCCCTATTTATAAAACTAAACTTCTTGTCCTAGGATACACGTATGTCTTTACTGACTTAGGTACCAAAATTTGACATCGTCATCAAATCTGTTTGCATCCGTGTTCAATCTGTCTTTATACCGAACGGATGGTTTTGAATTGGATTCTAGGATATTCCTAAATGCACTGTTTTCTGGGTGTTCCCAAGTCGAAAAGAAAACCGGAACTGGTACGAACGGAATTGGTACGAACTAATGTAAAAGTTTATTATCGTATTTAAGGCAAAATACCCTAACTTGACATGAACGCACTTAAAACTACATATGCCGACTTACTAGCTTTTTCTCTCAGCAAAAGTTTCCAAAATTTCTGGTGCTGCCATACTAGGTCCTTGCTACTGAATCGAAGATTGTCCTCAGAACTCAGTGCTACACCTTCGTCGAGTGGCCTTTCTGGTGAAAGGAGTATCCGTTCTATCTTATATCAAATCCAGCCTAAATCGAGGAGCGCCTCTGGGGTTACAAAGGCACTAAGGAGGACACCCTCGTGGTACGTGTCGTTAGGATAGTAAACCGCAGAGATCAGCGAGGTTACCTTTACTCTCGCTCCTATAAAACAGTCCTTTATAAACAGTATAGGTAGCTATGATCTTAACCTTCGTACCTGACCCGTACGCAATTAAGTCATCTGTATACGGAATAGCATGGTAAAATACCAGTAGACGTCAGAGGTCATGGACAATGTACAGTAATGGTTTGCTAATACCAAACCGCCTCAACTTATGAAAGAGTCCATCTAACCATAAGGTGCCAAAGGCCGTCTCAGCCTTTTTAGTTTAGACGCGACTTGTAGGGTGCCACGCACAGCCTTGAAACCGAATTGGTTTGAATCACAGCATACACCAACTCGTCGCTAAAATTTGATCCAACATCATCCATCTGCGTAGGCCTGATCTAAGCATCATTTGTCCGATTCACATGAAAGGAGGCGCCGAATTGCGGCAATTACAGAACATCGCATACAAGATCTTATCTGTCAGTGTGGCTTTAGGCCAGAAAAGTCCACAATTGAGCAAGTCTCCACATTTATGCAGGTCTAAGAAAAACCTAAGAAGTCTAAGTCGATACCCACCATCTTTTTATCGAATTTAAGGTTGCATATGACAGCATTTATAGAGAGGAGCTATACAGAGCCATGTTTTCGCATCCCTGCCAAACTCGTCAGACTGTGCAGAATGACGATGGAGAATGCTCCCTGTAACGAGCCCACCTTTGATGTCAAAAAAAGTTTAGACAAGGCGGAGCTCACATACCGAAGGAACAATCTTTAAAAAGTCAAATCCACTACTACAGTGGGCCCACGATATTGAATTTCTTGGGAGAACACAGCCGGCTGTCAATGGGCTTTAGTGATAAATGAGGGTGAAACCAAGTACATATATGCTGTCAATACAACTTCGGCGAATTGGACAAAATGTCATCGATAGCTATACCTTCGATGGAGTAAGGACTTTGTCTATCTCGGTTCTGCTGTGAACTCTGACTCAACAGATATCAAGCGAAACATAACTCCTACCAATAGCTGGTTATTTCGGCCAAGAAAGCAACTGAGTAGTAGATTCCTATCTCGGACAATTAGATGACTCTGCATAAGACCCTCACCCCAGCAAAGCTTTATGGGACTGATGATAAATCGGATGAAGACATCCTCAGCTGCTAAAAGATACTTTATCTGTCTCTTTGCTTTGATGTGCTTTAGAGGAGGGGATTCAACGACGAAATATACGAGCCATACCGCATTATCGACTTAGTCAAAAAGGTGCACATCTGTCAGAGGGGAACAGATCCAAATGCTCCAACTTGAAGAGTATTCGAACTCGATCTGAAGGGACACGCACAAATAGAAGGGGACGTCAAACGACTTGGAGTGCGCAACTGGAGGCAGTTGGCTAAAGACAGGGATACCTCGTCCACTCTTACCAGCTTGTGATTTTAAGTCATCCTCTTGTTTGATAACATTTTTTTGATTTGGTTAAACCATGGATACACCTAGGGGCACAAACTTTTCATATATCTTCCATAGTTGTTCCATCAATGGCACACACAAAGTAACTATGCAAAACTTGTATCTTTCCTATGTACATATGTATGTGTTCCTTTGAAAACTTTTCTGATTAAAATTAGTTACACGTCAGTGGCATGTTTGGTCGAAATTGTATACTCTTCGCCATTGTATTGTTCAAACAACGTACATAACTATAAATTTTCTTAGCTTTTCCGCAATTTAAAGATCATTGGTGAGGTGGTTTTGAAAACACCACCAACCGTACCTATGTATGTACAAAACATAATGTTTCTGACGAAACTTTCTACCGTTTAAGTGTCACCATTTACAATGTTTTGTACAAGGACGATGCTCGAAATTTCCCAATGCGTGGTTTTCGCTTGGAATGTGGCATCGCAAGGAATTAGCGCTGTCTCATGGGAGACTGTTTTGTGTTTTGGGTTTTTTTTTTTTGTCTTCTTGTGTTTGATTATAAAGTTTAAAGACATGTTTTGAAGAAACTTTCGACAAGTCGTTAATTTGTTGTGTGTTGGTGGTAACACGAAGAAGTTGATTTTCGAAGGATCCACTGCCACTGTACTGTTTGTGTTTCGTTTATTATTAGGGGAAAACTTAAATTTTCGTCCTGCTCGGTGGGAAATTAAGTTTTGTATTGTAAATGAGGTACGTGTTTTCGTGGCGATACTGATACAGAGTTTAATCATATCATGGTCAGCACTTGGTTGAGATGAGAAATTGATTTCTGAATCACTAAGTTTCTGTCTTTCACATAGGGTGTGCTCCATTACTTCTGAGACATATAACTCTTAGCCTCCCATTTCGGAACTAGTCATACTAAAAATTTGAAGGAGGTTGCATGATTTAACAAGGTGGTCTTCCTTGACACGCAGGAGCTTCTAGCGATGTTGTACCAAATTCGATCATGTCTTTGAGATATTTATAAAATTGTTCCTTAGTAGTAGAATTGTTCATAGAAATGCACCACAATGAGTTAATCTACTTCTGTAAACACCTTAAACTTCTATTCAACACGATATAGCGCAAAACTATTTCTAAAAAAAAGTCTTCTTGGATTTGCTATTTATTTCAATTGGTGTGGTGGAGCACCGTGGTTTATGTATCCGATCACTTAGTTGGAATTTCGAGGATTGAGTGGACGACAATATCAGAAGCCAAACCTTTTGCGATCGTTTGACAAACATTGGAGAGTAAGCCTGCCATGTACGGCCATGTCAGAGCACTATCTGGCTTGGTTTAGTTCAAATCCGTTTGCTGAACTAGTTCTTTGTTTCAGCTAATTTTGTTCAGTTTAGTTCACTACTTAAGAAATTTGTTCTTGGGTGACGCGCATTCCTTTTCTCAAAGGCCAACACAACGATGTGCTTGTGGTGCTGTGTTCTGGGTTAAAAGTAAACAACACTAACATATAGAAGGTATATTTACCTAAGATTGTTGAACTATTGAACTAAAAAAATGCCATTCGGAACTAGTTCACTTCAAAGTTAGAGGTCTTTTTTGAACTAGTTCTTTCGTGAACTACACAAGGTCGAACTGGTAGACATACTAGAACTGAAAGGGGTCGTCTGCACCCCTATGAAATCCACCATTATAAATACTGCAACTAATAGCGCTGAATATAAAACTTTAGTAAGAGCTGTTGAGACGTGAAAAGAGAGAGAATCGGTGGCAAAACATCAGTTTTTTTTCAGCAAATACTTCTAGATTTAGTGAATCTTTATAATTTAGCCAGATGTATCTTCTTTTTTTACCCCTCAAGATAAATCAGAATCTTTCCTTTGTAAGATCACACCGGACATCCATGTTGATCTAAGTATATCGCTGTTCAAGTGAAAGTAAAGTCTCTAAAGTAGGACCCATTTCTCGGAATGTTAAACTCATTTGTCATGAGAAACAAGCTATGACTGACGTGATCAGCTAGAATTTTAAATTTCTGCGAGCAATGCACTGGAGGAACATGATAGGCGAAAGGAGATGCTTAGAAAACCCGAGCCCTTACTCCTCTTTCCGTTTTCCTATTCAATGCAGAAGCATCTGATTGCGAGCACAACTATCCAGAACCTACATTCTAGTCTGATTTTCGATGAGTCAACGTCGTCACCAATTTTATCAATTACTAAGCAATAGAAAACCAAAATTATGTATCTCGCATTCTTCACAAAGATTTATGGAAGAGCAGCAGGAATGAAGGGCTCCATCGGGAACCAGACTATAAGACTATTTTTTCACGATTGCGATATCTTTACACTTTTTAAAACTCCTTAAGGCGTTATTGTGGCATTTGTAGTGGGATTTGTTAGGCATGGAAATCATGGTGCAGGGACATAATTTTTTCGGGACTTATGCCGCATTCCATCGAAGCCGGAATATTATTCCTTACAATTATTACGTCCCACCTAACATTTTTTTAGACAAGCTTATACACATAATTCAACTACCAAGAAGAGCATGGAACAAGTAAAAACATTGAAAAATGGGAATAAAATCCAACAACAAATTTACGGGGAAAACTGTAAGAATTTACTCAGAGAAATCCAAGCCATAGGCGTCTGCCTACCAGTTGTTGACATACCCCTACCGGAGGAACGAAGTCGCGTGAGCTGCTAAGCCCTGCGGAGAAAAGGGCGAAATGCTGTCAGCAAATGAAGCTGCCTCAAATTAAAATTGTACCAAATTTTTTTAAATAGGTATTAGCTCTACGAAATTTTAGGACTTATGTCCCATTATTGGCAAACAAAATTTCCCGATAAGTCGGGACATAAGTCCCTAATTCAATTTCGGTCTTAAGTGGGGCAAATCGAAAAAGAAAAAAAATGGACTTATGTCTCGGGGACTTACATATGTGTATGTCTCTGCTCCGAAAACATGTCATCAGACCTCTAAAGGGATGAACTCTATTTATGTCTTTTAGGTTGCAGAGCCATGGATCTGAGCGATAGGTGGATGTATTTAGCCTTAAGTTTTGTCTTTTTAAGAGGCACTTCTTTTGCCAGCAGCCATTTAACTATTTTGGCCATGATAAGACAGGACAGATGTATGTACATAGGATCACACATAGTTTTATTGATAGTCGGTTTAGAGTTTGCCACCAATAGCTCGTACTCCTTGTGCAGGATGTGGCTCCTCACAATATATGGACAAACTTATTAAGGAGATGACTTACGGGCTCTACTCTATGGTAGGTACAGAGGTTCTTATTCTAAAACCCATTTTAGACGAATCGATTTTACCTTAACACATAAAGTAGATACTAATTGCCAGTAAAATCTTACAGGTTCTCGGTCTTCGTTCAAAGCCCATTAATGGTTAAATTTCGGTATACTAGGTAACCAAAATATGGAATAAAAAACAATTTTTTTTCCTTTATAAAAGGTCGCCTGCAGACTTTCGAAAATTTGTGCAATTCAACATTACCCAAATGTTTACTCCAGTTATATACATATAGGTATTACTAAGTGTATAGACGGATTTTATGTTGCCAATGAAGAAAATACTCTCATCTAAATACATTGCGGTTAATTATTCTGATTCGTAAGTATGAATGTAATAGCATTCCTGGTAACAGAGATAAGTTTGTGAAACGTTCTCTGACCACAACTAATGCTAATTAGGCACATTTCAGTCAAAAGTTTCAGTTGGCAGGCCAAAATAAATTAACTTGCGATTCTGGTATTCGTTAAGGTATTATTATTTTACACACTTACATTGGTGGTTAAGGTTAGCAAATGTTGCACATGACCAAGCGATGAGTTCACTAAACGTGCATTTATTGTTAGAGTTGTGTACGGAGAATCGTAAGCCATGTTCAAATGGTATGTATGCAAATATGTATAGAAAAACTTTGGTATAGAGTTTGTGGCATAATTCAATGGGAATAGGACTTTTTATTGCTTAAAGTTTGAATAGCTCAAGGGATTCGGTACTAAAGGCGGTTCAAACGCCATCAGAGTAGGTGGCAGGAATTTTTTAGAGATTTGACACCTCATTGAGCTCTTCCATTTTGCAATAAAAAATCCTCAAAAATGTACGTTGGAGCTTACTTAGGCTAACTGTATCTTGCAAGAACTATCAAGGCATATCCCTGCTAAATGTAGCACATAATATCGTATCCAATGTACTGTGTGAACGTCTGAAACCTTTCTGCAACTCACTAATTGGCACATACCCGTGTGGCTTCCGGCCCGGGAGATCGATGACCGACCAAATTTCCACCGAATTTCGAGAGGGAAATGCTCTGTCGTGTTACTTCTTCAATCTAGTGCTGGAACAGATATTGCCCAGGGCAGGTGTTAACACGAAAGGTACTATCTTCAACAAATCTGTCCAGCTGCTGGGATACGCAGACGACATCAACATCATCGGTCGCTCCCGCCGTTATAGAAGCTTTTTCGGCAATTGAAGAAGAGGCAAAACGAGTTGGTCTTAAAGTAAATGAGGACAAAACCAAGTGTTGCAACAAACAAAGAAGCATCGATCCACCGCCTACGACAAAACGTCACTCTTGGCAACAGTAACTTTGAGGTAGTTGAGGAGTTTACCTACCTCGGAGTAAATATGAACTCCACGAATGGCACCTTAGTGGAGAATCGGCGAAGACTTACGTTAGGGAATCTCTGCCACTTTGGTTTGGCGAGACAATTGGGTTCAAACTTTCTAACTCTGAAGACGATATGCATGCTCTGTAAGACATTGATCCTGCCAGTTCTGCTATATGGAGTCGAGTGCTGGACGATAAGCAGGAAAGCAGAGCAAATTTGGACACTTTCGAAGAAGAAGAAAAATTCTTCGTCAAATTATCGGTCCCGTATGCGAGGATGCATGTGAGTTGTACCAAGATGTGGATGTAGTCCAAAAAGCCAAAATACGTCGACTACACGAGCGAATGAACAACTGGACAACTGGAAGCAGCGTGACCGGGATCGAAGGATAGAAGGCTACCGTCTTTTAGGCTGGGACTCTTCACGAGTCGGGAGCCCGTTTAGTAAGTAAGTTACTTAGGTTTGCTAGGCGGATCAAGGCCATAAGTTGTTCACTTACTATCCCTATATTTGCACAAGTTGCTCGTACCGTGATCCTTAAAAACCGATTTATTGTTCGACTTAACTGAGTATATCTCGAAATCGCCCATTGTCGAAAACTATGTTTACATCTGTCATCCTGTCTAGATGACACTAAGGTGGGTTCTCATCTAGTAGTATAGAAACCGTGGTTAGTACTTAGAATGTTACCAATTTTCTTACTTCTTTCCTAGACAACATCTAAAATTTCTTTCACGGCCCCACATCCCGGCATGGTTTCCATCTTTAATGCCAGCATTGCTCCCAGAATCACTGAATATGAAATTCCTTTGCCTTCAATGTATCAATATCCTCTTTTTGTTTTAATAGATATATGTACATATGTATGTACCTTAAGCACTTCTTGTCTCAAAATTTCAGTCTCTAGCCTAATACTGTACTGAATTTAAAGTTCCATGTAAGGGAGGGCATCAGTTAATAATCCTCAGGTTCTAAGAAGCAAGGCAGGGAACTATGATGTCTACACATTATAAACGACTGGTCATGAAGATTCATCCAGATAGGCTGTTGATGGCAACCGACCATTGAAAGGTTTATAATTCTTTACTCTGAGCCTCCAAGACTCGCGAGGTATCCCTCAATTGGTCCTACTCTTTGTCAGCATCACAAAAATTCATTTTCAATATACCTACTCGTATGTACACTATCCGTAAAACCAAAAAAAAATGAAAGCAAATCCTAATCACTGGTTAAACCAGTTCACGAGGCGATATATCCTTCAACAATAGGCTTCCGAGAGAGTGTGTGGACCATCTATGTACGTATTTACGCACCTCTGTTACACTAATTACTCCCACGTAATCACTCCAAACCAAAGGCATATAGGATGTCAGCTCATTTATTGAAAGATTATATCTTTATTACAAGCTTCCCACATGGTGAACTCGATGGCTATTATTCTTCATTAAATAATAACAGGAAATAGGATAAAGTGTTGATCTTGTACATAGGCCTCTGTGCATAAAGGATTTGTCCATTTCATTGAGAATTTTCGATGGTAGTCTGGTCTCAGTACGGTCATTGCTATTATCATAGCAAATCAAAACAATTTTCTCGAGATACTTTTCTAAGAAGGTGTAGATACTATTAAGTCTCAAATTTTAAACTGCAAAAGTTCAAAATTAAGTCTAAAAAGAGTTCATTTAAGGCTAAAGTGAAACATTCAACTTCACGGTCTATAATTTTTGTACACAGCGATATTTTCTATTCGTCGACGTCTTTTAGTGCTATTTTCAACGAGAGTCCTTTCGTTCCTTGTACGTAATTAAATTTTGGTGCAATGCAAACCTAATAAAATTCCGACCGTGAAATTGACAAGATTTTAACACGTAACCGTACAACATGTCTAACATTCACTGGCATACTCATACTCGTGTTGTAGAATAAATTAACTACTACCACGCACACGGTGTGTTTCAAGGACTCTTTGGTTAAGTTCCCCAAACTGTGCTGTGTGACAGCACCAAGTGTAACGAAAAGGAGCACATGTGACAAATTTTCGACTCTGAATAAATGAATTTAATTACTTCCCCTCGGCTAGGAGAACCACCAGCGTTGACTTCAAATGAGTGCCTTCAACTGGTCTCGTTGGATGAGGAGGAATAAAATGTCTGTATCACATGTCAAACGTGGGTGCTCCGCTAATAGTTTTCCATCTAAGGAAGTAGATAATTTCACTGATTTGATTAAGGGAAATTCTTAAATTTAATTAAAACTAATTTGCGATGTTCGAAATCGAATCTTCGAATCTAGAAAAAGTCGAGCTAAAGACGTGAACGCATGCATATGTATCTTAAAGAATTGATTGACTGAAGTTTGTATTTCAGATGCCTATTGTGAAAGAAAAACGCTTCCCAGACATAGCTTTTCTGGTTGTAGGTAGGTAGGTAGGACCAAATAACAATGGTTATGCTTCACCAGCTGTCAAAGATACCAATGACATTCAGCTGTCAAAATATTAAGTAGTGTTGCCATTCCAACATCATTCCACGCTTGCCGAACATGCGGAAATTATTAAAAAATATTATTGAAATTCCGGCTCAGTTATAAATACGAGGGCGGTCGTCAGTGGGTTCAGTATGCAGGGAATACTTCGCACCGTGGAAAAGTTTGAGTGAGAGTACACTCTTTTGGATTTACGTCACTAACCAGACAGAGATTAGTTCGATATGAAGGGAACATAACCGCCGTAGCGGCCAGTATCGAAGAAGACCCAGAAATGTTGAATTGATTATGGCCAGAGTCAACTTGGCTTATTTTGTGATTGGATTGGGCCTACATTCGTAAGAGATTGTACTGATGCAAGAATTGAAGTCAGACGTCGTAAATTCACTTATTGGGTGGTGGAAATATTGGCCGCCGATCCGAATTTTGGCCAGAAAAACCGTCTGCTCGGACGAAGCCCATTTTTGACTCAGCGGCTATGTCAACAAGCATGTCAATGTTTTCAGGTATAGACCAATGTTAACCGACTTTCTGGGGCCAGAGATCGACAACATCGATATACCGAACTGTTGTTCTAACCAGACAGAGGTGAAGGCCAACATTCGAGACGTTATTGCTGAAAAAACGCAGCGCATATTGGACCGAGTCGTAAAAAACTGGACCGACCACCTGAAGCATTGCCAGCGAAACCGAGGCGGCCATTGGAATGATGTGCTATTCCACACATAATTTATTTTAAGTTAAGGCCACATTCAATTTTATATCTCACTCCGCTGTTATTTTATGTTTTTTCCCCTATCGTTCCTATCTGGTCACTCTATACACCCTATAGCCTTCATATAAAATACATGACCCTACGCCCAAGACTAATAATTAATAAGTCGCTATTCGTCTTTATTGAACGACTTTTAGGGGTTAATGACGACTCGAACCATCATCTCTCCTGCATCAACTACAGAGCTTTGCTTCTCTTGAGCATCTAAGCAGATCAGGAGAAGTCAGCGACTCTAATGATCGATTTAACGAGAATGATGTCTACCATGACATCATCTGCCTCAAACCCCAACGTTGGTCCAATAGAAAGGCAAGGAACTGAATGGAGATTTCTCAAGTGGACCATACCCTCTTAAGAATTGTACAGTTAACGTCATCGACTTAGCAGTTCAACTTCAGAACTTTTCAGAACAAATACTTAATTTCGACAAAAAGATGCTCTGTCATGCGATATCTTCAATTTAGTGCTGGAGTAAACAGTATGAAGCGCTGGTCTCAACACGGAAGGTACTATTCAGCTGCTGGGACATGAGAAAGGCATCGACATCATCTGAGATTTCTAGTAAGCCGTTGTTGAAGCATCAAATAGAATATTTTCTGTCAACTAGTTAGCTATAACCTTAAGGTTAACTACAATTCACCAAACCAAGTAAATGTCAAGATCTGACCCAAATTCACTTTATACTTTAGTTTATCACCCACTGAGCTCAAAAGGCTTAAAAAATATGTTCGAAGTTATGATCCACTAGACACTGAAACTGCGAATCCTTCTATATGGCGTACGAAAAGTAGAAAAACGGGCTAAGTCTGGGGCTCCGTCAGAAGAACATTTTCGAACGCTCTTCTAACTCCACCTCTACTCGGTAAGTAGTCCTCTTTTTAAAAACGGAATCATTTTTCACTGAAACATGCAGTCACCCTTTTCTCCGCTGAATTTAGTCGCTCACACAAATTCGTCGCTCCGCTAAGAATATTTCAACAACTGTCAGACAGGCGCATCTACATAAGTAAGTCAGTCTGGACGTTTCGCTGGCTAATATAGTTTTCGTTCCCTCGATTGGAGTGTTCCTAAAAATCTTCAGTCCTGATGCTTCCCACTTCAGCCAAATACTGTAGCCTCATCCTTGAGCTGGATAGTTTAGACAGTCTGTTGTCATACAGCAGACTTCAGTCAGTGTCCGTCCCAAGTAAGCATTGGGACTTTTTGTAAAGATTGTCCCCACGTTTAGTGTCACCTTCCCCTATACTTATACACTCACTCTCTGCCACAACTTCCTTAAAGCCTTTCCTTAATCCTATCTGTTTTATTCTTTCAAAGCTCCAGGAAATTCGGTATTCGCCATCAAAGAGTGAAACCAAACCGCAAAATTCACACTTTCACCATCTGTCGCCCCAATCGGAATGGGCAACCAAATTATACTGACAAAGGTCATTAGGACACTGTGTACGTGTTCCTTGGTAAAAGCATAACAAATGCTTCTGATTCTCCTCACATACCGGGTCCACAGTTGTGAGGACCACTCCTCTTAGGCCAACTCATGCAGTGAAGTACATGACTGAAATCTCTGCTCATTTATTGAGAGATTATTTCTTTGTTGTAACTTTGCCAATCGGTCCACATGACGCCCATTATTCTTCATTAGACAATAAGAAGATATATGGAAGCAGATTTTTGCTGGAAGGGATCTAGGCAATATAGACTTTTGACACTTCATTGGCAAGTCTGTATGATAACGTGATTCGCCACACAGAGCGAGGAGGAGGGACAGACTTATTGCATGAAATTATTTTCGTTATGTCACGATGAGGTTCAAGGGAAATTAGCGTCCTACCGTGGGGACGTTATTATCTTCGAAACGAAATGAGACAAGGAGACAAGCACACAATGCTGAGTAAGATATATTTGGGCTCCTACATTAATTAGCCATTTCACATGAATAATAATTACCGCTGCAAGGATATTCTCGTGTTGCCATCGGTTTAATCGACTGAGCGTGGTGGTTTTAGACGACTTGTAAGAGTTTGTGTTCAACTTTTTGATTCGAAAAAAACTAAAACAATTTGCAGCGAATAATGCAGTTCAGAGTGGTAGCGAATGCCTTATGTCAGCAACTGCTAATGTCCCATAAAACATCGAATGCAGCTTCTGAAGTTCGTCCTGTGCAATGTGGTAACAGTATGGTAAACAATGTGCGCAGTTTAGTGGCTAAAGTTTTGCCAATTTCACGGCCATAATTTCAGCTGAGAATGATGGGAAAAGTGATGCATTAGGACACCACTTTGTGTGCATGGGAATTTTGTTTTCGGGGGACTGCAGGAGATTTCATCAAAATGGTAATATGGGGAGTTTATTTTTTTTATACATATATGCAAATCGTCCTTAAGACGTAGGAAGGTGAATATTTCGAGATTCATAATTCAAAGGTTTAAAGATCATAAAGTGAGTGTTTTGAGTAGGCTACGTAGGCCCAGAGAAAGATTCTCCTAAAAGAGCAATTTACTTTATTAGACTTAAACGTGAAAAAATTTTTTATTGGGCACCAACAGAATGGTACATAAAATCTGGTCCGTAGGATGAATCTGCATCCGATGGAGGAAGTTGGAATATTTTAGTAGTTAGTTACCCGTTTTTCCATTACTGTTGTCAAGCATTTTATAGTAAACGGGTTCCTATCTATTAGGAGATGATACCATCTGGTTATATCATGCTAATTTTACCAGGACCAGATCAGGAAAACGGCAGAAAGCGAACTGTTGCTGGTACCAAAACGAACCGCAGACGTTCGAATGTTTAATAGACCACGTGCAGCCGAGGTCCTAGTAGAGGCCCTAGACTGTTATAATGCAGATATCACCGCCATCCAAGAAGTGCGATGGGAGGTGCCGGGCAAACGAAGGATGGAAAACTGTGACGTATACTATGGTGATTGTTATAGGGAGCAGAAGCAGCGCTTATTCTGATGTGGAAATCTTGAGCTTTCGACAGGTAAGTGAGCGTTTTACGAGAATCTACATCAAGGCTACATTTGCCAACATAAGTCTCATATGTTCTCATGCCCGCACAGGGGATAAGAACAGTGCCATCGAAGAATACAAAAAACAAAACCTAGGAGCAATGCCCTAAGTATGACGTTAAAGGAAGATAGGAAAGGAGGACATCTTTGGTAGGACATTTGGAAAGTATAGCCTACACGACACAACGTTTGACAATGGACTTAGGCTTTTGTGGGGGGGGGCGGAATGTCACTATAGCATGCACACGGTTTCCTCAATCAGAATGAACCATTCAACCTAGACGATGGCAGCCAAAACTTTCGTCCACCTGACCTGGTAGAGAGCATAGACTAACTTATTTCTAAGATTTGGTCAGATATGTTTATGCCTGATCAATGGAATCTCAGCACTGCTTGCCCGATCCACTAACAAGGAAACCCCTCAATTGTCACAATTACAGAAGTATATCTAAGCCTCCTCAGCATCGCATATAAGATCATATCTGCCATCCAGTGTTTTCTTTTACTTGAACGAAGTGTGCGGAACTCATAAGTCAACACCAGAGTACAATCTTTCAAAAGTCTGTGGGACTACTAGCGTATGCCAACGATATTAGCATTATTGGCAGAACTCAGCGGGCTGTCTCTGGTGCGTTTTGAGTAGTAGAGCCCCATCCCGAACAACTAAGGAATCTCTATATAAAACCTTGATCATCCCAGTCCAGAACTGTACCATCTGTACAACGACTTCAACCTACTAAAAAAAACTACGAGTCCGTCGTTTGATATGGCTAAAGCATGTTGAGCGAATGGACACCAATGCTCCGGACCACAGAGTCTTCGAATCAAACCCGAAAGTACATTGCAGTAGAGTCTTAGGTGCCGCGCACAAGTAAAAGGGGACCTCAGTTGACTTGGAGTTCGAAACTGGTGGCAGTAAGCTAAGGACCGGACTAACTGGAGAGGACTGTTGGTTAAGGCCCAGGCGCACCCTGAACTGTAGCGCCTCCAAAATAAGTAAGTAAGTAAGGTTCGGAGGCATGCTTAGTCTAACGAAGTTTAGTTACAGGATCTAAACAGAGCTCTTTCGCATGCCTTTATAATACCCTTGCACTCAAGAATGCCCTTATAATGTCAAGGACACAGGCCAAGTGATATTTTTGGCCGACGCCTAGGAGTATGCACTCATATTGCAATTGAACGACTTAAAGTCAGAAGGAAGAGAAGACAGGATAGCTTTTCTCGTGTAGTATGTAGCTTGAAACGCAGGTTTCATTACTCAGTGGGTGTTGGCTGAGCTAGTCCGAGAACTTTTGTAGAGTGTTGTGTGTATTTGGCCAGATTTCTAATATTAATGCGAGTGTGTTGACTCCGGCGTCAGGTGTTATTAGAAAATTTGTGTAGGTTTGCAACTTGAACTACATAACAACCTGTCACTCAATACCCGAACACTTCTAACAACATTTGTGTCATTACTCCTTGTCCTGACTCACCCTGTCTATGTATTTCCATAAGAAATATCCTCTCATAAATATTATTTATTTTCCTCCATAAGGATACACACATAGAATAATGTTCAATAACTCAACCAATTTGTATCAATAACACACACGTTTTCTAAATAAACGGACGCAAGGAAGCGGCTGGCTCTCTTCCTCAGCACCATTATATCAATCAAACTAATTCGCTACGGAATGGACCGAGTTCGGTACAAATCTGTGCCAAAGATTTCGGCCGAATCTATTCTGAGCGGAATACATCAGTTCGTCAGTGGGCGTGTGAAAATTCCCAAATGTAAAGGAAAATCGATTCCGCCTCGGGTTTCATTTGTATCTGTGACCTTAATCAGTATTGGTTGAATGGAAGAAAAATTCTTTGTGCTTAATACTGCCATGCTTTCTTTTGGGGTTATTTCAATTTGTCAAGAGCAACACAATGGAGCGCCTTGAGGCGAGGTACAACCTTCACAATGTCGCAGTTCATTTGATTGTGCTATTTAGTGGTTTTTTTCTGCTTTTTTTTCTGGGACCAACAAATTTAAAGCACACGAGGAGACTATCTACATGGTGGACGAATTTAAATAAGGTATCTTAAAAATAACTTTCGATTTGAGTGCGGAACTTTCGTAGAATTATAGTTTCAAGTTGGATGAGGAGGTATAGGAGCAACATGTTGTATGGTAGAAATATTAAATAAAAACGTATTTGGGACCACAGGCTTATTTTTTTCTGGTACTGGCTAAGGATTGAACTTGGAAAACCTTGCTCTGCAGTCCAACGCATCTGTTGGCAGTCTAATCTGAAAACCTATGTCTTAATACCTATGGGAACGTGTCCCACTGCATTTAAGTATCCAACAAGCAATGCTATTGATATCTGCGGTATGTTAAACCTTCGAAAAATATTAAGGGCTCAAGAATTCTTATCTTTTCTGATAGTCTAATACCCCTTGCAGTACCATCCATCGTTACAGTCAACCCCGAAACGACTTTTTGAAGCAATCAGACGTAGTAACTGGTCCAAGCAAAATCCAGTATTATCCATATAACTAGAATTTCATCGACTTTGAGAGACCTTACAGTATCAGCACTTATAACATCAGGACTCAAAATTGGGCATTTTTGCGCTGCGAAAATCTTGGGATCTTAGACTAAAGCCCATATCGGGGTGCACTTCTTCCGGTGCTCGTTCAACAGAGGCTTCCCGAATCGACTCAAAATCGACCCAACTACTATCAGCTGCCCGGCTATGTTAAGAGATATACAATAGTCGTTGGACCTGTAGACGTGTTTCCCCCCGGCAGTAACTAGATCTCCTAAGAGGGGGCCCTCTGTTCTGGAACCTACGTGAGGGAGGGCGGAAGATCCCAGTTGCTCTCTGGATTACCTTCCAGTGAGAGGAGATGATCCACCTCTGTGTCAAACCAGATCAGTGAAGGAAAGCCATCGGACACGTCCTTGTGAGTGAGAAGTTCACCTCAAGCTCAATTCTACTCTAATATTAGTTGTTTTGGACAGTAGTTCTCGAAAAGGGGCGATGGTCTGATGGTAGAACCTTCCGGGGATATTCCCCCAAACCATATACCAGCGGGAACCAATCAGCTTAGCCAGGACTTCACAAGCTCTGGTCTTAGGTTAGACAAATAAGTTCCATTCACAGCCTATTGTGAAGCAAAGCGCTTGACTGTTAGAGAAGATGCTGTTATGAATGTTCACTAATGCACTGAAGCATATGTGCCACGAAGATGGCTTAGAATCACCATTAGGTTTGTAACAGATGACAAGGATTCCAGGCTCCGAACCTATTTCCTCTTTTTCAGTCATCTGAATACATTATCATAAAACTCGAGTGTCCCAACGACGTTTTTTTTGTAACACTTGAACTAGTCTTGCGTAGTTCACGAACGAACTAGTTCGCAAATGAACTCTAAGAAGTAAGCTGAGTAAACTAGTTTCTAATGTCTTTATATTTTAATTTATCTAATTCAGTACTTCGATAGTATATTCACTTTAGTAGCTCAATAGTTTATTTAGTTCAGTAGTTAAACAACCTGAGGTATTCTCTGCACTCATGTAGTTCAGTATGAACAACTGAACTAAATTGAGCCCGGATCTGATAAAGGTTATTGCTGATTATATGAAATTGATGTATGTGCCCTCTTCATGATAGTTAACACCCTAACCGGCAATTGTGCTATATGAAGTCATGCTCAAATACTGGGCATCGCCTGCAATGACTTCTGCAGAAGTTGTAGGGACAACAAGGGAGAGGAGACCTTCAGTCACCTCCTATGCACATGTCCAGCAACATTAGAAAGGCTACACTAGGTAAATACTTTTTCGATGATCTCTATGATCTGATTACCGCCTACACGGCTAGCATTGACTCTTTCATAATAAGGAGCGGATGGTTCTAGGAGTAAGAGGGTGACCCACTCACCTTACTTAACAACAGCACAATGGACCATATCTGGTCTAAGTGCATCCTCATCGAGGGCCGGTCTAAACCAACCAACCATCCATAGTCCAATTTGTTTATCGAATTAATAGGACTTCTAAGGACTATTTTACTGCCACTGGGGTGAACTATAGTCATGTACATATGTATATGTGTGTATGAAATGTCCCGACTAAACCTAAACTAATGGTCAACTTAATTGTAGGTAACTGTTTCCTCAATCATGCATAATCACACTTGAATTCACTCCTTGAAATCGCTTACATCCCAAGTATTAGTCACACATTTCTGTATCATTACTGGCATGTATTACAATTAAAAGGATTAACATGGCATTTGGATCAATGCCTTGCCACAAAAGTGACACGCAATTAGGCCAAACATTATCGTTAATATTAATGAACTTGCAATGCTCATGAACTGTACTGATTGTTGCCGACACTTTGTATAATTAGATTTCCGAAAAGGATTGTCACATCTGCTCATTCATCGAAATCTATTTATAAGTATCTCTGTGATCGTAGCTTATGTAAACTATGGATATCACAAATAAATATTGAACCTCAGTGATAGTAAGTGTTTGAAATGTTTTAGTCCACAATTAGATTGACCCACAAGCCATGTACATATGGATATCCATGACTTAAGGTGAGTAAGCACTTACGAAGCACTATAAGATGTTCCCCATAATTGCTTGTTAAATTGAATATTATCTGAGGGTAATTCCGTTTACCTAAGTGCTGACAATTTAATTTAAGTGGGGGTAAATTTTCACTCTACAATTAGACTTCTTCATTTTATTGAATAGAGAGTCCAGTGGATACGTCAAATGGGTTGGTAGTTTAAGTCGAGTACCTTGTATGGCTAACATCTATATAAACTGCTTCAAATCATTTGAAGGTTTACCACTATCATCTGATCATCTGGAGCTTTATGAAGAAGTTAATGTTGCAAAAAGAACATCTAGGTTGACATGGTTATCAGTGCAGGGAATATTGATTTGTTTTCTGCGTGTAGGCCCATACAAAGGAAATGAAGAATTCTTATTAAAGACTCAAAATTACACTTCATTGCCAAAGGCTTGACAGTGCCAGCAGGTAGTGTTCAGATGAACACTCAGTTCAGTTCGAATCAATTTGCTGAACTGGTACGTTCTTTTATTTCATTTAGTTCAGTTTAATCCGATTCGGGCACATACGTCAATTTCACATAAATTTGAAAGTTGACTGTCGATGTAGATGACAATATCCGATTCTGATATTGCATTAGTCGTCAGCCAATCAGGTGCTTGACGGATGGCGTAAATTTCGGCATGAAAGACGCTGCAATAGTGTGGGAGGTCAGTTTTGAACCCATCCGTAAACAATTACAGCGATTCGTGGTACAGGATGTGAAAGGACGACGATACACGTTAACATTTTTGGCTGCGTCAAAATAGATACCAGAATTTTTCTTAAGAAAACATTAACGCCGACTGTTTGAGTGACTCAGTTACGCTTAAATTTTGACTGAATGTAAAAAGACCATATGGCTATATATAGGGAAAATCGATGAACTTGATTTGATTGTGTTTAAATCCGAAGTCTATCTTCCACTTTCAATGTAGCTGAATCAGCTTTTTTTGACATAAATTGTATGAGATGGTATTAAGTGAAAAATAAAATCAGTTTGGAAACTTGCTTTTACTGGAACGACCGGGACTTGAGATACTGGAAGCCCACAGTGATGAGTCATTACTTCAGAAATTAAAAAAGTCTAAACTAAACTGAAAAGATAAGTTATAGCCAACTATGAGACATTAATGTCAAACATTAAAACTCCATATATTCTCTAGTATGTCTCCTACAGTCGCTCTCCAAACCTATTCCACTTGTTCCCATTAGACATCGTCGTAAAAAAAACTGGCTTTGAACTGAAAAACTGAAGCTCTAATCAATGGAAGGAGCAATCCACATGACATATCAGCGTACTATCTCATTTCAGGACAGTTGTACTCTCGGATGTTTGTCAGATGTTTGCGAGAGGTGGGGCTGTGAAAAGTTTTTTAGGTGTTCCTAAAAGGATTCGAACCTCGAACCCCTTGCTCCATAACGCACCAACCACTGAGCCACGGCGCCACTCAAAACTTGCACCTACATACGTATGTATGTGCATCAATAAGTCGGCGGACAAAAAATCGTATGGTAGGGGGGTTTCCACTCCATTTTAAGTTATAGCCTGTCATTGTCCATGACCAAGCCCATTTCTTCAGAGTGTTTTCATTCGAAACCCGACTGTTCATATTTTTCATAGAACAACCACCTCAAGCGTTCGAAGCTGGCGTACCTAACCCACTTTAGTAAAGTTGGTACAGAGCACGAAGATTAGAGGACTACACCATCCGTTCTAGATGGATTGTAGCTTTTCCATATTTTTTTTTTACCCTTTGGGCACTATAGCTAATTCGTCCAACTATGTACATTTTGCACAGACATACCAAGGACCTGCACAAATGTATGTGGTTTTGTGGGTCTATCCCCATTTATTTCTCCCTGCCACCTACTACAATCATGTACATATGTATGTGAGAAGATTAATAAAGACCCCAAGGGCGGGGGGAAAAAATAAAACGACATACTCTATTAGCAGGAAGTCACACTGTCTACGCCTGTGGCAGCAATAACAGACATTGTACACGTGCATGCAATTCATGATAAATAGCAAGAGGAACCATTGAACCGCTCATACATTTCAATTACATTACCGCCAAAAACCTACTGAGTATCTTCCAAGTGTTATCATTTACAATGATGCGTACAAGGCATGCCACAAAGAGGAGTACGGGACACTTCCTTAAAAGGAACGAATGTACCGAACATGAGAGACGAAATTACTGCGAACATTAATGGGTATTCTGTGTTGGCTGGGTGGGACCAAGGGAAGTACGATTTCCTATCTCTCATCGTCTAATGTACATAATAAGGAAAGTTTGAATGTGCTTCGCAACCCTCTAAGTGAGGTTACAATTTGCGAAATGACTTTAAGGTAGACACAGCCAAATGACTTCCTATTCGAAAGAATTGACGTATCCAATTGAAGTCGACCTTTTATCTCACAGTATACGAGTAGATAGTAGGTATCCGCAGTATCCGTCTTCATTCGTTTGAAGTTGTTCGACGTACACACAATTTAATTGAACTCACGTACGTTAGGAAAGCTGGAAGGTATTCCACTCCAATGTTAGGAGTTTAACTTTAAATTAAAATGCAAACACAAAAGTATGTATCTATATTTCATTATTGCATGTTCAATTGGATTATACTCGTATAAATTGGGAAGATGTTTCGTAAAGCAAATTGCAGTGGTTGAAGAAGTTCGAGAAGTTCCATGGTATATGAGTACAGGCAAATTCTCCCAAGGGCTTTATGTTCAACATCGATTGGAGTAGTACCAACGTGGGTAACACAATGAAGTCTATAATGAGCTGATTATACAATCATCCCCCAGCTAACATCAACTTGGATCACTGCTTGGCCTCGTTGCAATCAAAGGATAAATGCGGATATCCCAAGCGCCACAATCAAAACGAATTACTGTGAGAGGGGATGTATAACGTCAAAAGCCTACAACAGCAGGGGACTGTCAGTATTTTCGCCGAGGCATTAAAAATAAGACCGACATGAATGACTAATGGCATGAATGTAGCTTCGAAACAAAGTCAGAATCAATTTCATATCCTACACCATTTTTGTTTTATTTAAGTTTCTTTTCCTATCGTTCTTATCTGGTCAGCCTGCAGAAACAGTTCCTTTTTTACACAAAATCTTTTGTTACACCATCGTGTCAGTTACTAAGTGAACTCTAGAGTAATTCCTTTTAAAGATAGTTTGTATCACCAGTTCTTGTGAACATCTAACATTTTTGTGTACGAGTACGTATCTGCCTATGAAAACATGAACACAGATAGTAGCTCTTAGCCCGCCGACTGAAGTCATCTCAGAGTCGAAAACAAACCCATTAAGTCTATTCTCAACTTGAATGTTAAACAATTAGTATTCCCAGATACTTTTGCAAAGATTCAAGACAAACAAACCAAATTAAGTTTTCCAACATGAACATCGAAACAAAAACCTCTCCAACTCTGTTATTGATTCAAACTTTCGTTCATTCCTCTGCACTTTTAGACCACTTCCTGCACTCAATGTCTACCAAGCGAATAATAAAATAACACTTCACCGTGGAAACAAAGAAAGAAAAAAATTTAGAGCCAAGGGATTTTTTTCCCCAACTCTGACTGTAAGTCACTGAACTTTGGTCATTTTTTTTTGGTATTTACCACCGAAGAGGAGCTGCTTTCGTTTACTTTCGGTTTAATTTCTCCTTTTCCAGTACCTATTCGTTATGAGGAAAAACTATCTATTTAACTTTAGCGATGTGGCAAAGTAAATTTCGAGAATCTCGGTCGGAACGCAACTTATGCTAATTAGAAATGTTAAAGCTTATTCACTGACTAGTGGTTTGGGGGGAACTTAACTGAATGAGTATTTTTTTGCGGATTTTTACTTCCGCCACTTGTTTGGTTAAGGGTTGGCTGAAGGCAGCCCTGCAGCCCTGCAGCCTTTGAAGAAATAATTTTATAAATTGCTAAGTTTGCGATGTAGATAGTGAGTCCTTAGGTGTTTTATGGAACTAACTCTGTTTGCAGTATGATTCGTTTTTCTTAATACTAACCGGTCATTCATTTCGTGGTATCAAGTTGGTAGCGCTGGCAATTGACAGCTGGCAAACTGAGCTGTCATTTGAAATGTCATAATATTAGCTGAATGTTTGCCATTATCGAGCAACGCGTTAAAATTATCAAAACTTAATACGAAACTCATAAGTAGTCACTTTTCGACCGACTACGCAAGCAATCGGTAAAATTGTGAAGTAATTTGAAGAGAGTGCAAGAGTTACTGATGTCGAAAGGCCTGTGCATCATCTTGCTGCTGTAAGTGTAAGTCTTGCTGTTGATCCGAATTTATCGATTTCCGTTCGCATCAGTTGGACCGATTTTGTTTGGCCGGCTATTGAAGATCATGTGTTTGTTTTAGCTTTACTTTCGAAAGAATGAAAATGAATGACCCTATACAATACACGCTTAAGTTACATTAAGTAGTCATAATCAGGGTTTCTAAGAAACCTCTAGAAGTAGGAAGTATTTCTTACTTGTTGTCAAAAGAACGGATTTCCCGAAATTCGAGGTCTAAATGGGAGAAAGGTACATATGTAGTTCTTCTCTCAATTCCTGTGAAGTATAAAACATCTTTCTTCTAAGCTTAGCTGATTTACACTCGAAACAATTCATCAAACCATGTTGGCCAAATTAGGTATTCGTTCAATACCATGAGATTAGATCAGATTGTAGCTTACTTTCTTAAATCCTGTGTCCCCGTATGGATCCTAGGGCATTTACTATGTCAACGAACCATAGTATAAGGATTAAAGGCTCAGTTGAATTTCTTCAAGCCTTGTCGACAGAGCGTTTACCACCAAATGTAAGCTAACCATTTTTTCGACAACCTTAATGCAGCACGTGACACTTGTCCAAAGTGCCTCTTTTGAGTAAGACACGTCACACAAACTCTCTCTTTACAGGGTCAAACGATGTCTGAAACTCAAGGAACATCAGGGCTAGTGGAATGAACCTATAGGCCCAACAATACGACGACGAAAGTGGCAGTAGATTGGACATACTCTCCGAAAGGGTGAGAGGTCCATAGCTAACCACGCGATGCAATGGAACCCGCTTACTCAGGATGGCAGGATACGCGGCGGTCCTAGGAGTACGTGGCGCAGAACAGTTGAGAACGAAGCAAGGCAACTGGGTGTTGGAGAGAACTGAAACACATTTCCAGAAACCGCACACGATGGCGCGTAGGCATTGTCGAGGCCCTAGGACCCACAAGGGGATTGTTGAACCATGATCGGGAACGGAAGCTTTCTTCATTATCGAAAATACTTTCTGCATATTCTTTAATGAGTTCAAGGATTACGAGTATATTGGCTTATACTTAAGTAATCGGAAGTATTGCTTGCTTGGGGAAGGTTTCACTGTTGCACAGTTTCGAACCTTCTCAACTAATGTAAGCAGTAGGGATGCAATTAGTGCTCTGGGGAAAACTCGTCAGATCCTACCGCTCTGTTTTTTTTTATCCTTTATCTTTCATGTAGAAAAGTGATACATCTATCTTATTAGTGGGGCTTTGTAAGAAATCAGCCGAAACACGCACATACTCTTCACCGAATGTTGACGCAAGCCAGAGATTGACTTAAGCTTCTTGCATTGTTCACTGCTAAGACGATTGACAATGAGTTCTGTATACATATCTCAAGTAGTTTCTCGTCCTTTTCTTTGGTTGGTTAGTCTTGTCGTGCTATGAAATCCTTTCTCATTTCTGTGTTAACTGCTGAAGAAGACACTTCACCTTTGTTATTTGTTGAGCCCTGACCTAAGTGTTGACAAACTATATGAGACTACCGAATGACAGATGGAACACACTCTTATCATATCGAAGACTTCAGTATGTCGTTGAAGATCGTGGAATGTTCAACTATGTCAAATATTACGACTTCCTTTGGTATGGTCGTCTTTGGCTCTGAGAGCTGCTAATTCCAGAGTGAAACCCGAGAGTATTCTAAATCTAAAGCAGATCCTCTACAAAGACGCTAATCATTCGTCCAAAGGTCACGGGAGTTGGGTGAATTTGCTTAACTTTGGAGTCGAGCTCATTGGTGAAGTATTCGCCTTAAAGTTCTACCTGGATCGTGACATTTAAATGACGCTGGCTTAACGATAAGTCCTTGTTTGCGTGTATGGTGATTGGAAGATGTGAAATAGAGATTGGAATGGTAGTTCCTGGAATCTCTCTGAGATACGCGAGTTTATAGCTCTACGAGCTCTACGATTCTAGTTGATAGCTTACGACTTAAATCTGTAATTGCTAGACATTGGAATCTTCTGTATGTGCCCTGCTTTAATTCCAGAATTTGCTTCTTATATAACAAAAAACTACATAGTGAACATTGAGGTGAATGCCCTGCTAATCATCTTGGTACAGCTATAAGAAAAATATTCCACTAGGGATTGGCATTTGATGAATTTCTAAAAAGTCCTACAACAAGCAATCTGTTTTAGTCAAAACGGCTGATTTTACTGGGCATACCCATATTCTCCACAACCATAATGTTTCCATAATGTTTTCCTGATACCTCTTACCAGAAACGGTGATAGCAACCTCTTTGGATATATAAAAGTAGTGTCCAGTGACCTTTTTTTCAAGTGATGAATGCAATGATTGAGGGCGCCCTGGCTCAGTGGTTAGTGCGTTGGACTATGGAGCAAGGGGTTCGAGGTTCCAATCCCAGTCGGAACACCACCTCTCGTGAGCATCTGACAAACATCCGAGAGTACAACTGTCCTGAGAAAGTTTCTCAAATAACAAACTGCCCTTTGGACACGGCATTCCATTCGTGTAAAGAATATAATACGCACAACACGAATGGTTGCGAGAAGCTAGGCCCTGGGTCCCATCGACCTGTTGCGCCAAGTATTTTGGAATGCAAAGACTTAACTTTGCCAACACTTAACTGTCTCCAACACTAAACTCACTGTTTTGACTTCTTTTCCAAGTCAAGCGATGATTCGAATAAATTAGGTAGAACTGGGCGCCCTACCAAAGTAGGATGCGACTAAATACAACCCAGGGTTGCAGAGCCTGTGGCGATACCACTTTTTCTGCGAATTCCCAAACCTGTGCAGGACTTGGAAAACGGTCCTAGGCGTACATCACTTCGGAGACCTGTTACCTGTCAGCCACCATTAGCAATCGTAAAATTTATTAAAATTTAGAGTTGATTTAAGGCTTAGATATACCAAGGCCACAGTCAAACTTGTGTCTTCGATTAGGATTACTCCACGACGACTCCTATCCGCTGATGCAGTCTCCCCTTATACCTACCTATATAGTATGTACCATATCCTACCCACCATATCCGTCTAACAAAAGCCTGTACGAATTCAAAAATTTTAATTTAAAATTTAAATTGTGTTTTGTTAATATTATGGTTTTATCATTCATAACTGAAAAAGAGAATGAGAACCACATACGAGCAAAAATATCCAATTTTAAAACGAAACGAAACATATGTACATACCTCCCCCCACTGTACGACACATGGCACAAAAAAAAACCCTGAGTGATGAAACAACCTCTCAACTTTTGGAATTAAATTCCTCGTACATACGTACAGGCACATGCTTATGCATACTGAGTGCAGTCATTGTGAAATCATATTTACTCCTAAGTGGCAATCCCAGCACGCTATAAGGAACCGCAATCGAAGTGTAAAATTAAGAAATGGGATTTCGAGTTTCTTAGGCGAATGATCACTGAAGGAAGGCGGGGATATTAACAAAGTCAATTCCATAAAAGTTCAAAATTCAATTCAATTCGTGCAATCCCTACCGTGATACGAGTATGTACACAGAAGTTATAATGAGACAGGCAGCCTGCAGTCCCCGTGGCCACTGTGTATCTGTATATCTGGGACTTAATTATCTCCAGTGTTCTGTGAATTTTCGAACTCGTAAACACGTGTGAATATCATTATGCGTATGCTGGTCTGTACAAAAAACTGACCCCACTGTGCAGCTGGAGGCTGTAGCCTCGATTATTAAATAAAGTACTGACTCGAACGAAGTTGCGCCTCTATGATGAAGTTTAATAAATTATTCGGACTGGAAGTTCAGTCGAATGGTTACAGTTCGATAGTTATGAAATTCCACTCTTTTTCTTATACATAAAGACTAATAAAGTGGGCGTGGCATTCTGCATTTTTTTAGGGCAGTACGACGAAAATTTTTTAGGAAGTGTTGTCTACAGAATTTCATTGGAAAAGTATTTAAGAAACAAACGCAACAAACAATGTAGTCATAGCCCTACAAACAAGGTGTCCTAGTTAAGAGGTACGAAACAAGTTTACTACAACTTCTGCTAATCGTACGTGAAAAAGTTGTTTAACAAGGTTATACCTTCGAATCAGAGGTTTTCCACTTTGACGTCCTGTAACTTAATATGGAGTGAAATTAGACGATTTTTTGTCCTCCAGAACTTCAGTAATCTCCCCATAAAGGATAATGCCTCTTAACTGGAACAGCGTTACACATACACATGTATTGGTTTTAATATTTATTTTCCAATTTCTAGCAAAGTATGGAATTTTCGAACCCTAGTGGACAATTTTATATTCAAAAGTTGGCACTTCATTTTGTTTGCATTTATGGCGGAAATCCTACTTTCTTCATGTAAGTCAATGTCAAGTTCGGGAAACGCTTGCAGTATATTGATATAAGTGGAAGTAAAACTTAAGTCTCACATGTGACTGGCGACATGTGTTTTGAATTTAGCGGCTGACAAAATTGCCGCGTGAGGAAGCCAATATGTATCAAAGATGTAATAAGCCTTTATGGGAGACTGCCCACTCCGATAGTCACACGTTGTAGAAGATGGGTTAATCTAACCAATGTTGGAGGTTTCCTTCTCCTCTGTAAGCAAAAGGCAATTTGTCTTTGAGCTGCAAGAAAAGACTAATACTTCCCTGAGAGTCGTAGAGAATATTTCCCTGAGGTAAACGAAGTAGCAGTTACACTTCTCTACTGTTCTCACAGAATGGTTCTACTCTACACGCGAGTTTGAGTTAAAAAAAATAATCGACCACATTGTCCCGTCTAGACACGACATACACAAAACTCTTACAGACATGGCTCTGAGACCTCCAAATGAATAGGCGGCAGATTTCTTCGACAAATATATATTAATATTTCTTTCAGCTGCCTAATGAATAATATATTCTAAGGATATTTCATTTGAAGAATTAAACGCTAGAAATTTTAAAAATATTCTTCCCTCTCACGAGCGTCTGACAAACATCCGAGAGTACAATTGTCAAAAGTTTCTGAAATAAGAAATCGCCCTTCGGATACGGCATTCAAAATTCGTGTAAAGAAAATAATACACACAGCAAGAATGGTTGCGAAAAACTATACCCTGGGTCCCATGGACCTGGCTTCCAATCATTTATTTAATAAGGATGTTCGGTGTTTAGCCGAATCTGCGATCTTGTTCGGATTTATGCAACACATTTTTGCTGCCTTCAGCTCATTCCCAGAGAGCTTGATTCTTCCATGACTGTTTTGCACCGCGTTTGCCTACGGCATCCACCTGTTCTGCCTGCTTGGGTGAGCGGATAATAACTGCAAGGATTACTTCGCAACGAAGCTGTCTTCGTGCAGTAGACAGTGTCCAATCCAACTTGGTCCAACAAATCCGCAAGATGATTCTTAGGCATTTATTTACGAAAGTTTTCTTCTTGCGAAGTAATGAAGCAGTACCGATTTTACGTTGGATCGAAACAACCGAAGCCTAGTTCTTTAGCTGATAACACTGCTTCTCCGGACTTGGAATAGCATGCCAAAAGCAGTTTTAGCTTTCCCGAATTGTTCGCGCACATCCAGTTCGGTATCATGGCGGTTAGCTGAAGACACATTTCCCAAATATAGAAAGTCGTTCACTTTCTCGACCACCTACTTCGCAATGTTGAGTTAAGCTCGGGTGTTTGAAGTACTCTAGGCTTTCATGTTGTCCCATGTTTATTTTGAGCCCAACATTAATTGACTCGGCTTCTAGATTGTGGGTCATCAGATAAAGCTCCATTATACGAAATGAGAGAAGACAAACATCGTTCGCGTAGTCCAGGTGTTTAGGGTAAGATGTCATTGTCCAACGAATTATCTGTCGTCAATGGTACATCACCCATAATCAACAAGAACAGTAGTGCTGACAGTATGGACTCCTGACATACTCCACTTTGAACTTCAATATCTTCAGATACCTTACCATTGTGAATATAAAACATGACACTTACCACCCACGTATGTAGCCTTGTAGCTATGAGTATTTCTGGAATGCCTCTACAGCTCAAGACCTACCAAATAGCATTCCGATTCAAGCTGTGTCGAGGTCGATAAACAGAAGATGATCAGTAAAGTGTTTATGTGGTCGATGGCGGAGGATCCAGCACGAAAACATTCCTGTTTGACGGCTTCAGATCTGACAAAAAGCACCCTTACACAGTCAGTCATTGGAGGGCGCCATGGATGTCTTAAACTTAATATGGTTTGTCAAAGTAAGTTTTTCATCCAGCGCTAGTTCTTAGTACTTGGCTTCATTACAACATATCTGGATAGCAACATATTCTAGCACTGGCTGAGTCACACCACAATTGACGTCCTTTTTATAAAGAAAATACCTTTAGGTTTCAATGCCCATTCCTAGTCCACCAATGTACTATCGCAATAAAGGTCCTTTGAATAGAATAAAGTGCACTTCTGGCATCATTTAAGGAAGTCTAGATAGAGGTTCCATTCTTCGACACACAGGCACGTCGGTAGCTAGCTCTCACAGTAGATCCTTGTTATATTCGATCACAAGGTACCAGATTTGGCAGTTTCTTTTTGTCCTTTTTTTTATTCAGATCCAGTTAAGCTTTAATCACTTGCATTCAGTTTTCATTCTACGGTTTAAAAGTTTCATTTATCTTTACCATCCAACTTAAGGGACCTACATATATACCTACGAGTACATATTTACAAAATATTTCTACCTTTTGTGGCCAGGTCAAGATTTACATATAAATCATTCACCTACAATTGCAAACGTCGGTCGTTTAATTCCATTACTTGTTTACGGTGCATGTGTATTCATGGCGCAAATATGAATCCTTTTGGGTCATCATTTTGCACTCCTTGTTTGAATTTCATTAATATCCATTCAATGCAATTGGTATGAGTATTATTTATTACAATGGCAAAAGTTCAGCACATTGCGTATATCAAGTGAAAATTGTCGGAGAAATACGGATTGCAACCCTTTTTGTCCGCAAATTGAATTAAATTCCTGCATTGTGACTGCCAATGGGAAAATCGAATGCATTCTTGTGGGACTGTGGGTCACGAGTTATAATAATTGAAATCAAATAAGAATTATTTATTGGGCTGGACCTTTGTTTGACCTTTTTTGATAAACATTCATGCCTACATCCGACAGATGTTAAGGTGCCAGAGAGGTCTGCTCAAGGAGTGAGGATGGTATTTGTCGAGAGTGAAAGGAGATGAAACAGGATACGTACCAAACGCACTATGGAAAGGGTTTTCCAATAAGGACCTAACAATTTCGTATTTAAATAAAACACAGAATAATTGGGATATCGGGCTGAAGTTAATCTACAGAACAATGTAGTATACGAGAACGTTTGCAGCGATAATCCATAATTAAAGTCGGGTTTTTCTGAAAGAAATTCATGTTTCTGCTTAAAGGATACAATGATGGAGACATACTTAGACCAAGTATTGTCCATTGTGTTATCACGGACAAATGAACTCAACCAGAAGTTTCTTAAACGAAAACGACATATTACCTTTAAGTATCGCAACATCCAAAAGAAGAGCATTATTCTTTAGGGCAACTTTAAAGAAGGCGGAGGATAGTTTTATTCTAATTTCCCTCAATTCAGCTCTCGTAGAAATCAGCGTTCAATCAGTTCACTGATGACGTAAGGGGATATGTAGTCGGACCATCACAACCAAGCTGGCACTACGTTATTAATTTATAGCAATTATCAAGGCTACATAATGATGGGTCCACATGTCACATTTTGCACAGAAGAAGGCTGTCGGAGGAATTCGAAGTCCAAAGTGGGGTTCGGCAAGGCTGCATACTTTCACCAATACTATTTTTATTGGTGATTAGCGACGTGCTCAATGCAGCCTTATCAACGGGAAACGGAGGAATTCCAACAATGAATCCATGCTGCAGTATGGATGTGCTACCTGGACGGTGACCGCCACTATCACGAGGAAGCTCCAAACGTACGTCAATAGGTGCCTACGATATATTTTTAGGATTTTCTGGCCAAATCGTATCTCTAATGAACAACTTTATCAGAGAACAGGCCACGAAACTATAGGCACAACCATACGGCGATGAAAGTGGCATTGGATTGGACATACTCTCCGAAAGGGTGACAAGTTCATAGCTAATCACACGATGCAATGGAACCCGCTTACTCAGAATGGCAGGATACGCGGCGGTCCTAGGTGTACGTGGGGCAGAACAGTTGAGAAGGAAGCACGGCAACTGGGAAAGAGTTGGGGGGAATTGAAACATATTTCGAAAAATATTCAAACTATGGCGCAAAGGCATTGTCGAGGCCCTAGGACCCACAAGGGAATACAGAACTTAAGTAAGTAAGTAAGTGACACTACGTTATTGATCCGGCTTTGGCCAGATTTATCTTGACATATGTATATATATAAAATAAGAGATTCCCATGTAGCGAGGGGCATACCCCCTCTTTTCTAGTGACCTCGTCATACTTCCTCCAAGGTCTTGGCACTTCCTTCGATTTCATGATGACTGAATTCAAGTTTTTAACATTACGTTTGCTGTTATAGAATATAGACTGGATTCCAAGCTTGCAAGGGAGAGAAATTTTGTCCACCGTATCATCTTGGATACCATGTGGTTATATTCCATAATGCGTGAGCATCCAAGGTGACCAAAGAGATAAATCATTGGCAACCACAATATGGCTTAAAATAAGATTACACTGATAGCCTAGAGGAAAGGCATGTCCGACAAGAAAACAGGTATTGCCTTGACTTTGGAGTCAATTTTGCACCACTCTTTCACACAAATCGGCTGGAATGTAGGCAATTTCACGATTTCTCAATTCTTCTTGAGGGTTTTAGGGTCCATCTAATTCTGGCCAAAGCACTATAGAGGACCGTCACATGTCGATCAATCTCAGATCTTGAGTTTGTTCAATTTTGTAAGGATGTAAAGCAAGATCTTTGGGCAAAACTGGCAATGTGGACTGCGACATTCCCAATTCCTGAGAACGGTCTAGAATCGACTGATTTGGCTCATTTTAAACTGAAACACTGCATTAGTTTTGTTACTGCGACCGGTGCGTTGTCTCAATGACACAGGAACATTCAATATTGGATATGCATACCCTGTCGGGTGGGACGATTAATACGATCCTAAATTGGAGTATTTTGGTAGTAATTTGTAATCATTTTCGAACGTTTCTCCTTACCATGATATAATTGTAAGCCTTGATTGACGTTATGACGTAAAAAGATCATACAAAATATTTATAAGTCCGTTTGTACTAGAGTATAAAATTGTTATGTCCCTATTGAAAAACCCTTGCTTCCGTTATAGGATTAATTTTGTTTTAACAAACTTGAGAACTAATCTGCAGTTTTCAGTCCTCGACACTAGCTTTGAAGACAATATCGATGATTGTCTACGAGTATATGTATACAATACTTAACATCAAGGCAGGTGTAACTAACCTACAATCTTGGCCTCTTGGGAATAAAATCAAAATCTTACATCGAATGATACCCCAGGAGACGCTGTCGCCAAGTGCTTCAGAACCAGCAAAGGCAACATAAATGCCGCTACAGTAAAATCGAAGTTATTTCAATTTTCAATAGTTATCCTGACAATGTTGTTAAGTTTTATGTTCTACCTTTTTATCACATTTTTTCGATTCGAAATGTTACCGGCTGTATCAATGCGTTGTTCGTGTAAGGATCATAAAGTCCTTGTCCCTTGGGAATTGTCGAATGTTGTGCAAATTTTAAATAGCTTTTGTTACGTCTATAGTTATTATTTTCGATCGATTCGGTTTAATATACATATACATATGTACATATGTAGGTAAGTGCATACATACATAAGGGTCAGGATATAGCGCCACTCAAAGAGTTGATATCGATATGACAATGGACGTAATTAAATATTTGTGTTCATGTGGTGTTCTTCTGCCATGCTTTTAACGAAATGAAATATTCAACGGCAAGTGCGTATTTATCGAAGGATTTATGCTAATTCACAATCTGGAGTATCCTGGTGTTCTAGCTACAGTCAAGATAGCAAGAGACACCTTTCTCTTGCCATCAATATGCAAGTACTGCCAAGTATGGGCAAAAAACTGAATACCATATCATCATCCCTGTCCCTGTGGGAGATGCTTACGCTACAAATTTATGACGGTTTTAGCAATATGCGGAGTAGCCCCATTTTATTAAAACCACGTGTGTGCCGAGATAGGTATGGAATCATACACCCATAATTTGCACTGGTCACATCTACCCCTCGCTCTACCGAATATTGAATTTGGTCATTGATATGATGCTGGGCTCTGATTGGGGGCGGTATTCAGAGTTGAAGGAGCTTCCGATAATTTTTTACATCCATGAACGAATTAAGTTCACAGTTGAATCAATGAACTAACTTTTCAGCGTGGACTCATGTACGAATTGAACCTTTAAAAACATCGAACACACAATGTTCACCTTACCACTGTGACAAATCCGGACATCCTTTACATAGTTCATAGCTTTTTGAAATATCCACATTTTAGGACATAAATTTGCCACCTAACCATCTCCTTTGTCCTCCAACTTATATATATCTGCCGGGAGCGGATTGGGTAGCTATTCTTTCCTCTATGTATGTCTCCTTCCTTCCTCAGATTTTCCACCTCTTCCTTGGACTCGATTTTACTTCAATTAGGCATGCTGTGAGTTCATCATGTTTCTAAAACAAGCAAAATGGCGGACTCCAATGTAAAGGGTGACCAGATAGCAATGATGATTTTTCCATTTGTCATGTTCCAGTAGCTGTCAAAGATACCAATGACATCCACATGTCAAAAATTCAAAAGAGTTTCACTCTTGGAGAACGTGCGAAAATAATTTAAAAACATTCCGACTCACTTGTAAATACGCAACGTGAATTGCGTTGTGAGATCGGTCGTCATTATGGCTTCCTTGTGCAGCCAATTCTTGATGTTTGAGCGGAAGTACACTTTGGACCTTAAGATAACAACCAGACAGAGATTTGTCCGAAATGAAGAAAATATTGGCCGCCGATCAGCTGAATTTGTCATCGCCAGAGAGTCAACCCGGCTTATTTTGGACCGACTTATCAAAAATTTGAAGCTTAAGAACAGCGAAGCCGAGGGTGTGCTATTCCACGCATAGTAGCTTCAAGTTAAACCCAGAATTTTATATCTCACACATCTGTTACTTTATTTAAATTTTTTTCCTATCGTTCCTATCTGGTCACTCTGTACTTAATGTCAAGTTTGACTTCAATCTCGAATTGGAAATTTTTTACGAAACCAATATACTGCGTCGTTTACCTTCAGCTCCGGGCTCTCCGACTCTCACAGACAGCGGCGATATTTCCGGCAGATCTTTCGTTTCGTCGACGTTTACTGAAACCGTGGACTCACATTCATCCGCCATACTGCGAATAGTCCTCTCGGAAGGACGATTATGGGGACCGTAAAATGGGCGAAGCACGCGGAACGTTGCCCGAACAGAATACCAATTTCATTATTTGCACATGTTGTTGAACGCCATGGTGATTTGGCAAAACAAACTGAATAAATGACAGCACATTTGACAGATGTAGCTTCAACAATATGGCCGCTATCAACTGCCAAAATACGGAAGCACTTATTGGAAAACCCTTTACATGTGTACATACATGTATGTAAGTAGAAAGAATAGTAACTACTGAATACGAATATAGATTGGTCAGTCAACACCAATCTTTGATGAATAAAATTTATTCAAATCCACTCTGTCACATTGAGGAAACTGATAATGTCCCCAATTCTGATCGGTTTGAACTGTGTTCTTCTTAAAAGGGTTTGACTGGTGTGCGCTGTTTGGCCCCAGCTAGAGCTGGACATTTCGATAGGAAGTGTAACATTGTATCTCTTTCGTTTGGGATATTGCAGCTGCGGCAATGTGGATTAAATGGAATACCTATTCTGCCTGCATGGATGGTGGGCCAGTGGCCAGTACTTTTTGCCAGAACTCTAGCACTTCGGTTTCTGTTCAATAGTTCTTGTGTTCTGCCTCAGTATTATTTGGGCCACAACTGCGTAGATATGACAAAGCTTCGCACTCCTGGCATACACAATCAGCGTGTAATAGATTCTACCCATAAGGAGCCCCAGAGCGGCGTTATCTGCCTCAGCAAGGCACCAGGAAAAGGCAGATTTCCGCCTAGTTCACCCCCCGCTATGTCATTTCCCTCGATGGTTACTATGACCCGGTATACAAAGGAGACTAATTCTAAACCGATAACCGAACGAAGAAAGTTCATCTTTGCACTCTTCAACAAGTTTCGAGGAAGTACTGACAGGCACAATAGTCTTAAGATGGTGTATGCTGTCTACCAGTTGTTTCCAGCTGCTTTGAACAGTCTGGTAATCCGTCAGGTCTAGCAAACGTGTTGGATCTAAGCTTGGATATTGCTATCCTCACGTCGTTTAGGTCAGACAGATTGAAGTTTTTGGCTGTCATCGTCTAGATCGAACGTTTTAATCTAGCTGACAGGGGGATGTTGGTCTTCGTCGCCGTATACAGAAAAAGTTTTTACATATTCTCGGCACCGATTATTCTTACTACGAGATATCCCTCTTCATTTCTATAGGCTTCTGCATGGATCTTTTTTGCCTGAGCATATTCCTGGAGTATAATCTCTCAATATCTTCAATCGCACGCTCGTACGACGAGAATACAAAGCGTTATTATAGTCACAAGTTAGAGAAACTAAAGGATTTCGAAGACGTCAGCAAAAAACCACTCTTCGTAATCGCTGTTACATTAGACAAGGCAGTCAATAAAAGAGTCGCAATAGCTAAGAAAGTCCTTACTTATGGTAGTTGTTTGTGAAGCAAAAAACTCTTCGAGTGATTTAGGGTTCAATTTGTGTTGACGCAAGTTGGCGTCAGCAATCAAAAACACCACCAATTCATACTGTTATTTATAAGGTGCATAATAAATAAACCCAAATGCGAATCATTATTTCTTGTCTAGACGTGTGTTCCTTTGACACCGAAATGTCGCATTAATGGACGCTAACGTCCTAATTGCCTTCAATCAACTTGTCTGTATCAAGTCAGGATTTCTATTCATTTTACTCGATTTCCTTGTGGTTTTGTCAAACCAAACAGGAATATTTCTCCTTTCGGCAGACATAACTATTTTAATGAGATAAGGTTTTTGGCCAAACAAAGGCTGCAATTCTCAGAAGGCTTTAATACTGGTTAATGCCCCAAATACATATTTCTATATTTGACTCCTTTGTGGACATCGTTGCACACCGCTTTTTCTAGTTCTGTGGAGTTCCCTTTGCAAGGAGTTCTTAGAGGGATTTACTGAATATTTTGGCTTAAACTTAATTGCACTTGCACGCGGTCCTTTGATGGCGTTTTCCTAATTGTCTGCAGTTAGTTTGAGAAGCAGATGTGTGACTAAGATTGCGATAAAGACATTTGAAATCACTTCCTGCATATGAAAATAAATTGCCGCCGAAAATAATGTTTCTCTAATCTTTAATAGAATTGCTTCCCAAATTGAGCACCGTTTTCGCGCTTGAATAATAGCCAGGACTGAAAATCTCATTAGAATGATAAAATCGACAATTACCAGGAAAAAAAAAATGAAAATAAACAAATAAAAACCGACAATAAATTAGATAAAAGGCGATGCCGACAGAAGAGTGTCGAAGCGTCGACAAATCCTCGAAAAGCATTGCTTCAATTAACGCTCCATTTAACAAGCATTTAATTATGACCAAAAGCGGATTTGGGCTTCTTCTCCACCACCAGTTGGGGTATTACACGGAGGAAGCACTACACTACATTATCAGGAAATTTAAGCTCGGTACACCACCAAGGATACAAAAAAATGAATTTTTTTTAGGCTCGCAAAGAACTTAAGTTTAATGGTAGCAATCAATGGGATTGCCTGAGGGTCGGTGTACCTTAAATTTGTTACTTTATTGAATTCTAATCCTGTAAAGGAGGAGAGAATCAGAAAAAGGGATTCTCCCTATTGAAAGCCTGGCGCACCCGTTGAAGTATGTCTTCAACCTATTTACGGCCAACTCTCCCACAAATACGATAAAAGTGGAAGACCAGAAATCGGTGTAAAGTGGGTTTTGTTTTCCAATTTTTTTATTAAAAGTTATTAAGGAAACATTGAATAACACTTAACTTGGCAATATGAATAGGTTGATCTTTAAAACGTAGGTTTCGCCTCTAACGTGTAGTCGAAGTGTTTTGACTACGTCTTCCTCCCCATTCGCCCTTCTAGCATACAGAACCAGAAATGTGACAAAGAATTTTTGCCTCGAAATTGCCTAAAATCTTTTCTGCATAATAGAACTGGCAGGAGGTGGCCAGATGCTTCTTTGTTGGTTGAAAACAGATGTTTAGTTTTATCCTCTATATTTCAAAACCAACTCTTTAAGCCTGTTCTTCAATTGGCTTAAAAGATTATATGAATAAAACTAATAACTCTTTCGTGACATAGAGAGATGAAGTTTTTCGATGAACTCTGTTAAAATTCTTTAGACCATTCTACACTTTCTCTACGATTGTTGTGGACTCTTCAACTCTTGTGTACTTTCTGAACCATATTTGACCACAATCTCTCTTATTGTGTATATCACGGTATATTCTGGTCAATTTAGGGATTTAAGGCCAATGTCTGCGCCTTGAATAGAGTTGTTTGTTAAAAGAAACTTATGGTTCTAAATTTGATATTTGGGTCAGATTGGACATATGCTATAATTTACAAGGCATTTCACGTTTTGCGCGAAAAATACCACGCCTTCTTTTTGGGGGCGTTTAAAAAAAAAAACATTTGTTTAAAAGTATCGCTATGATGTCAAAGTTTTGGAATTCAATGCCCAATTTAATTGTTAAGAATAATTTATAAAACTTCAGCTACATACATACGTAAACTCAGTCGTGCACTATATTTTTATTTTCAAGACCGTTGCCCATATGGCTGACACTGCGACCTGAAAAGATCGATTGTATCTAAGCGTGTAAATTATGTTAAGAGTCGTACCACGTCCCTAATGAAAGAACGTCTAGTCTCAGAGTTTTTATTATCTGCACACGAGCAAATTACCTACAACCTACATATGTATGTAGAGCCAACTCAACCAATGTAAGGCCAGGCATTCGTAGAGAATGTGCTTAGACGGTACGTCATCTTCCGAGCAGAACCTACATTTTATGTCTGGATATAGATTAAGTTTGTTGAGGTGATACTTTAGGCCAGAATGTGGGCCTGATTAAATAAACTTGTTAAAAAAGGTTAGTTAGATGAATTTACTTTTGATTTACAGCTTGTATTAAGCTTCCATAAAGATTATGTTATGTCAGTCCAATTGGTCGAAATTTAAAAACCTTCTCAGGAATAATTCTTCTGTCCAGTCGTTCAAAAAGAATAGTTACTTCAAATTACTGTATGCATACTCATCCCTAAAGAACTATCTAATAACTACTGAGACCGTAATTAATATTTAACTACCACCATAATTCATACGTGCCTTCATGTGTTAGTAGATATCGACCCAAACAGATGATAAATGATGCATCTCCCTACTAACGTAGAACAAATAACAAGATACCTACCTACTCCAAGAGACGATAAGACTCGACAATGGATTGGAGTAACTTTTCCCCACGAGGGGGTATGAATGTTCTTCGAAATAAAAGCAATTAAATGGAAATATAGTGTAACTCCTCAAGAGTCCTTCCCAATCGAATGGAGTTTGCCTCCAGTAAAATCATAGATTTTTTCTAGAAAACTACACTCGTGCCATAGTTGAATGAGCTGAGTGATTGGTGTTATAAAAACACTCCACTCCGACCCCACTTAGCAAGGGTGCGAAACTCCCCGATAACTGAAACTGATACAACCACATGTAGGTATGTATGTATAGAAACTAAGCAAGTGAACTCATATGTTTATGGATTTCACCCCTTTCAATGAGTAGAAATATTTATTTTATAAAAGCTCGTAAAGCTAATTTATGTGGCTACGATCCACGTAAGGCAGTCTTGAACTTAAAAACAAAAAAAAAGGTTTCACTTCGTACGTATGTATGTATCTATGTGCTGTGCGGTGGTAAAGTAGTAAAAAAGTGAAACGAGCAGATAACATTTTATTTGGTTTTTGTTCTTCACCTATCTTCTGAAAGTTAAGTACCTTTACCTTAAGAAAGCGTCTGGCGTTCAAGGAGGAAGCCATTTAGTCGTACAGTACAGGCATGCACTTCTCCTCCCCGAGGTGTGAGGCTTAAAAGAGTTGAATTTCTCTACGTGGCGTACGGGTAAATGGAATATTATGTATCAAGCAGAAGTAATAAATAAATTTCGCATTAGAAAGTTGTTTGCCTTTTTAAAGGCAACATGAATCCTGCCATAAGTAACTCAAATTTATTGGCACGATATGTGTATACCTACACTCAATGGCTGTTTCATTTAATTTATGTACATACGTATATAGAAGGTAATGATATGGTAATTAGTTTTCAAATAAGTCGGTGAATAAATAATATCGAGTGCTTAAATGTAAATTTGGTGAAGAAATAGGGTGACCAGATAAGAACGATAGGAATAAAAATTTAAATAAAACAACAACAGTGGGAGATATAAAACTGATTTCGACTTAATTTTAAAGCTACATTCATGTTATTATTTCTGAAATAGCACACCCTTGGCTTCGCTAGAAGTGCTTTAAGCAGCGGGGCCAATCTTTTATGACTCGGTCCAATATGTGCCGCGTTAATCAGGCAATCCTCGAGCTTGTCAAAAGCGGTTGGCTTGTCAGCTTAGACTAAGGACTTAACACAGCCATAGAAAAAATAATCGAGTAGTAAAGTCGCATGAAGAATCACATCTCGGATATTTCGACTTCTGCCCACGGAAATTCGGTTAACGTCGCCCTATACTTGAAACCATTGACGGTAACGGTGTCTCCTTTCGAAAGAAAAAAGGTCCAAACAGTCAATCTTTGTAGATGCATTGATCCTTGGTCGAACACTTGTAGATTGTGTTTGCTCCAATAACGGCAACTCTGCTTTTTAACATAGCCGCTGAACCAAAAATTTGGCGAAATAACCCGGGTTGACTCTTTGGCGATGCCCAAATCAGCTGATCGGGGCTGAATCGAGGTATTTGGGTCTTCCTCGAAACTGGGCGCTATGCCGCTAAGTTTTTATTTCGCATCAATCTCCATCGGACGGCAATTGGTGGCTTTAAGGTCCAAAAGAATCTACTCACGCTCAAACTTTTAAGTGCGACGAATTGGTTGCATACTGAACCGAAATTTCGATAATATTTTGTAATAATTTCAGCACACTCGCAACCGTAAAACTATTTATGGTAAAATGGCAAATCTTACTGAATATTTTGACAGTTGGATGTCATAGATAACTTTGACAGCTGCTGAAACATAACAATTAGAAAAAGTATCATTGCTATTTGGTCACCCTTTATCTTAAGGATTTACCTTTTCCAAGAACAGCACAGGGCCATATTGACACAGGAATGTCAGTTTGGTGATCCACGATTGATGTCATCGTTACTCGTAAAGTCATGGATCACATGATGGAAGTTATTAGTAAAAATGCATTGAACACGTTGAATTGGAAAAATATACTAAGAATAATTGCACCGTGGCTCAGTGGTTAGTGCATTGGACTATGCAGCAAAGGAGTTCTAGGTTCGATTCCCAACCAAAACACCTAAAAATTGTATCACTTTTGTTTTTTCATTTGAATGTCATTCTCTCAATTATCAGCTCAAGGAAATTGATACAGGGTGGCTGATGAAACGCTCCTCCCGGCAGATAGACCACAATGAGGCTGGGAAACTCTCTCGCCGAGTGTGGAAGACTTTCTTGTATGCCATACCATCGAAATTGTACAGTTCGGACGCAGGAAACAATTGCTGCTGTAGCTGCTGTCATACAAGGAATTTATCTTCTCAAACGGGTATCAGCAGACAATCACTACAGACATTTCTGCACGAGGATTTACATTTGTTTGCTTATAAGGTCAAATTACAAGGAAAGTAAACCCTGCAGGCTTGTCGATCCTCTTGGAATTTTGCCAGAGAATGCTTCAAATGGTGGATGAGGACGAAATCATGCTCAACTCCATTTTTATGTAAGATGAAGCACATTTCGACCTAAATGGCAATGTGAATAAGCAGAACTGTCGAATTTGGAGTGACTCTAATCCCAAAATTTTTCGCGAGAGAGAATTGCACCCAGCTCGAGTCACAGCATGGTGAGCAGTTTCGTCAAGCTGTATTGTCGGGCCATAATTTTTTGAAGAAAACGGTCACACTACAGCGGTCACTGGGGACCTTATTCTACAATGTTAAAGGATTTTTTATTTCCACAACTACACCGAAAAAGAATTCCTTTTAACTCTGTGTGGTTTTAACAAGATGGGGCAAGTTCACTCATTACCAGGCTTATTATGGCAGAGTTACACCGAAAATTTTCGTACAAAATTATTTCAAGAAACTCCTCATTTCGTTGGCCGCCCCGGTCTCCAGACTTGACTGCACCTGATTTTTTCTTATAGGGTTATTGCAAACAGGAAGTGTACTTAACGAGATCAACGAATTTGAATGATTTAAAATAATCGATTCGATCGATAATAGAGGCGATTCCCATCTGCAGGCAGTGATGAACAATTTTTTCCTTAGATGCCGAACATGTTAAACTTAAATTTTTAAAAATCATAAACGAAATATAATAAAATTGAATTATCTTTTAAATGAAATTAAAACAAATAAATTATATGAATTAGAAAAAAAGTTATTAAGGGTCTTAATGTAGCAAAATTCATCAGGCACCCTGCATTAGCCAATCGGACACGTGCCGACCATACACCGAGGACACTGAAACCGTATGAATGTCTAGGCTCAAGCACTTCCACTTCCCTTGAGCTGAGTAATGGCCTTGATTTCAGCTAGAAGGCTGAATCCACTCAAAAATCGGTAAGAGGATTCCACAAAAAATCTCTTTGAGGTCGTGGTGCTTCTTGAGGCTATCTCAAGCTCCTCACCCCAACTATTCTTTTGAAAAACTGGAAGAACAAATTAGAGAATTATGGTTGTTATGTAAACCAATTTAAAACAATCTGCATGAATGGTACAATTGAAAAAGAAGTACTTTCTTGAAACCGATCCCAACGGCCGTTACCATTATTAAAGCCCCACACGTCACTGCCACAAATTAGACAATCATATGAATAGAGAACAGTCGCAAGGAAACATATGTATATCTAGTATCAAATGCAAAAAGGCTAAAGCAATGCAATTAATTTCATTTAAACAAAAAGTCGAAATTATTATCCTTGTAGTGCAGCATAACGACTGAAATATCGCCTCGAAAAATAAATCATAAATTCTGTGTTCATTCGAATACAATATTTGGTGCAAAACTTTTCCAATTACTTTTATTATGGTGAAGTCCTTGTTATTGCTCGAGATACGAGATAGTTATTCACTTCGTCACGCTAACATATGTATCTGCAATGTATGCTCACGCAAAAGTTTTATATCTCTTCACTTGTTTTTAATAGAGATATGTACATACGTGTGATAGTATGTACGAGTAGGTGCAAAATTCGTAGGAAAATTTTAATATATATATATACAAAATACAGACGCGGTTTAGTTATGTAGTTTTTAAATGAAAAATCAATATGATGATGCCTAGGTTTGGAAATTTTAAAAAGTACGTATAATTGCATAAATAGTACATAAAGGATGGGCCATCTAGTGGTTTCTTTTTAAATCATAGGTTATTTTGACACTGACAGCTGTCTTCTGCTCAAAATCTTGACAGAAAGTCAGTATGATACCTCCGCAGAACGAAATGAGTCTCTGTACGCTCGAACAACGTTGGAAAATATTGGAAACTTATTTCCAAAGTGAGTGCTGTGTAGCCCAAACAGTGCGTTATTTGAAAAGAATTTTTGGCCGAAATGAAGCACCCACTGTGCAAAATGTTCCTGAGACTGGTATGCTGGTGGACAACACTCATGGTCCCCTTCGTCATAGCACCGTATGACAGACGAAAATGTGGCTGATGTAGCCGAGAGTGTGAGACTCAATTCACGAACATCAACTAGCCATCGATCTCAACAGCTCAACATTTCACGCACTAGCCAGAGGAGAATTCTGCACAAAGATCTCGGATTATTCGCTTACAAGGTCCATTTGACTTAGCAATTGAAGGTTTGGGCTTTAGAGCAGCTTGAATTGGCCAACGATTTTGGGCAAAAAATTATCTTCTCTGACGAGGCGCATTTTCGTCTCGGCGGCTACGTTAACAATCACAATTAACGCATTTGAGGGTCGGAAAACCCGCACGTTATTGTCGAGAAGCCGATGCATCCACAGAGAGGGACAGTTTGGTGCGGTCATGGTCATTGGACCATTTTTCCGCGAAAATGAGGCTGGGAACAACGTTTCGGTCAACGGTGGGCGTTACAAAACTATGTTAGCGCACTGTTTTTTTACTGAAATTGAAGACATGAATATGGACGACCTCTGGTTCATGCCATGCCACACAGACCATACCACAATCGATCTTTTGCGCAACAAATTCCCAAACCGTGTTATCAGCCGTCTTGGCGATATCCCCATTGGACTTTTTTTGTGAAGGACCGATGATATGACAACAATCCGGAAAAGATTCAAGCACTTAAGACCAATATCATCCAAGCAATCCATGAGCTACAGCCCGAAACCATCAACAAGGTCTTGGAAAATCATTAGCTTTGGAGTCCCACCTACTCAACCTTCCCTCTTCCATGTACGGTTCGCAGGATATCTATAACTACAGATGTTCGAACTTGAAGATTTCTCAGATTCCTTATCAAATCAAAGCAAAACAAACAAAAGTGTGATACATCAAGCTTCAACGCTTAACTTTCCGGAAGTTGTTTTTTTCCAAACTTCAAGGCCCTCCTTCGTTGCCTGAGTTTCCCATACGACTCACGAAAATAACACAAAGGCTTAACTCGCAAAATTGATTGTCCCAACTTTCGCTTTAAATTTTGTCCTTTTAATATCCCTTAGACAGAAAAAAAGGAACTATTCACAAAATTACGCAATTTATAAGAAATTAAATTTATTTCTTTTAAAAAGTAAACCATCTAAATAATATCAAGCAAACCCATTCCTAGTTAAAGAAAAAAACCGGTCCTTTTAACCCTTTTAAGGCTGATTTATGCGAAGATATTTACCAAGCAATTCATTGTGCCTTTGTGAAAAGTAAAAAGTAAAAGCGCAGGCAGCCATTGAGTGGATGTGGAAAGTAGGTTGGGGGCTTCTTTTCTTCGGCAGCCTCTTTGCTTCCGGCACCCGCTGCTGTTATGAGGCTCTGTATGCGGATAGACATTTCCTTTAATGCATTCCATCAGAGTTTATCATGATAAATATATGTATGTATAAATTTGAAAGAAAAAATCTCTTACATTGAAATTTATTTTCCTTGTACCTTGCACACACATGTACAAGGCTATGTAGCAACGTTATCGTCGCTTATAACGATGCCAAAGGATTGAAGGTGACTCAAGATTCTTGGAGTTTTCTCGATTTTTTTTTTTGATAATTTTGTTGGCATAATCAGATGTGCGTCGTAACTGCTTTATTTACCACTTTTAGTAAAAGATGCTGGTATTGTGAATCCTGGTTTATGTACATATCCGTATTAGCATAGACCTTGGTCTTGAAATAGCAGACACGACTGGGAAATATCAATTGACGGCTCCGTGTTGGTAATAATGGTTTTAGCTTTACTCGTTTGCGGTTTAGGAAATTTCTATCTTTTATTTATACCCAAATCCTCCACGTGGTTTTCTGGATGTGTAATCAACTGTATTCCTGCTTTATGGCACTGAAGCGTTCACTCTGTCTAAAGCGGATTTCGCTTTGAGAGAAAGATTCTTTGTGAAATTTTCGGTCCCCTTTGCGTTGACGGGCTTTGAAGGAGGAGATTTAAAGACGAACTATACGAGCTGTACAGCGACATCGACCATCGGCTAGGGTATGTAGACCAAATAGACACTAATGCTCCGGCCCGCAGAGTCTTCGAATCAAACCCGGAGGGACAATGCAGTAGAGGAACCCTCTCGCCTTAGGTGGCGTGTACAAGTAGAAGGAGACCTCAACCGATTTGGAGTGTGCAACTGGAGGCAGTTAGCTAAAGCCCTGGCTAATTGGAAAGGCTTAAGTAATCGCCAGTAATTGAGTAATCAAAAGTATTCGTCACCTGTGAAGCAGTGGGTTGGGTCCCGTCTATATACCCATTTGTTATACGGTTACATGGTTATTTTTATTTTTTAAGTGCAGGTATGATCCTTATTTGTGAAATTCGACCTTCTGTCCGTCCTTCTGGCCGACCACTCTTTTAGGGCTGCTTATGCGAACGACTTCAGTTTTGTCGGTCACTAGTTCCAATTCGGAACCAACCAGTGGTCAATTGAATAAATTGTGTAAAAGCAGAGAGGACGAATTGTTTACATTTGAGACGTAAATTTGTGGAGTTTTAAAAATGCAGTTCGTACGGTATGATCTTCCATTCAATAGCCAAAAGCTTTACGAGGACAGGAACAAAGAATTACGTAGGATGTCCCATTTAAGCTTTAATGTGGTTTAGCCATAGTCTAACCAGAACTCCATCGAGGAAAGCAGAAGTGTAGTTCAATATTTACGTATGGTCCAATGCCAGTAAAGAGTGAGGTGCTTTGTAAAGGGTATTTTTTTAGAGGCGGAGAACTTTAAATTGAAAAAAAATACAGAAAAATATATTTAATATCCAAAAACTTGCCTTTATTTGACAGACAATTTTATGGCATTTCTGCTGGAATATGACGTCCGACATGTTGCTTTCGTGTATGCCATATTTATATGCAAAAAGTGACACAAGTTACGATCAATGAACGTCGCTATCGTTTCATGTTGGAAGACTATTTGCGGTCAGACTTGGATAGACTTGATGTCAGTGATATGTGGTTCCAATATTGAAGGAGGAAGTTCCATGATCGTGTTATCTCCAGAAATATTATGGTTGATTGGTCATTTCGTTGGTGCGATTTGACGCCATTAGATTATTTTCTCTGGATATATGAATGAAGATCAAATGTTTACGCCGATAAACCGGAAACAATTGAGGACTTAAAAGCCAACATTCAACGCATTGGTGCCGAAATGTAGTCTAACTTGTTGTGATGAGTGTGTGAAAATTGAGCATGAAGATCACGCTCTGTGCGCACCAGCCGCAGCTGGTCATAAAAGTATCTGTTAAGTGGAGTTAAGTGTTCAGTCGAAGCAACGCCACAGAAATTGGTCTTCCACCAATGCAATAACCCGAAGTATAAGAGTCAAGCAGACCGTGGTTTCGGGTTAATGAAATTCGGGGCATGGACTGCCTAGCACAGTTTCCTGGACCTGAATCTAATTAAAGATCAATTGATTGATGGTAAGAAGGTTGTGTACAACTGAAAACCAAACAAAATCTTACAATTTTACAAAATTGTAAGAAATGTGTGTGCAGAGAACCCTGACACGAATTGGTTGATTCAATGCACCGACATTGTGACGCCATAGTTAAAAATTCTAGCAGCTCCACAAAACACTAATATAATGCTATCACCTGAAGGAAAATACTTTTACTATTTTATAAAACTTCAAATGGTTTTATAAGAGTATAAGAATTTCTGTAATTTGTTGTCAGTTGTTATTGTTTAGTTTGTACAGTTGTTGTACTCAAGAATTTTAAACAATAACTAAATATGTATGTAATAAGGAATATTAATTAAGAAAATACTATAGTCTTATCAAACTTAATCTTCATCAAGCTCTTTTGTCATAAATGCATGCACTTGGCATCAATTAATCTCTTCTTCATTGTATACGAAATTACATTTCGCAACTTTCAATACAAGTTGTATCGAACGGTTTTAAATCTGTCATCTACCATATAAATGTTGGTATCCCACAAGGCTCCATTTAGTCTCCCGCACACTTTCCTATTTTCATAAATCATTTGCTACTTTTAATTCAATACACTTTTTCGCTGCCAACAGTACCCTCGGCAAGTATGTAAAGCTCATTATATTCCAACCTTGACTTGGTTCCAACAAAATAACATCGATGTAAGTTTCTAGCTCTATTTTGCAGCTTCATTCATCCCATTTTGTGTAGAATAACACATCGTTTAAATGGCTTTCTCGGCTTCGCTACTAGTCCTTCAAGCGGTTGGTTTAATTATCATGATTCGGTCCAATATGTGCGGCGTTATTTCGGCAACAGCGTCTCGAATATTAGCCTCGAGCTTGTCCAAAGTGGTTGGCTTCTTAGCGTAGACTAAGGACTTGACGTAGCCCCAGAGAAAAAAAGCGAGTGGTGTCAAGTTGCATGATCGCGGCGGCCAATTGATGTACGCTCGCCATTAGATGACCCTGTCGCCAAATTTCTCCTTCACAGCTTCAAGTGTTGCTTCGCTTGTATGGCATATAGCGTCTTCTTGTTGACTCGGATATATGTATCGATGTTCTCGAACACTGGCCACAGAAAGTCGGTTATCATCGCTCTATACTCGAGAAAATTGACGGTAATAGTGCTTCCTTCCTCATTTCGAAAGAAATAAGAGCCGATGATGCCGCCATACCATATATCGCACCAAACAGGCAATCTTTGTGTATGCATTGATGCTTGGTCGAACACTTGTGGATTGTGTTCTGTTTGTTAATGGGCCTTGTTCGATCCTGGCCGCTACGGCTACTATGTTTTCTTTATTTAGCACCAATCTCTGTCTGCGACGAATTCCCTGTACACTGAAGCCATGATGACGACCAACCCCATGAAACGATCGCACGATAGAATGGCAACCCATACTGGATGACAGCTCTTTAAATTTTGCACCCGTTCTAGTATTAGGTTCTGTTTCAGGTTGCTTGTGTTTCTCATGTTCCATGTCCTTATCCTTTTATCCACATCGTTACTCAAATTCTCCATTGGACTTACATATATCGGTGGATTCTGAAGCTATTTCGATAACTCTTGGACAACTATAGACCAGCCACTGACGAGTTGCATAAGCCTTGTTCCTCCTTCCATCCGGAGCGCAGTCTTTTGTTCGGGACGAAAGTTTATCGTTTTAAATCAGCGACTCTCACGAAGGGTAGAAGAGATTTCCTTCCTCTGCCATCCATATTTTGAGCTATTGTTATGTCCACTCCCCAATTACGAATAAAGTCTCAGCACTCTGGGTCAGATCCACTGTTACAAGCTTGTTTCCGCCAGGCACTTAGTCGAATCTAACATGTTTCACGTCCCAAGTCCGGAACAATAAAACCTGTTAAATCGAGCTGGCCAAAAACCCAAAACAGCGAAAAAACCATTTCTTTAGACTCAAACGCGCTTCTCAAAGCCAGTTCAAGGTTTAATTTTGCATAAAAAATTGTTAACAACCAGCGATTCATTCACCTTTCATAATATTTTTCTAAAGCCTTTGTGGTCCTGGCACTGAACCAAATACACGAAACGGAAGGTCTTTCTATCCTTGCCATCCAATTCCAATACCAGTATGAGCTGCCGCACTCATTGTATCCTATTCAAACAGAGGAGCGAAGGAAAACGAACAAGAAATAAATAAATAAAGTGAAAATTGTCAAGCAGAAATGTTTTTCCAACGGCTAAGGCGAGGCGAAGGGGTAAGATTTTTAAAATTGCTTCATAAAACTCACGTTCACCATTTTGTTTGCAAAGAAAATTTAAAAAAATACGAAAAAAAACCAAAGAAAAGGAATGAAATATTGTTTTTTATTTTTCCTCCTTCCGTCACATATTATTCGCCGGGTCGGGCGGGTAGTAAAAACTTTCTTATCGCCTAGTGAAAAACACATAAAACCGCCATCTCATCTCGGAGGAAAACAAATTTTCATTTAATCAATTTGCCGTGCTCGGCGGAAGAGTGCTTTTCCAATGGCCAGGGTTATTAAATGGGAGCGTGTGTGTATGTGTGGCTAATGTGGCAGGTAGTCACAGGACAGGTTGACAAGGTTTTAGGACCAAGTTTAGATGGCCGCAATGGGGAAGCGTTGCTGATGGGCCATCGTAAAGCAGCTTTAATGTTTCAGCAAACTAGCCATTCGAGGTGGACTTCGGTCGGTGATGGGATTCGACGGTAGGGGCTATTGCTTTTGGTTTCAGTGTCATGAAGTTGACAAGTCTGGTCGCAGGGATTTGATTAGTAGGTCACTCGTATTATCGTGGAGTTAGGTCAAATCACGTTAAAGGTGGCAATCCGCAGTTGACTTAATCGAATCGAATGAATTACTCAATGAGGCGGATGCTGAGGAGTTTGTAATATGACAGCAAAGCAACTGACTGACGTCCTAAGCATAAGAATATTCAGACCTCTGCTGGAAGCGAAGACAATTGCATCACTCTTTAATGGTGTGCGTATGACTGCACCGACGATAAACTTAATGGCAATGTGGGGGACCACAGTAAAAGATGGCCAAAACCTCTCGATCCAACTCATGAGCAATGATCACAGTGAAAGATGGTCAAAGTCGATTGATCCATCTCAAAGGCAATATCTTCTCATATCTATTCTTCCTTGGTATACTCAGTTGGCCGCTATTAGACATTTGAAAAGCAATGCAGAGTACCACGGTCAAAGACGGGAAAAGGCCCTCTATCCAACTCATGAGCAATGTGGGGGATCACAGTGAAATATGGTCAAAGTCGATTGGTCCACCTCAAAGGCACTATCTTCTCATATCTTCTCTTCCTTGGTATACTCAGTTGGCCGCTATTAGACATTTGAAAAGCAATGCAGAGTACCACGGTCAAAGACGGGAAAAGGCCCTCTATCCAACTCGTGAGCAATGTGGGACCACAGTGAAATATGATCAAAGTCGATTGGTCCACCTGAAAGGCACTATCTTCTCATATCTCCTCTTCCTTGGTATACTCAGTTGGCCGCTATTAGACATTTGAAAAGCAATGCAGAGTACCACGGTCAAAGACGGGAAAAGGCCCTCTATCCAACTCGTGAGCAATGTGGGACCACAGTGAAGGATGGTCAAAGTCGATTGGTCCACCTCAAAGGCACTATCTTCTCATATTTCCTCTTCCTTACCTTTTTGGGTCAAATAAGTGAAATTCAACAAACAAACCTCAACCCAAAAACCCAAATTGGATGATTTAGACTTTAGAATACTCAGTTGGCCGCTATTTGTATTCCAGGTAAGCCCGCAACAATAGCTCAGAATGGATCCACCAGTGATCCGAGTGTGACCTTCTCGTGCTATCTACCTCTCATCAGAAATACACTATGGACCAGTGATCCCCGTTCTACAATCGATGCTATACGGAGGGTAACCACAATCTTGGAAGATGCTATCCAGGGCAGAAGATGGAGTTCAATTCTGCAAACTGGGGACATATTTTGTACTCACTTAGAGAAATGATGGTGCCAGGGTTCCTCATCAAAATAATATTAAATTATTTCGAGAAACGGTACCTGTTTTACGATACCGACGATGGGGTAAGACAGTAGTACATATCTGGCGGAGTACCAGAAGGATCGGTGCTAGGTCCTATCTTGTAGAATCTTATGTATGATAGGGTGCTGAGGCTTGAAATCCCCAACGAGGCAAAAATCATAGGCTTTGCCGATGATATCGCAATCATAGTGACAGCAAAACACCTGGAAGAAATAGAGGTCATTGGAAATGAATGTATCCGAAAAGTGAGTTTAGAACTCGCTGAACATGAAACGGAAGCAGTACTAGTAAGCAGCCGCACGAAAAGAGAAGCAATCACCATCAGGGTAGGCAACCAAAATATAACGTCAAAACCGGTGATCAGATACCTACATACATAGGTGTGATGATTGACGCTAGGCTAGCTTACAAGGAACACCTTGAAATAACGTGCGACAAAGCTGCTCGGGTGTGTACTGCTTTATCCAGAATAACTACAAACATTGGAGGAACCAGACAACCAAGGAGACTAATTTTGGCGCAGTCAATAATAATGTATGCGGCACCAATATGGGCAAAGGCAGTGTAAATTAAGTCCCACTCAAGAAGAGTTAATTCCGTCAACAGACTGTGCGCGCTGAGAGTGTGTTGCGCTTTTCGGACGGTATCCGATGATGCTATATGTGTTATTGCGGGATTGCTACCAGCGGATATCTTGGCTATTGAGCTACAGAGGACCTACGACGCCAAAATCCAGGAACCCCTTGCTTCAGTCAAAGATATTAAGCTGGCAGAAAGACAGCGAAGCATGAGAACATGGCAGGAAAGATGGAATCAGTCAACGAAGGGAAGATGGACCCATCGACTTATACCGGATATACATAAATGGATGAAACGGCATTACGGAGAAGTAGATTTTTATCTCACCCAGTTCTTAACCGGACACGGCTGCTTCAGAGCTTATCTAAACAGGTCTGGGCTTGATGAATCTCCAAATTGCTCAAACTGTGGAGAGGCCAGAGAGGATGCAGAGCATGTGCTCTTTCAGTGCCCACATTTTAGCTTGGAACGATAATTGGAGAAATGCCAATGCAGTATGGAATACTGTGATACAAACAGCAACGTTGATCATAAAGGAACTTCGGCGGCTGGAAAGGCTCAGGGAGAGCAACTAAACCCAAACGGAAGCCCCCTCAGAACAAGAAACGTGGAACAGGTCAAGAAGAGCATTAATTACTAACCAGCCCTGAGTTATACTTAACGGTAGTTCCGTGGGGAGAGTGGTTGATGTGTGTAGGGTTTGGGTAGGTGTAGTCGAATATTCAGGTTTGCGACTCGCGCATGCCAGTAGCCCGCGTTACTGGTATCTTTAGAAGATTACACATCCGTTGGCGCAACCAAAAAAAAAAAAAAACACTATGGACCTACGTGTTTAAATCTGACGTCTTGTCACAGCTTTGAATCCCTGGAATAACACTAACTTGTTATCCCTTAGTTTGTATACAAACGATTCAATGCTGATGAGAATGACAAGTGAATCCTTGGAGGAAATTATTTTCATTAACACCCGATGTCTTGACTTATTTTATATTTATTTGAATTTATCTTTGCAGTTTTCCAGCAGTGCATTAAACATAATTATAATGAACACACCACATTTCCCAGAGAGCAATAAAAGCAATATCCTACTCCAGAAGGATTGATTGATGATTCATAACTTCTTTTAAGATCCTATCGTGCATACATTTCATTTCAAGAGATTACAACTTTTACCCGCGATAGTGTGTAGCCCATAAAACTAAATGAAGCCTTTAAAAAGCTTCTTAGGGCATAAAAACTGTGTCCTATTAAATTCTTTTATTTGGAAAGCAAAGGAGTCTTAAGTTCGTAAAAGTAAAATGAATGGAAGTAAACAGTACTTGATATCAAATTTTGTTTTAAGAAGGTACTTTAATTTTTTTTTTTTTAACTACGAAATATTTCTTTAAGTAACAATAAACGGCTAAATAGCTTCTGGTATTGAAAAATCGAGAAGAAGTTTGATGTATGAGATTTTATGGTGATTTTGTTTTATATATGTTTGCACTTATAGTCAGAGTTTAGTCTGTAAATGTCCTCAGAAAGACTCATTTAGTGTTTATGGCCAATCGGATATCAGTGCACTTACAGCTTTATGGTCCGTATGGATGGATGATTGCATATTGTGTTGCATTTTGTACAACTACTGTAAGTATTCCCTTTTCCTAGAGTAGGTACTTACTAAGGTGAACCAGGGTCCCAACCAACAAGCCCCTCCAGTTAGCTCGGTCCTTAGCCAACTGCCTCCAATTGAGCACCCCAAGTCGGTCGAGGTGTACTGCGACATCGACCAAGTTAAAAACTGCGCATCTGTCGATTGAGATTGCAAGGACATGGACACCAATGGTCCGGCCTGTAGAGTCTTCGAATCATTGAATCTCCTACTCTTAAGGCCGTCAATGCAAATGGGACCGAACGTTTTACAAAGAGACTTTCTCTCGAAAAGACTGACGATATCTTCATTCGCTTTAGATAGAGTCCACCATAGTGCAGCACCTGGGATGATCAAGATTTTATATAGAGTCACTTTCATTCTTCGAAATAGGGCTGTACTACAAAATTGACAGCAGAGCCGAGGTAGATAAAGATCCTTACTTCCTCGAAGTTAAAGCTGTCTATTTTGACGTTCTGTCCAGTTCGTCGATATTGTATGTCCCTTCTTGTTCACAGCATATACTTGGTTTTGGCCTCTTTTACCATTTTGGCAGCTTCCGTTTCAATACTAGTGAACGGTCCAGGACAGCCTGCTGAGTTTCTTATCGCATCAGGTCACCCTTTATCTCCTAGAAGCACATTGAAAGAACCACACATGATTCAGGATCAAGAGTTGAATGATTTGTTCCGCGAAGTGGATGGGATTGAGTCATGTCTTTAATACGAAAAGATTCAACAAGTCACAAACATAAAATTATTTATTTAACACTTTTAGATACTCAGGATTACGTTAAACCCCATAACAGAAAAATGTACATTTGTGCTAAAATGATGGGAAAGAATGGAAGAGTGACTTAAAGTAGCTCGAAGGCAGTCCTTTGAATAAGTTTTTGTTGACTAAACACGATGCTATCTGCGATACATTGTATTTTTTACTTGCAGCTATACCAAGTGGCAAGTATTGGTTTCCTGAAAAATTTTGAACTCGTGACTTTAATCAAACTTGACATTACTACGATGGAGAAGTGCGTCTACCAATTCTATCTCTCTGTCTGTCTGTATGGCCAAGTACATCCTAAATGACTGGTTCAATTAGTTTTAAACTTCATATTTGTGGTCTGTACGTTCACACCTCGAGGCAAAATCGGAATTTTCATTCTAACCTCAAAGTTAAGGGTACCTTACTTGAGGCCGATCTTAGTTAAAATGGATTTTCTCGAAAACGGCTCTAATTTTGATAAAATTTGATATTTGGGCTAGTTTGGGTATATGCTATACAAATTTATGGCCCTTGGAGTTGTCTATAATTCGCCTGAGGACCATATATAGTCAAGCCCACTTTTCAGAGTGTTTTTAAAAAAACAAAAAAAAATGGAATCTCCCAGATATCATGAGTACGAAGTTTCAATAATTCCATCAAATATGAAGCACGCCACGCCCACTTTATTAAACCAAAACTTGAGCTTTAAAGTGCAAATACTTACGACCCAGTTGTGCACTTTATATCTGAAAGTTATTCTGATTTTTTCCCTGAAGTTCTCGTCTAGATTCGCCACAAAGAAATTACCGACATACCTATGGATGTACGTACATTTATACGCATTGGAAATGTGTGGACGACAAGGGATACCATGAAGGTGTCATTCGTTCGGAATTTTCTTATGTAACGTGGCGCAATCAAAGCACGCACAGCATGCCTTTTCAGTTGTATATGCAAACTTATACATATGTATACGTAGTATGTGCATTGCACATAGCTCATGTTTGAAAAAAAGGATTCTTTTTTAATAAAAAGAAACGGCAATGGAAACGACCCACCGGAGAAGTCGTCCTTACAATATTTCAGAATGCATTATCGACAATTGCATAATTCAGAGGACTACGAGTATTGCTTATAGTAAAACGGACCCAAGACCGTGTTCAAAGAAAATTACTGAAAAAAACGAAGGCACGCAGATGCAAGGACATCTTATCAGAATCATAGCCGATTACTTCAAGTGTAGGACAGTGATATATGTATCTACATACATATTATACCTCCAAAGGATTTATAGTTAGCAAAGGAAGCCATCAGAAACATCGCCTCTGGTGTGCTGGACTTCAATCACCATAACGAAGTCCTGGTTTGATGAAAGATCCTAGCAAAGATGAAGAACCTACCAACCTAGTTGTTAACCTTGCCAATTGTCTTTCGAACAAATGTTCATACATATTATCGATCTTAACTCCTCTTAAAAAACAAAAGGCAGCCCCCATTACATAATTTTTTTTGAAAAATGCTACACAGAGCCAGTGTGTTGTTTTCGAATAGCTGTCTGGTTGTCTCATCTATCTGTGAAGGGTCGCAATAACTACTCAACCGATTGCCATTCCATTGATAGATTAGAGAGGAGACGCATTATGCGGGCTCTATATTTTTGGTCAGAATGATTCAACAGAATCGATTAACTTGCCATAGATAGGGACAGTGATTTGAAATAAACAGAAAATAGCTACATTATTCCAAATCCTATTTCAAACCAAACAACTTCACCGTACATACATATGTACTTATTTGTACATTTTTAGAGCTTGAGTTCCCAACCCACTACTGAAAAACATTTTACGATTTTGTGAACTCATCAGGGCAAATGCTTCAATTGCTTTACTTCGAGTAATTAAAACCGCTTCAAGACGTGTTACGATTGACGAAAGAAAAGATTATAAAGTTTATTAATATTTTAGCCCACAGGAAGACATTGATCCCAAAACGTGCTTAAAATTTTGGTACTTTATGCATGCGTAACCTACATAAAGGTTTGTTGCTATAGGTACCAAAAAGTTTCATACAATTTGAGAACAATGTTTCAAATCCCGGTGTATTTTTGGAAACAATACAGAAGGAACACTCTCTTCTTGATTTCTTAAATTTGGTGCGGCATTTTCGTTAATGTACGAAGTTGATATCTTTTTTGAGTTTAAAGGCATAGTTTGGAACCAATGTCATCGTACAAAAGCTAATGATTTTTGCAGTTTTTTATTGAGCCATAGGTCGTCTTTATTTCCATAACCATTGGTAACCTAGGCGGTGTTTCAAGTTTGAAGCTCGTGCCTTCTGATGTTTATCAAATGATCACATTGAAAAAGGAAATAGTCATGCAGCAGTCTTATTTGCCAGTTGCTTCCAGTTTTTGAACACAACTAGCACGTTCATCAGTACTAGATATATGTTTCTTCGCACTCCTCTTATTTATTACGGAAGTATATTTCAAAATACTTTAGTCTACGCCTGGCGATGACTTCCATTTTGTAGAAAAGTTTTGTAATATTTTATGAGATGCACGTCTCACCAGTAACTCCATACTTCCGTATCGTAATCTCATAGAATGCTTCCTCAGTTTTTTTTTAAATTTCCCAGCTTTTTTCAATCAAATACTGCTCACTAGGCCTTAGCACTCTATTCAATTCTAGATTGTGCTTATGTATGTAGATTCACTTAGTCAAGCATATTAGTTGTTGCGTGCCCGCAATTACCTCACTTTGTGCAAGGTCCGCTCCTTGCTCTTTATATTGTTATATAGGGGTACCCTGGTCTTGCTCCCATAATTCCGATATTTACTAATAGTAGCTACTACATTTTGTGGCCTATGACTCGAACCTGTTTACGCAGTGAGAGTGCCGATGTTGATGGCTATTTTCCTGTCCGATATTAATGCCATTTTAAGTTAAACTTTAAGTAAAGCTAGAACTTCTGCTTGGAACACACTGTATGTATCCGGAAGTCTCAAAGCCATCTGTAGGTTTAGATCACTGGGCTTTGTACATATCTAACCTTCTATGGTTCTAGAACCATGTGTATCATGTGCCTATTGTTTCATTCTGGAAAGAGACTACCTTCCTGTGTACCCTACACACGATGTAGTGCGGTTTGAAAATCAAGTGCACGACAAATTTCATATGTGCTACTGCGAACTAATTCCTAAAAATTGACGTATTCCCCACATTGCTTATTTTAAAGACCTGTACGTTAGCTTGACTTAAAACTTTTAAAACTCTTTCATAAGGTAAGTCCCCAATAGCAGCACCACACTCTTGTCTGGTTTTGAAGATGTTCGTAAAAATGCGAATATAATTTCTTCCGCTCAGAGGATCTGTTCAAAGACTATGCACATGTTTCAAATATTAGAGTTGAAAACCTCCTTTTTGATGTATTATTCGATTATTTGGTGAATATACTCGTATTCACCCTCCCATCCTTTTAAATAAACCTAATTGGCAGTTGGTCAAGTGTGTTGTTTGATACCATTGACTATCCTCTCAAAAATATTTGTATTCATGCAGGAAAAACTTTTCATTACAACATACAAACATACATATGTATGTCAGCATGTCAGTAATTCCCCACAAATCCTTTTCACCTACCCCCAATCAACGGTATAGGCACGACTTTAGGTTCGATAAAAAAGAACATTCAGTTCAGGAAAAGAGACGACCCGAAAAAGTTGAACATAGTTGCGTTAGGTTTTCTTCTGAAACACGAACAGCCATTTGTATTATCAGGAAAGTAAAATTCAATGTAATAAAACTTTTTTTATGATTTTTCGCGGACGCCCTAAATCCGCAGGATTGTATTATACGCCAACAGGACAAGTATCGACCTTTCTTAGAGCAATAGTTCTACAGCGTGATAGTGAACATCAAATACATACCATAGGTCCTCACTCCATTTTTAAACGAAGAAATATTTTTCGCAAAAATGAGGTCCTATTGCGTTTTGAAAGAAAGTTTTGCTCGTGAAGAACTAAGCTAATCGATTAATTACGACCAAAACAAATCGATATGAGCTTACTTAACGATATCGGTAATATTTTTCTACAAATTAGTTTCAGAAAACTGGCAAAGAATACGCGAAGAAACTAGAATTTTCCAGTTCTTTTGACATTAACAGTTTTATTTGTTTTATCGACATTTTTTTTTAAATTTTTAATCTGTGTATTGAAGTAAGAAGATGAAAAGAGTTCAAAGAAATATTTCTCCCGTGTTCGTAAAAAACATGTATAGCGTCATTCATTTCGTGGTTTCAAGTTGGTAGCGCTGGTATTTGACACCTGTCAGCTGTCTCTTGAAGTATCATAAAATTAGTTACTACTTTTATTCTAACATACTACTCGTAATCGATTAGTATCGCAGATATTTACTCTCACACATGCATAGCAAACCATACTTTCAAATACAATGAAAGGAATAGAAACATTAACACCTTACACAAGATATTAGTATAAAGAAAGGAAAATACCAATAGCCCAAGTTAAATTAGGATATTCCGAAGGTGTTCATACAAATTTATGTTTATAAATATTTGTCTTCAGGATAAATATAAACAGTTGTCCTGAAAGAGGTGCGGAATTTATAGAATTACCAAAAGCAAACATGCTGGCCAAAGGTTGTTGCTGTTGAACCCCTTTCGAAAGTCCCAGGTTATTTTTATCTTAATCAGCAAAATCGGATGTTTATTTTCAAACATGATTTCGAACTGTGACAAGGTACAACCTTAAAGTTCTTTGGTGTTTATCTTCTCAGAAATGGATATACATAGATACATGGTCATCTTGATATAAGCAACTCTATTTTTCGTTGTTTGTTTGGGTAGGTTATTGACAAAAGTCTCGTGTAACTGCGTTGTTAGAAGTATGATCTGTAAGGAGCGTGTGACTATCCCTTACTTTTGGGATCAGATTCAATGAGTTGAGAAAGGTTACCTTTTGAATTTATAGTATTGTAACTCCAGTTCAAGGTACATACATACATATACACAAATCATAAGATGACATATTCCCCCGAAGGTCACAGCATGACAAATTATCTGTCACTTCTATCATTCTAAAAGTCATTGCGTAAATTTTTCCTTGAAAGAGCATCTCAACATTTGCTTTTAAGTGGATAACACATTTATTTGATGGGACATGATATGCACATGTCTGAAAAGGTTTCATGGTTCATTGGCAATGGAATATTCGTATAAATTGAATTAGAAAGTACGTTTGACTTTGAAAGACGGAACTGATGGAATTGATGTCTGTGATATGGAAATGAAAATATCTATTCAATATTGAAGTTGTCATCGTCGGACACAAGCGATTATTTGCCTTTCAAAAGGAACACATTTTACAACGTCAACGTAACTTGATGTCACTGCAGTGTTGCCAGAAGCTACTGCAGTAAAACTTCAATAACGACTATGGGGATGTATATGACTGATTTATGCATTGATGTATCAAGGAAAAAGTGAATTACATTTATGTAATGGATGTTTCGAATCGACTGACAGCAATTGAAATGAAGCAACTGAGATACCTTAAACCTTCAACATATCGACGATCACATTTGTATTCAGTACCTAGCTGATACTTCCGCCTTCTCCAAAACTCGATGAAAACTCTTTAAAAAAAAAAACAATTTGACCATTTGTATGTACAAGACCCTATTTACACAATATTGACGGATTGGATTTTTTTTTTGACGTTTACTTGTTAGTGATAGATAGATGAGATGTTACGGCACAAACCGGATTTTCAGATTTTCTGAAATGACGTTTGGAAATGTCTTTCGCTGTCACTCGACAAAAGGATGAAAAAAACATTTAAAAATTGACAAATTCATGAAGTAAGCAATAGAAATACGGAAGTAAACCAGTTTCGTAGCTGTAAAAAGCATTAAATTTGTTGTAAATTACTAAATTTGCGTCAACTACTGGCTTGCAAATGTCAAAAAAATCCAATCCATCAGCTCTGTGCGAGCGGGGTCTAGTAAAGCTATGTTAGAAGTTTGTCAGATGTACAAATCATGTACAATGGCTGCAAATGAGTTGACAATGACAAATCAGTTTGAAACATTAAATTGTCATTTCACACGGCTGTTAGGTTTTGTCTCAATTTTTCACAATTTATTGTCAGGTGAGTGGTCTGGCAATTACATACACCATGTCACAAAAGTCTACATACGATTTCAAATAATGATTTTTTTTATTGAAACTAGAGTAAAACATAAACTTTTTTAAACAAAACAATTCACTAATTGTATAAAAACAAAGAAAATAACATATGAACATAAAATTATACAAAACTGGAAGCCTGAAAAAAAAAAAATTCATAAGTGCCTGGTTTTGGTATTCACAAAAGTCTACATACGATGTTTATAAATACTGAATTTGTGGCTATCAGTAACGTGTTGGGCCACCGTTTGCTTTGATTACCTCTCCTAATCGCGAGGGCATAGAAAGGGCCAATTTCCGGGTTACTTCGGGTGAAATTTTACCCCATTCTTCCGCCAAGGCACTTTTAAGCGTTTTAATTGAAGTAACAGTCCTTTCTCTGAGCTTTTGCTTAAGATGAGCCCATAAATGCTCATTGGCATTAAGGTCAGGCTATTGTGGAGGATGCTCAAGCTTCGACCGGACATGGTAAAGCAACCACTCTTTGACAAGAAGCGAGGTATGCTTCGGATCATTGTCTTGCATAAAAATAAAATTTGATTCGAGGCTCAGCTTTTTTACGCTTCTGAGGAGATTCGTTTTTAAAATATCAAGATATTTATGCCGATCCATGATTCCATCAATAAAGTGCAATTCCCCAACTCCATTCGCCGCCATGCATCCCCATACCATAACAGATCCCCCTCCGTGTTTAACAGTGGGGCAAATGTTTTTTATGTTAAGTGCTGTATTTGGCTTTCGCCATACTTTTGTCCGTCCATCTCGCCCAAAAACATTAAATTTACATTCATCGGTAAATACAACTCTTTCCCAGAATGTTGGAACGTCAATGTGCACTTTTTCATATTTTTTGGCGTACTCCAACCTTTTCCTCAAAAATTTAATTTTCCCTTATTTCAATATAATAATCAAGAAATTTTGCTTCGTATGTAGACTTTTGTGACATGGTGTATGTGACAATTCAGTCAGGCAGTCAGTTCACACGGTAGATAGTCACATTTGCAATTCCACTGTCAGCTGTTGTCAGACTCATGTTATGAAACTTTTATCTTTATTGACTTAAATAGTCGGATAAGGTGCAAATTTTTAACCGAGATGGAACAAAAGGAATCTCGGCCGGATAAGTATTGGAAAGCTGGGAAGATGGACTGGGTAGTCTGCCGCAAGATAATCAAATTCTCCTTCCTTCGCTCACTCACTATCTTTATTCGTTTTCGGCCTGGCAATTGTCTGACGATGATTTGCTTATAAACTTGTCAGAAAAATATTGGTAGTTCTTACGGTTGTCAACTATTTGGGACATTTGCAGACCTGACAATATTTGTAGATCTGACAACCCCTATACTTGGATCAAATTTAAAATCAAGCAACGCAATAATCACATTTCGCTCGTGAAAATTGGTCGTGATCTCTAAAATGGGCGGTATATTGCCAGCTGAACGGTCGAAACAGTTGTGGCGAAGCAACAATAACTCCACCTATCGGTAGACATAAGTAATGACAGTCGGGTGACGTTCGGTTGCAGTTCACTGAGAAACGTCCTACAATTGTAACAAACTTCAAGGTGACGTCAGGTGGTTCAAACGAGTACATCTTATCGAAGAATGATTGAAAGCCAATTTGAAAAAAAAAGAAACAAAGCCTAATCTCTTTTCAACCCTCGTCCATCGAAATGTAGAAGGAAAAGAAAAATTGAAAGAGACATTCAATGTTAAAATCGTAACAACATGCTACATTGATTGAGATGTGATTAATTATGCGTGAATGCCAATTGAATGCGTTCGCAATTTGTCCGCATCAATCACTCATCGACTCAGTCAAGATGTCAATGCCAAGTGTGAAATTGAATCAAACTCAAATTTTCCAAATCGAAATGTTTGCTTTGACATTCTTGACCTATGCAAGGATGTCACTTCTTATCTCGATTTTGACTAATGACTTCAAAAACTGTTATGTAATGTTTTGTAAAAACAAATTATAATCTATGCTGTACTGCATGATGTATCTTATATACATATTTGCATAAATTTCGTCAGTAGTAAACCTCTTGGAGCACCCTGCTTAGAAACGGAAAAAACCTTTTACACATTGCTTTCAAGTGAACAAGATAATTCTGATTTGAGTGCTCAGAATCGATGTCGGAGTAGAACATTTGTCAAATAATTCCCGCTCAGTAGCACTGACCCAGATACACATTGAAATGATTTGCATTAATCACTAATGTAATCTCCTAGTGACGAATGATTGATGGCTTCGCGATGCCACAGTTCACTTGATCCCGCTGAATACATTAATATTTCACAAGTATTCGGCTTATTTCAATGGTTTCGGTTGATTTTTTTTACTTGTTTCTTCGTCCTTTAAGTGGGTGAAGTGAAAATATCAAAAACATACTAACAGTCCGGGGACTACGTAAAAATGAATGTATTTTCATAAACTTTTAAAGCTCACCTTAAGTATCTAAACATTGGGTAACGAGAGCTCATTCAAGACTAATTTTATTGGGGTGGGTACAATTTGTTTTGGAAAGGTGCGTTCAGACCGAAAAAAAACTTAAATCTACTTTCCTTATCCATTAGTCCATTCGATTATGATGCTGATGATGAAGGATTCAAAGAAGTAATAGCTTCTTTGGAAAACAATAAACACATTTCAAAAGTGTTTTCGTGCATTTGAAAGGTTTTTGAGATGTTACGTTTGGTCTGGATGCACCTGAATAGATGCACCAGACTCAATATCGATCACATCCTTTCCAGCTATTTATTCGCTCTACTTTCCTGAAACGTCAAAAAAGTGAATCCGCGATCTGTCGAATTCGCTGTTTGTTGGCGAATAGTTTCAGAAGTTTACAAAATAAGGAAGATAAAATATAGTTGAGGAGACTGATACCTCCGCAATTGGTGGACAGTGAAATTTTGACCTTGGCCAGACCCAAAAACTTTTGACAAAATTTGCCACAGAATGGTTAAAGAGATGTGCTCTTGCTAAACGCGCAATCGATTTTGGATCCCACTTGCACAAGGAGCTGCAATCTCCATGCTCTTTTTGGTTTTGCTGGCGGGGAAACATTATCAAGATAGTTTTTTTTTTTACTTTAGTTTGATTTCTTATAGTCTCTGATTCCCATCGGTCCGGCTATTTATATCAGCTTCCAATCGAATTGCCAAGCTTTCAGTTCAGTTATAGAACTCGGGAGTGTTTAACAAAAAAACGTCCCTGTAAACGCTTGTCCATGTAAGAATTGTAAGAATTACAGCCTATCAATTCCGTCTTCATAATTCTTTTCAAGCGGTCATCCAAATTGATCATGTTGCGATCGACGTGATCCACAAGAAAGGAGACCCTCTGATATGTGCCAATTAAAAAGGTTTTAGTAGCTTAGACATCGCGAACCAGATCTTATCTGTCATACTGTGTGAACGTATGAAACCCTTCGGCCTTTATCAGTGGAGTTTCAGGCCAGGAAGGTCCACAATCGATCCTGGAAAAGCCGATGGTTAGGACCGATACTCACCATTAGATACGAGCTATACAAATCCAAGTCTTACTTTGGCATCCCTGCCAAACTCATTCGCCTATGCAGAATGACGTTGGAGAAAGCTAGCTGCTCCATCAAGGTCGGTAACGAACTCACCGAGACCTATGATACCAAGAAAGGACTTAGACAAGGAAACGCGCTGTTATGAGATTTTTTCAATATCGTTCTTAAAAGTATTGTTCGAAATTCACAAGTCAAGATTGGAGGCACAATCTTTTAAAAGGCTGTGCAGCTACTAGCGTTTGCCGAGGATATTGAGATAATTGGCCGAACACAGCAGGCTGTCACTAGTATTAAAACTGAAGCTGCGAAAATGGGTTTAGTGATAAATATGGGCAAACAAGAAGGGGACACATAAATCTGCGAATTGGACAGAACGTCACAATCGACTGTTTACGTCGGCTCTGTTATCAATTCTGAAAAGAACACATCAATAGAAATAAAACAAAGAATAACTCTTCTGTCGCCTATCGCTCTTTCTTTGGGCCGAGAAGGCAATTGAATAGTACAGTCCTTTGCCGAAGAACTAAGGTTACTCTTTATAAGGCCTTGATCATCCCAGTCCTACTTTATTGCTTCGAAGCCTGGACTCTATCTGTCGTAAAATTTTTTGTTGACGGAGCAACGACAAACTATACTGAACTATAGCGAGATCAAATAAGAAAAATACAAGTTTTTGGAGTAACAGGTCTATGGGACTTATGGGTTTAAAACGGCTAGGACATGTAGAGCAAATGGGCACCAACACTGCGGTTCGAAGAGTTATTGATTCTAACCCGGAGGGACGCGGTAGAGGAAGACCTCACCTTAGGTGGCGCGCATAAGTAAAAGGTAGAAGTAGAAGGAGCAGCAGGCTTGTTAGTTGAGGCTTAGGTTGACCCCGAACTGTAGCGTCAACCAAGTAAGTAAGAGTACCAGTAACCGTTTTCTTGCTTTATATGGAAGTATCGCAATGTCATTTAAGACTTCATTAGGTGGAAGTCCTGCTCCAGCAGATGTGTCAGAGTATAACTGGTAATAGCACCATTCAGTTATCGAAATTGGTTACCATGGTCAAATCAGTTCAATAGCTTTACTGAATTAATTTCATGTTCCTCATGTGGTAAATGACCTTCATATCCTTGTTTTGGTCTTGATAGTAAAAATTATTTGCTCTGCTGAATTTTCACATATGTACATATATCAATTCCTTACTGTATAGATGGTTAGGGCTGAATGACTCCTATCTCTGCAAAGCTTTAGGCCCTGCGATTTTTGACATTTCACAGAAGTATTTTGGGACATGCGCTGTGTTCGGTTCATTGTAGGAGAACTGGAATAATGTAAAGGGGATTGTAGCTTTTATACCAGTTTCATTCGTAATTCGCATAAAAATATGTTTTAAAAAACAAAGAAGCTTTCGCTATAAGTACATACATATATGCTGTATTTTCAGAAAGGAAAAGATATGAGTTGAGGTCACTGGGTGATTGACTACTGACCATTCTTAATATCGCTTTAATTGACAGGAAGGAGCAATATTCTTTTAAGGATTTTAAATCGTTTTAAGCATTTAAATATTCCAAGATATATATGTACAATAATCTAGATTAGATGATAGTAAATTTAAATAATAATATTTACGTAAAAAGAAAGCCCGTAGGAAGGCATTTTAACATTCATGAGTGTTATGTTTGTTTTTTTCCCAAACTAGCTTTCAAACATAGCTTAAGAGAGTCATGTATAGTTTTTCTCATCCTTTGTTATGAAATTTATAGAATTTCAATTGTCGTGGCGATTGTCTAGCACTACGATGTTCATCAGAAGATGTTCCATAAAGATGAGAACAATCTTACCAAGACTTTTGATGTCAAGAAAGGATTCAGACAGAAGCTGATACACTGTCCAGTGACTTTTGCAATATCAAACATACTTTGAGGTACAATTTTCCAAAAGTCTGTGCAATAACTTACATATGTTTTAACGTTGATGACATTGATATACATATGTACTTACATATTCTGTCAGCAATAAAGGACACACAACATCAACAAATCGAACAGAACGTCACAATAGACAGTTATAACTTTGATATAGTTATGGAGTTCGTCTACCTCGACTGCGCTATAAATTTTGGCAACAGCATAATGAGTCTAATGAGTTCTCTTTCACATACATACTTATATATGTAATACTTTAGACACATTAGACATTTCTTCAATCAATGTAAAATCCTCCAACGTTCGAAATTATCAGATACTCCGATGTTCATAAACGTCATTTGGGTGTCATTTGCAGTAGATCAGCCGCCCATGTACAAGAGTCGTCATAGGTCAACAGAACAAAGTGACCGATTAATTTATGTCACGTAAGTATTAGCGGTCATTTGCAAAAGCAAGTGACTTTTATGACGTTTCCAAAAATGCCCATTGACTGTGGTGCGTTTCTGCTGTTCAAATTCTTTTGGTTTGTCTAGTTTTTCGACAGTGAATTCATTGAAATTTAGTTTTAAGTACATGCATATGTATGTAGTTCAATTCTTTTCGTTTGGACGGAAAAAATAACAGCGGTATTTGCTTTATTAATATAAATCAATTCATGATCTAACCTAATACAGCTAAGACAAGGATCAGTTTTCAATAAAATTTAGCCTTTTTCACCAAGTAATATAGAGACGTTTATGACGGTTCAGCTTTTATAGGCGTTTTCAGTATTTTTCAATTTTGTAATTATGAACCAAATTAATCTACTTCCCGTAACAAATATTCTTATCTACACCACCTCTCAAGTGGTAATCTAAAATAACTCCCTATGAACTCGGGCCAAACATTACCTTCGGCCTTATTTCCATATATTGCAGAAATGTAGAACAAGAAGTAGTATAAGGATTGTTTGAAGGCGTTTTTATAAAAAAAACAAGAAAATTGTGAAAGATTTTAGATAGCATCAGTACAATGGTATCATTATGATTTCATTAAAAATGCAGAATGCCACACCCACTTTACTGAGCCTGGTATGTAAGAAGAAGAGGAAGACTTGAATATCAATCCTCATGGGATTGTATGTATATTTATAGCGCATTATGGTGCAAGTAAGTACGCCCCAGACGGAGAGCATTTTAATGGATACTTAGTGTCCTGTGCTAAGAGTTATACCAAACCTACACATTTACGTTTAAAACACCAAACTCTCCCTTCTTCGTTCTAGTGTACTCATACGTATGGGCTGCGTTCATAAGGATTGAATTACTCACTGTCTCTAGTAAATTTCTTATAGGCTGTCTGGGTTCTCCAAGACATTTGGCATTAACCTGAATATTGTGACCACAGCCCGGTTAGTGTTGCCTGTTGGTCAAACAGTACTTCTTACTTTATGTAGGGCCTTGACACCATGGAGTATTCTCCTAAACCTATTACCAATTGCTCAACTTTTTTACGGCTAATTTCTGTGGTTCACGAATTACAGACCTGTTGAGCAAGGACATACATATCTTCGCGCCTTTGATGATTATGTTGCTGTTTTGCGTCACCTCCTTTAGGTTTTTGGGTACTACGTAACTCTTGGTCGTACATAATGTTCCACAAGACAGGACTTGGATTTTATATTCTTTTGGCGCTTATCCGTGTCCTAGTAGAGGGTTCTGTCTCAAAAAATGTTGTTATTATTCGTAGCAGGCAGTTCTGTTTTCGAATATATGTATCTCAGTGCTTTCATAACTAAGTTCCAGCTGACCAAGTAATTTCCAAGTGAGTAGTTTCAAAAACTTCCATGGTCTTGTTTTTTTCCTTGTCTTGGGTGTACTGGTCAAGTCCGTTCTTGGAAAAAGGTTAAGTATACGCCACCGATTACTTTGGTTTCACTCACAATTCTATCCAAAGTCTGTTCTGTACACCTTGCGTCTATGTTTGATGCGTTGGATTGCTTATTTTTTACGTTTTTCTATAGAGAAAGACTAAATATCTGTTTTTCTGAACGCCTAAAACACGAACTACAGGTAACAACCCTAAGCGAAAATTCTCAAAAATCGATTTGTGATTTACGACCGACCTACGACACGACATTTGAGGCAATGTATGGTGAACAATTTCAGAGTTAACCTTTTTTTTCTGAAACACTCTCATTCGAGATCTGTCCAAGAAAACTGTGGCACATTTTTCAAAACAACAAAGTCGTAAATATTTACGCATGGGTATCCCTCCCACAGTATCCGGTGATATTTATTTTTTAAGAGACAATTTATGGCAGCACCATTCCATTGTTTCGTTTCAAAAATATGGAACCCTTTAGTCCTTAAGTTTGTCGCATACACCTTTTCTTGAAAATGTTGCAATATTTTGGGTTCCGAGTAGATTATATACCGTGGAGTTTGTTTTTTGTTTTTTTGAATAAATAATAAAAAGAAGGACTTTAAGTGATATCCGAAGAGTGACATCGGAAAAAGGATGCTCAGATTTAGTCCTGCTTTGAGTGTAATAAAGTGTATGCTGTTCGGAGTGTATGATTTTGGTATGTTTTGAAAGCAATGTAATACTGGGGGGAAAAATGAAACAAGTTAGGTTCCTGACAAGGGTATTTATTTATGGTTACGTCCGCTATAAATTAAGTTCTTAATCACATTTGGTGAGTTATTTTTGCAGATTTTTGGTTCGTTTCTCTTATATTGCAACGACAAGGAGTACTGTTTCTGAGTGTTTGTTTTTATCGTTGGAGGATAAATCTTGTGAAACTGTTCGGTCTAGTCTTTTTTGTTTGTGAATTAAACCGGCCGTGGTATCTTGAGATCGTGACGATTTAGGACGTTATTCTTATTTATGAATATTACCTTTGTCAGGGACATCTTACATCTTAGTCAAAGGAATTTGAGTACAAATGTTGTTAATCAGTTTTATGTATGTGTTCTCCGACTGCAGATGCCGTCGATATTCAAACAGATTTGGGTGGTACTATGGGGCAGTGGCAACGTCTTAAGGTCAAGCATTCGAATCATTCTAAAATGCTCATTAGTGTGTCTGCAGCAGTGGTCAACCTTTTATCCCAATTTGTTCTGCAATTTCAGACCCACATACACTAGTAGAAGATTTACTGGATTAAATGTTTAACTATGTATCTAAGGATAATTTGATAGCTGAACTGGGGAGAAATGCACTTTTGCTTGAAAGGTTTTAACCGTAAAATTGCCGATTTGCACATACATAAGTTGACTAACTATTCAAAACTAGCTTGAGTCTTACTTATGTACTTAATAAGTAAGCACTATAATCCGGGGAGAATCGAGGCATCAACCAACAAGCCTCTCTATTTAGCGGTAAACTGCCTCCAGTTGGTTGAGGTCGTTTTCCCCGCGCCACCTAAGGCGAGGAATCGAAGACTCTTTGGCCCGAGGTGTTGGTGCCCATTTGTCTTAAATTTCCTAGCCAGTTGGGCAGTTTTGGATTGGGTCGAGAAGGTCAAAGGTGATCCGAGTCAATATTGTCTTTTCGGAAACTCCGGACACCCAGAAGGAGTGCCCTACGTCGATCGCAACATGATTCATTTGGTAGATGGTTTCATGATGATAAGGAAACCATGTAACATTAACTCTCGCAGCAAAGTCAATTAGATTTTTACAGGCAGATTCCGGACTAGAGGTCCAACAGATAGCTCGTCTTCATACAACATATTTCGATCGACTATTTTTGAATTAATAACGAACTGAATAACATTGTTGGAAAACCTGGAATATGATGCTATAGATAGTGAGGAAGCATACTGTCTAGCTATAAACGTAGACCATGGTATCTAATCGGGTTAGTATATCGGACTACATCAACCACTAGATCCTGATATGCAATACTGATACTTGTCGTACGGATTAACATATAACTGACAGTATACCACAAGATTGTGTTCTCGGTCCCCTATTGTGAAATATCATCTACGATGTAATGAGACAGAAGAGATCAATTGCCGAATAATTGCTCATCTCGTTTGGACCTACACAAGGAAAGTATAAAACTAAAGCAGTTTTCATCAGGATATCAGCATCACAAAACAAAGCTAGAACCGTTTAGGTATAGGCTAGAGTGGCTGTCTGCAATTTAGTCCAAAGTTCTCATGGGTTTTCAAAAAAAGGAGCTCCTTGATGGACTAGTTTTTCAGGGAACAGAGCTGAGCAAGTACATAAGAGGTGGAGAACAGTTTCTTTCTTCTCCGCATTTCAAGGAGATCAAGCCTTTTTGCATGTTGGGTCATCCGACAGTGTCCAATGAGAACTTCGATGGCATGGCTGATATTTGATCGCTTTAATAGAAGGAACCACCCGGGCTATGTTCAATATCAAGCCTATGCCAGATCTGTCTTAAAATGTTGCAACTGGAGTGATTTTCCCATCTACAGTTGGTACTACTAAAAGCGCACAGCCTTAGCAAGAGTTTGCATTTTACGAAGAGCATACTTAGGCTTCCCCATTTCGGCAGGATCCGTGCCGAGCAATGTCTTTGTGGCCAGGCACCCAGCGTAGGTGGGAATATTGAATTACTCAGATATTACCAGGAGAGAAAACCGGCAGTTTATAGCGGACTCTGAAGTAAAAGACCATGATTCCAGGGATTTGATCGCGGCTTGGCTGTTAGTGAAAATGCTTATATTCCTAACAGATATTGCATTATATTTCAGCTAGGATAATGGATAAACTATCACCAAGATTTCCTCATGAACAACGCTACAATACTTTGGGAGGCGGAAGGATATCCGCAGATAGATTTTGTCGCAGAAAACTCTGCAGCCCACCCCTTCATCAGTCTTGTCTATTAATGTAGAAATTAACTGAACTGTCCTTACTACGGTCAGGGATGTTCGTGAAGAACTTTCGATCAGGATCAACAATCAATGATCGAGCAGTGGCCACGATCGCTAACGTGATATACGTTAGCCTTTCCTGTGGTGTCCGGATAGGTTTCATGGATCAACTGGGTGATGTAGGATCGAGATCCCTCGCAGTGGTTGAGGATCAGTTGATTGACGTCCTTCTTTGTTTCTGTGAGGCTATCAACGCGAGCAGGAGAGAAGGGAAGACATTTTATGTTTTCCGGTAGACTATTCTTATTTTTTTTTAATTTAATGCAATAAGCATAAGTTGCTGGAAAACTTGTCCCAGGAATGGCACTTATTTAAGAGACAAACTACTTGACAAACTAAGCAAGCTTGAGATAAAGCCTCGTACAAAACATAAAACCAAATGAATATGAACAAATCAATTAAGATTTTAACATGGAATGCAAATGGGCTCAAAGAAAAAATCGCAGAACTAGAGATATTCTTAAGAAATATCAACATTGACGTGTGCTTGATCTCGGAAACGCATTTAACAAGGGAATCTGAATTAAAAATAAGAGGATTTTGTGCATACCACGCATACCATCCCTCGGGAAGACCCAGAGGGGGTTCTTCTTTATTTATAAAAGACTGCATCAAGCATTCCTTAAATTCCATGACAGAACTTGACGCAATACAAGCAACCTCAGTTCGGGTAAAGAGCAAGACAAAAGATATTAATATATCATCTATTTATTTTCCTCCGCGTTATAAGCTTACAAGTATCGAGCTTGTAGACCTCTTCGAATCACTTGGAACGAATTTTATTATTGGCGGCGACTTTAATGCCAAACATACGTTCTGGGGTTCGAGAAAAATCTCAACCAGAGGTAGACTGTTGTACAAAGTCGGTATGAACTTCGGAGTAGACTTCCATTCGACAGGAAAACCGACTTATTGGCCCTCCGACGTAGCGAAAATACCTGACCTGGTAGACTTTTTCGTTACAAAAGGAGTATCTACCAATATCACGAAAATAGAGGAAAGCTTTGACCTCTCCTCTGACCACGCGCCGATAGTCTTAACAATAAGTGATAAGCTAATGAAAGCAGAAGGAGTACCGAGGCTAACAAATAATAGGACTAACTGGGATGGTTTCAGGCATGATTGCGAAACAAACATTACGTTGAATGTGTCACTGAAAACACCTCTTGAGTTAGAGATAGAACTCGAAAATTTTATTTCGACTATTCAGAACGCCGCATGGGAAAACACCCGAAGAAAGAAAGTAGCCAAAGAAGAGCGAGCAAATTATCCGCCGGAAATAAAAGAACTTATTCGCAAAAAGAGGAAAGCACGTAGGGTATGGCAACAATCTCGCTACCCCCAACATAAAGCATATCTTAACTTCTTATGCGATAAACTTAAAAAAACAATTCATGACGTAAAAAATCACGAGACATCGGTCTACCTCGAAGGCTTAACAAACGAAAAAACCTCAAATTACTCACTCTGGAAAGCTGTGAAAAACATAAAGAAGCCTCAAATGCATTCCGCACCAATCCGAAAAAATAATGGTGAATGGGCAAAGAGTGACAAAGAAAAAGCAGACGTATTTGCTGAACATCTCGAACAAACGTTTAAGCCTTTTGATGGGCAAATGTTGATAGATGATCAAAGCGATATGCCTCCGACATCTGATAATGTTAGGATAAAACGTGTGTCGTTAACTGAACTCTGTCAGGCAATTAAAAATTTGAAAAATAATAAAGCACCTGGCTATGACTTAATTACCGGACAAATTATCAAGGAATTACCAAAAAAGGCGTTAATTAAGCTCCAACATGTAATAAACGCTTCGTTTAGGTTGTTGTACGTTCCAGATTCGTGGAAAGTCGCAGAAGTGATAATGATCCCGAAACCGGGTAAACCGCCAAACGACAAAAAATCGTATAGACCGATATCACTGTTGCCTATAATATCGAAGCTATTCGAGAAACTTTTATTAAAACGAATCCAACCAATTATAGAAGAAAGACGCCTTATACCTGATCATCAATTTGGTTTCAGAAAGAATCACTCCACAATTGACCAGGTATTTAGAATAACTAACGTAATCGAAAAAGCACTAGAGGAAAAACAGATTTGTTCTAGCGTTTTACTTGACGTGTCCCAGGCCTTTGATAAGGTTTGGCACGATGGCCTGAAATATAAACTCAGTAGGATCTTTCCGAAAAACATATACAGCATTTTAGAATCCTACCTCAAAAACAGGATATTTAGAGTTAAGCACGGAACGGACTACTCAGGATTTAAGGATATTGCCGCCGGGGTTCCGCAAGGGAGTGTCCTTGGTCCTACTCTGTTCTTGCTATATACTCGTGACATTCCGCAAACTGAGGGTACAATAGTAGCTACGTTCGCGGACGATACGGCTATTCTGGCAACGGAAAGCACAGTCGAGTCCGCTACTGAAAAACTACAATGCGCTTTAAATAAAATTTGCGATTGGACAAAACTTTGGCGTATTGCTCTCAATGAGACCAAATCCACGCATACTAATTTCACATATAGAAAAATAAGCAATATATCCGTCTTCATTAATTCGGTACAAATACCGTACGCAAATGAAGCCAAATATCTCGGGATGACTTTAGATGCTAAGCTCAAGTGGAAGGCGCATGTCAAAAAAAAACGTGACGAACTTGAGAACCGATACAGAGAAATGTACTGGCTACTCGGACGACATTCCAAGTTGAGCACATACAACAAACTGCTTATATATAAGCAAGTGCTAAAACCTATATGGACTTACGGCATACAACTCTGGGGTTGCACTAAAGCAAGTAGCAGAGAATCCATACAATCGTTTCAAAACAAAGTCATTAGGACTATTGTGAATGCTCCGTGGTATCTGCGAAATAATGATATACAGAGAGATCTATTGATCCCAACCGTGGACGAAGAAATAATAAACTTTGCTAGGAAGTTACGAACTCGACTTGATGGTCATTGCAACCATGCCATACTCCAAATTTTGGACATGAGAAACCTCGTGCGTCGACTCCAAAGAACGAAACCGTTCGATTTAGCGCAAGTAGTAACAACCACTCTTAATGGTTCTAGTAGGTGATTTTACCGAAAATCTACCTTCCTCACGCGTACATATAATGAAACTAAAACTACTGGATGGGGAAACCTAGTTGTAGTAAACGACAAGAACTAAAGGGAAGGGTGTGTTTAGTCAGTAAAAATCTGACACTACTATGAGTACACGGGTATCATAGTGTCTTCATGAAGATTCACACCAACCCACGAAAAAAAAAAAAAAAAAAAAAAAAAAAAAAAAAATTTAAGAGATGACATTTAATACCCTCGTCAGAAGGCTGAATAAGGTTCTTGTGATATTTGTCAGGAACATAAGACCTCCAAGAAAAATTATTGTGGGAAGCTAGGCCCTAGATCCTTTTTTCCAAGTACAGCTGAAGGAAGCGGACTGCCACCAGTTTCCTATAAAACATAACAGCAGATAGTGATCCCTAAATCCCCAATTTAATAACGATCCAGCTGACATTTTGAGTATGTCTTCACAAAAATATTCAATATTATGCGAAGATGGCACAAAAGCGTTCGGGTTTAACAAAACCAAATCATAACCCATTACAGTTAACTATAAAAGTAATTTATTGGTGTTAATATAGCCCGGAATATCTTTAATAGTATCTCTTTTACAATCGAGGGAATAATGTTTTGCTAAAACCATATGTCTCACCACAAAAGCCCATTAATATGAAGAAAGGTTCCATCATATCAGTTGTCGTACATCAAATATCACATAATATACTCCCTCTACTACAAGGACGACAGAATATGGGTGTAATGACCCGCTTACACTTCATTTCCTTCGGCTATTCGAATGCTTTATATTGGTATGAATGAAAGGACGAGTCCTGGGTAAATTGCTAATATCAGTCTACTAGAAGTTGATTTATTGAGTTTAAGTATCTTTCCATGGGTTGGATAGTGGGCTCCCATGAATCTGAATCAAATCCTCATTTACTGCAAAAAGAAAAATTCCTTCAAGAGGAGTGAAAGCTCATTTCATTTAATTCCTCAACAGAAGGCGTTCGCAAACATGATCTCGAGTACGAAGTATCTTTAGCCTTCATTTCCATTTAATGTCAACTGACCTTGTAATTGCAGAGAAAACTTGACAATGTATGCGAATTCAAAACAACTCCAAAGGATTTAGTACAGTTGCAGGACACATGGTACGAGTGCAAAATTTGGTATTACGTAATGTGTACCTACTCTTCTTGGCAATAAACGCTACGCACATCCTGACCAGCACTTCAAATAAATTAATAAGGTGTCAGGTTGCATGAACTCGGCACATACTTACACAATCCATGGCACGTACTTACAGTCACAATGTGGTACATATGGGTGTATGTAAGATGAAGGATATTGATTCAGTATTTTGGGTTTAAGGTGATGTTTTTAGTATAAAGCAGTGGTTGCCCCACACAACGTTTCCATGTTCAGACAAATCCGAGAGTTTGCACACATTAAACTTGGCCCTTTGCCTCCTTTGCATCCAGTCGGGGCCATCCTTCTCTTTCTACTTGGTCCACGAAAACCTACTTGCAATTCTTTATATTCTCGCCATGCTGTCTCGCATCTGTGATTTCTTAGTCAGCAGTGGAGCATCAATTTTGTTTGTTTTGAGTACTGTTTTTCTAAACCGAAACTTCGGCGGTTTCCCGGGACCATTCCTCATTGCAGCTCCACGATATGGTTTCATTTGTGGAGTTTTAAATACCTTTTTGCGAAGAAGTACCAGCAGGAAGCGATGCTTTGTGTTAAATGGTAAATAAATGCTCTTCGGGGTGGAAGCCGCAACATTTTGGTCCAGGCGCTTGTGGCTTCGTTTTGTTTTACACTTTTTTCTGGAATACGTTTCTTCCAGTTGCAAGATTTAATTTAGCAACAACCCTCTCCAAACTATATTGCCCAATTTTTGACCACTCCTGACCCTTTGTCCTTGTGCCAGTTTGTACCTCTGATGTCACCAGTTTTGGGGACTTAAATTTTGAGCCAGGAGGATGAAATTCTGAACACTGCCTCGCTCACGAGAAATTTTATTAAGACAAAATGTTTAGATGGTCGGATTCGCCCATACATACATACAATTATAGCCACGCCCACTTTTAGGAGGGCGTTTTCATTGAAAAATCGGTTTTGAATTACTAATGAATTTGTCAATAAGTAAATTTTGGGTTTTTGGACAGCAAAAAAAAAAACATGTACTTCAAGAGTCCTAATTGTATCCACAAAAGTGATCCTGTGGTGTGGATTTCATGTCGACGGTGTGATGGAACGTTTTTGTTTTGTCGGTCAAAATGATCGCCATGTCACGTCAATGGAGCTCCCTATCGTACCATGTTGGTGAAACATTTTTGCCCATAATTGTATGGACTTTCAAAAAAACCGTGCCACATGCCACATAGCTGGCCAAACAATTTATCGAAAGAAAGTTCGGTAATCGTGTGATCCTGGAGAAATAGTACGGAACTCGCTAATGCGATTGGTTTTATTTTCGTTGTACTACTTTTTACTTGCACCTACCTATAGGGCAAGTATTGCAATCGTGAAAAAATATCGAACTCGAGATTTTAATCAAACTTGACATTACTATGATGGAGAAGTCCAAAAAAGTAGGTCCGGCAATTCCGTCTGTCTGCCTGTCTGTCTGTATATTCGACTATAGGGTCTGTGGGATATTCCCTAGAGGTGAAATTTGAATTTTCATTCTAACCTCAAAATTAAGGGTAGTTTATTTAAGGCCGATTTCAGTTAAAATGGATTTTCTCGAAAACGGCTATAACAATTTCGATAAAATTTGATGTGTGGGTTAGTATGGGCATATGCTATGAGGTGGCATACCACGTTTTTCACGAAAAATTCGAATAACGGTAATATTGAAAATCAGCTGTTTCTCGGGTATTTGTTCGGCGATTGGGCTAAAAATTAATATTTCTAAATTATAAGACAAGTGCAAAATAATGGCGTACCAAATTTTGGAATTGCCACGTCCACTTTTATAAAACTTTTTTTTTTTAAATTTTTACTAGAAATTGAGAAAAAATTATTTAAGCAAAGTAATAGGGGTTAAAATTTTTTTTAATTCACTCAGGCACCTTATCTGGTTACACCCATTTTTTAAAGGTGATTTTTTAAAAACAAAACATTGAGTAAACTCCTACAATGTTATGACTATTATTCCATCGAAACGCGGAATGCCACGTCTACTTTACTGGGAAGAAGCAAGCAAGCAAGTCTTGGACTTTAATCCTGATAAAATTATACACTTATAGCATTACGGTGCAAGTACGTTCGACCCAGTCGTGCACTTTATTTCTTTACGGTAAGTCCTTGGTATATGGTATCAAAGAATCGATCGTTTCAAACGTAGTTTCGGTGGTGGTACGACCGAGATCGAGTTCCACACTTCAATTTAACATGTTTTCAATACCTGGAATTGTTTCAGCTCGATATCTCAATTATTCTGTGTTTTAGTTGAATACAGAATTGTTATGTACGCAGTGAAAAATCCTGTACAACTATGGTTATAGTAAAGGAACTCACTTAACCGCTTTACAACATTCTATTGAGTTGCCACTATAATAATTATTACTTGAACTATAACTGATACTGCCATGATGATATCCTGCGAAGGTAATTTAAAAATCGTCCGCTTTCCTACCACTGACAAGGGTCAAGCTTATGCATGAAGGAGATAAATACCTCCAACAGTTGAGCATGCGTAAGAATATTTGGGTGGAAAGACCTACGATAAATGGAAACTGCGAACTGAACTCAATTTATTTGATGTATTTAATACTGGCAAGACATTCGGTAAGTAACTAACAGAACACTCAGCACCGTTGCTCCTGATAATAAGGAATCACAAAGGGTTCTCAAAGAATGCTGGGAATTCAGCATTCTAGAGAAAGAGCTTTCAAGAACATTGAACATAAAGCAATTACACAGGCACTTGCGAACCTTGGAGTTGGGGCGTATTAAGTCACCAACTGTTAATAAACAGGGTTATCAACTCAAAGCTGAGCAATGCCGATGCCATAGCTCTCAAGTAATCACCTCAACACGCTCAGAGATCTCCTGCAAAACGCTCTCTCTAAGCTCTTAAAATGAACTGAAGGATATGCTCTCAGGGTTAACCCTCAACAGACCGAACCTGACCTCCTCTCTAGAAAATACACGTAATTCCTCATATCCGAAACTATGCGGAGTCAGCCTAATACTCTCTGACAAATATTTAAGTCTCATACTTGATAAGAAACTCAGCTGTAAACCCAACATCCTCGAACGCGTCAGCAAAGCGACCAAAGCCTTGTACAGCTGTAAGAATGCGATTGAAACTAAATTGGGTATACAGCCACGTGTTACATATTGGCTCTATGCATCCGTTACCAGGCCTACACTAACATATGGTCTGGTGAAAAACTTTGCAGAAAACTTGTCACATAACTTAACTCAGCGGAGTACAAAGATCGGTATAGCTCTGCATTAGCGGAGTCTTAAGAACTACCCCGACAGCAAGTCTATTTAAAGTAAACAAGGATTAGTCTTTGCAGCCACTCGTTTGAAAACTATCTCCCAGGGGTCTAGTCTTAGAACAGGACACTTCTATATTCTAAACAATTGTCAATTCCTTCTGCGGGACACCAACTATGTATTTCCTCAACTTTTGTTCGAAAAAAATTTTGATGTATGACTCGGGGGTACAAAACACGAAGTCCGTACCCTTCTATACGGATGCATCAAAAAAAGACTCAGGAGTAGGAAGAAGTGTCTTCTCCATGCGGGGATCATGGCAATCAAGGAAGCCCTGTTGCGACTGAAGCATAATGTAATATCCAATCGTGATATCAACATTTATACTAATACTCAAGCCGCGATTAAATTGCTGGAATCTTCCACTTTCAACTCAAAAACTGCCCTAAATTGCCGCCTATTTCTTAACGAAACTAACACAGCTCATTTGAACGCCATTCCAGGCAATTGTATGGCCGACGTCACCGCTAATCTGCTACTTTAGCTAAACCCCGAAGCATCAACTTCGATGATACTACGTGTCTCATCTTCAGACAGATCTGGCCCAAGCTGGATCAAAAACGCACCAACTGTCTGATTAGACAGAAAAGAACGTTCGTAGCAACTGTAATAGGTGTCCTCACAGGACACTGCGTAATGATTAGGCATTCCACTAGGCTGGGCATCCTCGCAAATAACTTCTGCAGAAGCTGTATGGACGTAGAAGAGGAAGAAACCATTTTTCAACTCCTTTGTACATCCCAGACTCTTTCCGTTCAAAGAAGATTGCATTTAGGTGCGTATTTTTTTTTTATAATTTGGGCGAACTGGCTAATACCAACATTAAAGGCCTCCAAGGATAAAGCGATCGTTGGTTCCAAGGATAGTTTTATTGTTTTCAAAAGAAATTTGTTAGATCCAAGTGGTAACACAATGGACCTTAAATGGTCTAAGTGAGGTCGCTGGGACGGCCTGCCACGGTAACCTCACCCAATGGCACTATTGACCAAATTCAATTTTGTCTAAATATTTTGTTGAGGAAATTACTTTCAAATTGCAATCTTATGCGGTTTGGCTGAAACTAACAGTGTACCCATGCGAATTCGTTGCTCAAAATCCCCTTTTTGTTTTTACTCATTGCTGTCTTCGAATACTGTAACGAAACAAAACTTCGTGACTTTCCCAGCACTCGAAGGATCACAGTAAAGATGTGAAACCCTCAGCCACTCCGGCGCGTATACATCAATTACGTTTGGAGACAAAACTTTGTGTCGCTTAAGCATCATCATTTATAGTACTCTGTGTAAGAAAGTTGCGGTGTCAGTGAGTTTTCTTTTTTTGGTTTTTGTGTTGACTGTAAAGTTTAAAGTCATGTTTTCGAGAAACTTTCGACAAGAAGGAATTAACATTTGCAAGGAGTTTGGTAACAAGTTGAAGCTGATTTAAAGAAAGATCCTGTGTGTTGCGTGAATGATGTAAGTATGTATACTTTCTTGTTGGGTTAGTTGGTTCTTACTTCTGTTGTTCCGGAAGTGAAACTTAAAATTTTGTTATTTACATATAATTAGCAACCGTGAGATTGTTGTGGAAATAAATATATTAACTTAAGTTTACGCTTCCACTATAATCACGGCTTATGTGAATAGCAGAGCTTTTGCACAATCGTGTATAAGAAGGGTAGATCCTGACTACAATTCTGCTCGGTTTTTTGCGGATTTATGATGAGAAGCTTAACTTTTATAATAATTTAGTTTTTGCTTTAAATTTGTTTCAAGTTTAATGAAAAAGATATAAAATAAGTAAATGATATGGGCACCGTAGCTTAAATAGTTAGTGTGTTGGACTACGGAGCAAGGGGTTCCAGGTTTAATCCCTAGACAGCTCCTAAGCGTCTGACAAACAACCGAGAGTACAAGTGTCATGAAAAGGCTTCTCAAATAACAAATTAGGTCTGTTCGCGTACTTTCTGCACCAAAATTCGTAGATTGTCAAATTTCAAGGAGTGGGGGTAAAATTCTCTGGTAAAATGACAAAAAAGTAAACGAACGCGAAAGCTACGAAATTCTCCCACATTTTAGACGTCAAAAGCAAATAAACAAACAACAAAAAAATTCTTACAGGTATCTGACAGATTTGACAGATCTCATAAATCAGTACACAAAAATTCCTGCACTAAATTCGTAGCTTGGGGAAATTTTTTACTCTCTCGAGAGCGCTCTCTTCTGTGAAAAACTACGAAACTTTTGCGTACTTGAACAGGATTTGGAGACTTTTCGTAGAAGAGAAATTCGTTGTTTTGGGAGAGTACGCGAAAAGACCTATTATCCCTCGCAATCAGTCCCCTTCCATTCGTGTAAAGAATATAACACGCACAAGACGAATAGTTTTGAGAAGTTAGGACCAAGGTCCATAGGAACCTGTCTTGCGAAAAAATTTTGTAATATTCCCTGGTATATCAACAGCTTCTCTTCTTATAAATTGGCTGGACTTGATAGCATACTTTCGGTCATGCTGGAAAAAAACATTGGATCAGATGGTCCCGTAGCTAGTACCTATTTATAGAAGCTGTATTCTCCTAAACCACCGTACCCTGTTCGTGTTGTGTTTATTCCGTCACCGGCCAGGGTGGACATGAATCTTCAAAGGTCTTCAGGCCCATTGGTTAAACCTCTTTCCTTGTAAAACGTTGGATCAAATCGTAGACTTTCGTATCTATTCAAAGGGTGATCGACGCGGTTGGCGCTCCACAAAGTTGTTCGAACAATAGAAAAGACAATTTAATACAAACATTACACCCTAGCCACCTTCTTAGATGTTCATGAAATTCTGATTCAATTCGGTGTGAAACCAATTGGTTTGTGATTATCCCCCAACCAAGAATAATTCAATCGACCCTGGGTAACACCAGCTTCACCATATCTGTCGTAAGAAGCACTCAGAGTGCGTGGGATCATATCTGGTCTTCTTTGGCTTATGGTAATCAACAAAATCCTGTCCACACTTGACAGAGACGGGGTCAAGGTCATCGCATATGAGGAAGATATGGTAATAATGGTTTCAGAGATGTTTCCTTAGTAATCAGTGAGATTATGGAAGGTGCTTTGACAATGACCACCCCGCCTGCACGGCTAAACAACCAATTAGTCTCCTTACCCTCCAGTATGAAGTGACGACCTCGCCCGCAGATGGCCTTACGTTAGGTGCCCTACGTTAAGAGAGATATACAAAAGCAAACTTGTCAACAAAGCCCTACAGAAGCTTTACACGTTATAAAGCACCTTTTACCACCCGGCTTTCTTATTTAGAGGTTGAGAGAAACATGAGGTGTACTAAACCTGATTCTTCTCTGATTCCCTCAACATTATTTCCATGTCTTATCTGCTTCCCTAGTTATACATCGTCTTCCAAGCGGATAACCCGCCATATATGCATGTACTTAAGCGAACCTCCACACCCTTTAGTACCTTAGCTATCCTCATTGACAGTCAGGCTATGGTGTCGGTCACTACATCCTCGAAACTAGTAGAAGGTCACAAGCTAAAGTCATTGACTCTTGTCTGGGTACCACGGCAGGATTTAAAGGCCTGAATTTAAAATATCCAGTGTTTTGTATTCAGTTATGCAGATATCGTGGATAAACTCTGGTGTAAGTGCAATTTTAAAGAATCTCCAGCAATAAGTACCATACCTCATCAGACTTTCTCCATACATACATATAGGACAATCCACCGTGTACTTCAAGGCACCATACATAATCCCTCAATCTTATCTGGCTACGCGTAATTATTCAATTCATCTCTCTAACTACGAGGAGTAAATGTCTTAAGAAAAATATAATCCTCCATCCACCTTATTTTAATTAGATATCCAGTTTAAAAGCTAATAAGGAGAATAAAGAAAGAAAAAAACTCAGTCCTTAAGATTCCTTCATGGGAATAGTTGATTATCGTTGGATTTTTAACTACCTTTATCTGGGTAAAGCACTTCAGTTAAGCTTCATTGTAGATATTTATCTTGGAAGAGATGCGTCCGATGGGGTTTTCTTTTGACTTTGAGTAGATAAAGTGCCGGCGATAGGTACATGCTTTGCATTATTGGCAATAAGATGGAGTTAACCTCTTAGCTGGTACTTAGTTCTATTTATTCAATCGGTACCTTTTCATTGGAAATATACTACTTATCAGAATAAGAAACTGCAATCAATGTCATTATGCAAAGTGTTTCGAAAACCTTTCGGCAATATAATGAGAGTTAACAGTTTAAGATGAGTATATAAAGGGTGTTCCATCAAGAGCGACTTATTTTGTTAAAACAGCTTTTGTTTGAGTTACAAAAAAATATGTTGGGCTAAGGTACTTCCGATATAATTATTTATAGAACACTACATCGTTCAACACCTGGAGTGAAATCCTGTAAAGTGATAGTTCAAAGAAACAGTTGAAGACCACACTTTATTAACTCTCTGTAAAATGAAAGTGACACCAAAAGAGCTGTCTTACAAAAACAATCGCTAAAACATGATGATCATGTTGATGGATACTAAAAGAGGACTTCACTCCTGCACAAGTGAATTTGAAGCAAACCCATTTTGTCCACGTCGTGTTACTTTCATACTTCACCCAACGATTTCACACCTTAAAGTACTGCCTTTGAGAATCGGAATTCTGTGAGTGAATTCATACTTCGAGGACTGTGCTTTTCGATGGCCACCAACTATGTAAATCAGCCCTATCGGTGTCCGTTCCAAAAATGTTCGAGATCGTAATAAAATTTCGATTGTAACACAAGAGAGTATCATGGAATACTATGGGAACTTATTTTCCTCCAATTTGTACATGATTGAAGAATTTCATATCATTATATATATCCATTCCGACACTCTTATGTCGGAAAGGTTGATTTTTCTCAGAAGATCTGCGGCAGATATCCGTTGCCTAGAAAAGTCCAAAATAACTCTTAGAATACAATTCATCGCAGGTAACCGTTGTGCAACATCCCCTTTATGAGAATGAAAAAAGAATGTCGGAACAGAAACCATAAGGAATTCTGCGACTTCGTATTCCGATCCGATCGGATTCCACACTGCATACCGTTTAAGAGAATGGGCGCGTTTCAGATTCTTCGCCTACCTTTTTGAGGTAAGGCCTAACATATGGAACGCCAAACTTGGAACCCAGTCCACTGCCTCAAAAAACTGCCTTACTTTTGAGTCAAATTTGAATCTCTCTACCAATCAAAAACGTTTGACTACCTAGTGCCCAGAATTTGGAATGCGCCTAATGATTCGGATTTGATTCTACCTTTATCAGTGAAATAAAAAATTTGACGTAAATGTACTTGCGTACATATGTATGTACATATATTATACTTACTTGTATGTCTAACAAACTCTTAAAAATATACAAACAGCTTTATTTTACAATACCGTACAATTAAAATGATTAGAATTAAAATTTATGTAAAATACATACATACATACATGTAATAAAATGTGATATTAAATTCGCTACCTAACGTCACAAGAAAAGGTCAAAATTGTGTTAGACGTCCCGTCACATAATTTATACAAGAATAAGTTTAAAGTTACAACATTTACAAAAGAATATGGTTCTTTCGATTTAAGCTCCGAATAAATTACACTGCCATCCTTCTCGATTGTAAGTAGTGACTGAGCCACCGTTCGAGTGAACGTTGACCTCTATCCCAAAAAAACACAATGGCACGCTTCCTTGCACGCGCCTTACATACTATATTGTGTAAGTTTATCCTTATGTATAGTTTTTATCGATGAAAGTTGTGTATGTTTGTGCTTTTGTTTGTTTTGCAATGTCCTCTCTTGCAGCCAGAGAATTTGATTCGATCACAGCTTTTCGAGGAATTTTTGTTTATGTTAAAAAAAATTCGTTAATTTTTTTTTTTAGGTAATTTGCTTAAGGAAATTTTTAAGTTAAATGCCTAAGAATCGTTAGGGACAAGCAGGAATGTCTTATCCTTGTGGATGTCGTCAAACTATCTGCGAGTGGCATCTCTTCGCTTTAAAACGTCGAATATCACTTCGGAGGCATTTTGATCGTCTTGATCGTGCGACTCATCGGAATCAGAGTTTTCTAGAAGTGGAATGCTTTGACCAGTCTGATTGTTGAAGGATACAGAATGTGTTGCGTTGTCACGAATATTACCATTGGCTTCGTCTTCAAAGATATTCTCATCCGGTTTTGGTAGAGTTAAGCTTGAGTACTTGTGTATCACATGGCAACAGATACCGCCGAGACATACAATTAGACCAAGGACATTCATCAGTGATAACTGATCCCCGTTGAGCTCAACTGCAAGTGCTAATTGGCAGATGTCCTGAAAATAAAACGTAATATGAATATAATATGATCAAGAAAATGTGTGACACGCAGAATAGCGTGAAGCGAATAGCAGAAATGGTGAAAGGTCAAGTTTCATTAACTAAGCTTTAAGTTTCCAAAACTAGCTGACAAGAGATCTTATAAAACAAGGAGCCTTTACTCACTCTTCGGAACCAGAAGTGGAACCTATCTCAAACATAAATCAAGAGTCTATACATGACGAATACAAAATTTGTAATAAGCACCCTATGTCAAACAAATCCCCCAATTTGTTATTAAAGCTACATACTTAATGTCCCCTCATGAGTCTTAGCGCATAAACTACGTTAAAGGGCCATCGAATTTGATTCCTGGCGATTGGTTTCAATTCTATAAGCTCTTTTTCTGTCGACATCCCTTTTTCACTGGTCTGCGCTACTCAAAACGAAGACGTAATGCTTTTCGGGCAAAACGGCCGATCCATTACAGTTTATTCTTAATATATTTCTTAAAAAGCGATTAACAAAATTGTATTTAAGCTGACTACACTATTTTTCCGTATATTAAACAGTTGCAGTTCGACGTCAGCTCCACGTCTGCTCGGGTATTCAAGAGTGAACCTCTGACGTTCTCACTGATAGCAATATGATCTATTTCATTGAAACTTCTCTGCCAATCGGTAGACACCTAAGTAATATTTGGGCTCATATAGCACCATAGCATCACACCCTTTTATTGTTTCTTTTTTTTGCGACACCAAAGTCATAAGCAGGTACTGACGAAATGTCGGAGACTTGAGTTATTGTCGCCCACCTTTACGTTAAGGTGGATGGGAGACTATACAATATGACAATTCTCTTATCGGGTGTTGTTCATATTAGGTCTGTTCGTGTACTCTCCCAAAACAACGAATTTTCACGAAAATTTACGAAGTCACCAAATCCTGTTCGAGTACGCAAAAGTTTCGTTGTTTTTCGTAGAAGAGAGCGCTCACGAGAGAGTAAAAGATTTCCCCTTGCAACGAATTTTAGTGCCCGTGTTCGTAACCACGCCAAACGTGATCAAAGATTGATCAGTCCTTATCCGAAGCAGGGTATCTGTTTCGAAAGCATATTTATTTTCCGCAACGCCGGACACGTTACCTATGTAGGTCCGGCAGGTCTTTGCATCTTATAAACCAACATAATGGGTGTTAGTGAGATAATCCCATTCAAGCAGTCGAAACAGTAAAGTTCGATAGATTAAGTGTAGCAACGTCGAATAAAAAGTCTTGCACACATTTACAGATAAAACGTATGTGGACTAAAATGTAGAAAGAGAACCGAATACCGTGAGGCTGGCATTATTGAGGTTTCAAGGCTCCAGAAAGCATGATTGAACAACTGGAAGCATGTGTGGACCGAGAAATACTAGAAACAGAGCAGTGCAGGAGTATTCATTGACTAATTTAATTTTACACTTCTAGACTATTTGTGGGCGCCGTGGCTCAGTGGTTAGTGCGTTGGACTATGGAGCAAGGGGTTCGAGGTTCGAATCCCAGTCGAAACACCTAAAAGTTTTTCACCGCCCCACCTCTCGCCAGCGTCTGATAAACATCCGAGAGTACAACTGTCCTGAGAAAGCTTCTCAAATAACAAACTGCCCTTCGGACACGGCATTAAACAGTAGGCCCGTTCCATTCGTGTATAGAATATAACACGCACAACACGAATGGTTGTGAGATGCTAGGCCTTGGGTCCCACCGACCTGTTGCGACAAGTATTTTTTTTTTTTTTTAGACTATTTTAGAGTCTGGTTGCTATCTAAAATTCAAACAAAATTCGTGTATACGCTGCATTGTGAGTCGTGAACTTTTAGAATTTCATACGTTACCTGCAATGGATATCTAAAAAATGTGTAACAAATCAATTGCAACAATTGTGGTAAATATTCATTAAAGACAAACAATTGTATTTGCGTCATGCTAGGTTACAATGCGCTTATCGCACAGTATACTTGGTCACAATGCATTTTCGGATTGTAAATCGTGAGCTAGTCTGAAGTCAAGCTGCGATAGATTACCTTACCTAAGCGATGTACGCATTTCCTGTTGCGTGATTTTATCAATTAATTAGACTTTACCATACTGCGTGCGCAATCATTTACTTTGCTCACTTCAGTTCATTTCAATTCATTTGTTTGAACTGTTGTTAATTTTCATCTCATTAAGTTGTGTGCTAACAAATTTTTCAATCGAAATGTTTCAACAATTTGTTGTGACTTCAGTAATTTCTAATTAATGACTTGTTCTCTTTCTCGTTCGTATTTTTAGAATGTACGCAATTAGTTTAATTACTCTACAACCTCAAACCGGGTCGAAACGATTTTAGTTCGTCAAAATTGAATTGAACAGTTGTGTTAACTAACCTACATATGTATGTACATACGTTACAGGTGTACTGTCTCAGCAGATATTCCAAAGATAAATTATTAATCAAATATTTGTTTGTCAACACAATACGTGAATGGAGAAGATACAATTTCAAATTCAATTTATAGATGCTTCGTAGAGAGGTTTAGAAATAATTTTAGGTTTTTTTTTCGTACTTAAGAAGTTCAAATACCAGTACCGGGATCCGGTACTTGCGATACATCGAAGAAGTAGAATGTACGATATTAAAGGCTGTGTTCACGGTCAAGCGAACTAGCGACCAATTACACAAGAACATATGGAAGTGTTCATGGCATAGCATTTGGAGAACAGCGAATTGAGCGACTACAAGCGACTTCAAGCGAGGGACGAGGCAATTGAAACAATATACTATGGTTACAAGTTACAAGTTCGTACAATAGAACACGTTTACTGAAATGAAGCATGAAAATCAATGTTTATGCATTTTTTAAAGAAATGTTTACATCAGCACCGCTAAAACACGAATAAAACCAGGGAAAACCCTTCTCTTAGTAACACTCAATCGTTTGAAATCACATGGAAAGCCAGCGTGACGCGAATTCGATTTACGGTGAAGACACCCTAATACCTAAAAGTTGTATTTAAGTTTTTTTTTTATCATTCCTGCAATTATTTTCCATTCCTTTAAGTTCAAGACTTCCATAAGACATCATCTTGGGATTATTAACATCTCTCTAACCACACTAAACAGGTTCAACAAAAAAAACCCTCCAATCAACCTGGTCCTACCCCTGGTTTTATATTCTTCAGTTCATTGAGTTCTTGTTTACTTGTGAGGGACACGGGCCCTTGATAGAGATGATCCGATGTGGGATCGCCGTGGGCAGTTCAAGGTTGGATTGCCAATCAATATCAATTTTGTTTTATTTTGGACGGTCCTACGTTTCTCTGTGCATTTTTCTGTTCTAAAACAGCCCTAAAGAGGGCTCGATTCATTCCTGAATCATGTATCTTAGGCGTTCTATATTGACTATACACGATATTGAGGAGACTGAAGCTAATTGGCTCAGTGGAAACAGTCTCGTTTTGCATGGTTTGAAACTGCCTTGAATTCGGGATATTGCTATCCTAACTTTACTTTACTTGCACCGGTGCACAGAGATGATTCAATCCGCATGGCAGTGGAAAATTAGTGTTCGTTGGCGTTATAGACTCTGCGGAAGTGTTTTGTGCGAAGCAACAACACCGACACTGACTTTATTACAATCCTGGTGACTTTAGTAGTTGTTAACAAATCTCGGGATAGGGTTGAAACCGAATTTGAGATATAAGCATTCGAACCTTGGAGGAAAAAAGGCAGTGGTCTGGATAATAGTGCCCAATCGGAACTTTCCCACATATAGAATGCTGGAACAAGTTTGAGGTTTAAGTTATTGTTCCCACGATTGGTAGTAGAACCGCGGAAGCATTACTTACATGTGAAAAAAAAAACAAAGAAACTCGACCTACTCATATTGCGGCTTGGGAACAGTTTCCAGACGTAATATGAGTCTCACTATCTGAAGTCTTGGGAACCTAATAATCAGCGATTCTCATGAGTTCAGACAGTGAGACTCATATTACATCTGGAAGCTGTCGGATGTTTTATAACATAACACAGAGTCATTACTGCATGTTGCCCAGTGTTGCATGAAAATATGAGGATGACCTACGCACAGAATCAATGTCTCATTTCACCTTAGATGTAGAAGAGACTTCAACAATCCCCCATATGACATTTTCAATATGAAATCGATGAGATAGCCGGAAGAAGATAAAGCCGCTATAACATAACCATTAGAAGTTCGAGCATATGTATCCACAAATGACTGGAAAAATACTCGAAACTAGAGAGAAATTTTTTCAAACTACAATAATAGAACCCATACTCATAAAACATTACCGTTGCCTTCATACCACTGCCAATAGGAACTCAAATAATACACAAAGCTTTCCCAATCTCGCAGCAACATTTCACACAACAATAGGAGAAGAATTAAGATACTTATTTGGGACACTTCTATGGAAGAAAGCAAGCTGGTAATTAACACAAGTTATCTTCCTTCTCTTACAGACAAGACAACAGTACAAATTGACAAACAAATTTCCACCACATTAACTGCTCAAATCCGCTCATTTATGGTCAGTCTGTTAATGTCTTTTTAAGTCCAACCTCCTCGTCCACAAGTGCACCTTAATCGTTTGATTGATGGCTCATATTCACCCAAGATTGGAGCAATAAACAAAAACACCGAAGCAAATGTGTTCAAGTGGAAATGTTTATCAGTTGCGACGTTCTGCTTATCGGCGAGGCAGTGACTAATCACCCAAGAACCCATACACCGTTGAGCAATCGCGATTGACTTTGTTTACGCACCATTTCTTGCGATCAAAAATTTGCCAACCTTATCAGAACTCACCTTAAATATGCCCGCAATCGAGAGGGTCAAGCTTGAAGTCTTCGACAAAACGAGAAACTCGCTCAGCTCCATGAAGAATGCCAGCACAGCACCCACACTTACTTTCAGAATCACCGACATGATGTCTGAGGTGGGACACGTCGGTAGTGAATTGAAAACGTTCAGTAGCTTCGCACCTGGAAAGAAGTCGCCATAAATCACTTATTCGATGCACAGTCCAACTCACCTTCGAAGCCGATGGTGAATGGCAAGATTGACATTATCATCCACGGCTGCATGTGGTAGATCATGTCTACGGGATTGTGCAGTCCCAACTTCGACTTTTGCATGACGAATTGCGCGAAGGTCCACCGAATTCCACTGCTGAGTGACGCGACCAACAAGAATGTGAATCCCAAAGCATCAAATTGCGTGGACTTGTACGTGAACATGAAAAGCCCAGTGGCTATCATAATCACAATTCCCATTAGCGCCCAGCTCTGAAAAACAAAAACTAAGATGGTGTTCATTGGGGGAAAATCCTCTACAAACCTTCTTCTCCAGCCCCAGGAGAATGGCAAAGATAAGAATGAAAATGATGGTCGACGACTTGGTCATAGTGTAGAGCGAGATCTTGACCAATTCGAGCCCCCAGCTGGAGAACCCAATATCGATCCCACTAGCGATACCGGTTGGTGCCATTTTACGCACCGATGTCTTCCAATCCAGCTGCACACGCGTCTTCCCATTGGCCAGCCGCAAGGCGCTGCGTACACCCGCTGACATGATGAACTTCACCACCAGATGATAGGACACAATTGAGAGGGGAAACTTCAAGTTCTGCAAGGAGCCAACAACCATTAGTCAAGTGAAATAGGAGACACAAACAACTTCCGCGTCACCTTAATGAGCCAACCCTGATAGAAAGTCAAACATATGGACAGGGAGAGATACAGAAGAATTATTGCAAGCGTTCCCACAGCCAGCTGCATTAATTTCGAACTCGCCGGATTGTGTGTAGCTGTCTCCAGCTTGTGTCCGTTGTCCAGTTCAATTTCCTCGTCATTCTGGAAAGGCTCGCCCTTGTTATTTGTACTCAAACGTTCATAGCGCGACGTCGACATAGTCCTGGGGGGCAGGTGGAGTATTAAAGCAACAGTTTGGGTCAGCGGTATTGTTCGCACTTACTTGTTTGCTGTGGGAATGATAATGAGAAATGCTCACGTTCAGTCTTTTGTGGAATGATTGGCTGAGTTACTTTGACCACACTGTACACAACTCCATATGGGATAGTTTGGTCGAAGGGCAAAAGATTTAAATATACGGAAAATTATCAATCGAGGCAATATTGTTGGCAAAGATGATTTTTTCGCAGCAATTTTCGTGGTGAGACCTGCGCCTGCGAGGTTTTTTCGGAAAATATTTGTTTTGCTTCGCAGTGCGGCTGACGTTGACATTTTCCACACAACTGACAGCTGTCAGAAAGGGTGTGTTCAAATCATAAGAAACAGTACGGTGAATGTAGTAGATTGGTCTGAAAGCGCTGCAAGCACCTAGTTCGTTAGTGTAGTAGCGAGTAGGACCGTTTCAAAATAAAAGTCTTAAGTGCATGTCAATGGCAGATATGAGTTAAAATTATCAAAAATGTTGCTTGTGTGAACGAATCAGTTTCGCAAAATTGGCTGGGTTGCAGTAAAGCTAGTCCATGTGAATTGCCAACGATGATACATGATTTGTCTTGGTTCTCTTGGTTTTAGACCTTTTTCTAATAAGATATCTAGTATCTATGCTGCATTACACTCAGTCTTCTTGGAACATTTTTCATGCTGCCGGAGGTGATCGTGATTCAACACCTACGGATTTTCCAGTCTACGTTAAGACTCAAGTTTAGGACTACTTACCAAAATAAATTCGGATACAAGTACCCTTTATTATATAAGGGACTCGCGCCATGCAGATTCACAACCATTGCTATAATAATCTCTAGCTCCACAGAACACGTAAAGTTCGTACTGAAATTTGACATATCACTGAGCTGGATCTTAGGCCTCAGGTTTATATACTCCCTGCGTGGAACTGACTTTTCGATCTGCTTGACCTAGTAGTATTGTTTTCTTTCCTCGATGATGCTAAACTTTCTTTGCCGTTAAGTGTCAGAGTATCTCATCCTACAGCACTGCATTACTTACAGAATTGATGGGAAAGCAGACCTCACGTGCATTTGGATCAACAAAGACAATGCTTTCAACAATGCGACCTCTGACTCCAGGTGTCATTTTCTCCCTCTCAGAGGCTCCTGCCTCCACCTGTTCACTCTTTGTTGTGCTCAAACGTCTACGCGTTTGATGTTGATGTTGTCATACCTTCTCCCGGTAGTCCGTAGAAACTGTCTGTCCTTTCGTGTGAATGACATGATCTATGAATAATGCACTAAAAGTGGACTTTCGGCCAATAAGGCTGTTCTCATTTTTTGAGAAGACTCGTGGAAAAAAGGCTACAACTGCTCTAGATGATGTGCTTGATTCAGTTTTTGTTGATGCTTTCTAATGGACTATGGTATCAGACCTTACCCATGACTGCAGTTCCATGCATAGGCTCTCTGATGCAATGACACCAGAACTTCAGCTGTTACATGTATGAAGTCTACTTTTCCTGCTATCCTGACGCATTTTGATTAGAGTCTGAGTCCATATAGAGTCAAAAAGTGAAATGACTGCAACGAACCTTTGGAGTACAGTCTCACTCGGATTCATTGTGTTCCCCGGTGAAGAATACCTGAAAGGAGCGACAGCTTAGTCCATAACAGGAGCGACTCTCCTGAACTAGCTCGGTTTCACTGTAAGTTTTAGGGCGACTTTAGGTCGTATGCCAGCTAGTGAGCTGAGTTCGTTTAAGGATACTTTTCTGAGGGTTAAGTATCCTATTCTGTTGAGGCTCGGTCATTCACAGAAGAAGTGCGTGGTGTCTACCTTACCTTTGTACTGCTGATTCCCATTCTGCTAAGGGTGGACCGCCATTGGTTTTTTGTCTTTGAATCTACCAATGAGGAGAGTCAGTCTTTTAAGTGATAAGATCCTTTCTCTGATCCTTTTTTCTTGTATTGTGCTCAAAGTAGTCTCGAAACATGGCCTGTTCTATCTCGCTTATAGAATCCAGGAAAGCGTGCTGCTGTGCCTTGAGCTGAGGGCATTGAGTTTTTCTTTACACATTTTAACCAGTTTTGAATTGGTTGTGATGGGTTTGATGACTGGTTGGTTTTATAGATGTCTATATGCTCCTTATTGTTCAGAGTGGATAAACTCCTTGAGCTCTTGGTGACATTATACATTTCTGCTTGGAATACACCTTCGTGGTTGGGGAGTTTTATGGACCAGGCACTTGGTGGTTCCCGAACCAGAACTTTCGTTCATTTTTGACCCGTTTGATACTACTTTTAAGGATGAGAGTTCTCGGCCACAAATCTACTCTAAACCCTGGATACAGTCGACCAATGGATGTAATATGTACTGCTGCAGGCCTACATGCAGTCTAAATTTGTTGCATTTAGTTCTATCATCGAGACAGTCACTCATTGCACTCCCTCCCATTCATTTGTATGTGTTTCTATTTTTCACTACTACGAGTAAGATACATGCAGCGCCATTAAATGATTGCAAACTCGGTAAATTATGTACTATAGGGTGACCAGTTAAGAACAATAGGAAAACAGATTTAAATAAAACAACAACAGTCTGAGATATGAAATTGATTCTGGTTTTATTTTGAAGCTTCATCCATGCCATTATATGTCTTGTCATTATATGAGCCGTCTTGTTGGAACCAAAGCTCGGATATATTGGTGTTGTTGAGTTCACATGGCTCTATACCTGAGACCATTGAAATAAGGTTTGATGAAGCCGTCATACCATAAACCACACCAATCAGTCAATCTTTGTGGATGCATTGATTCTTGCTTGAACACTTGCAGGTTCTGTTTGTTGAAATACCAGTTGAACACAAAATGTGCCTCGTCCGAGAATGGCCAAAATCCGAATCTCCAGCATACATTTCCAGCGCCCAATTTGCGAATTCATGACACAGTCTATAGTCCTTCGGGCTTAATTCTTACGTAAGCACAATCTTTTACGAATGTAGGCCGAAGTCCAATCGCAAAATAAGCTGGGTTGACTCTCTGGCGGACACCGAGTCGACATTTTTAGGTCTTCTTCGATTCTGGCCACTACGGCTGCTATGTTTTCTTTATTTCAGTCTAATCTCTGTCTGTTTAGTGGCTTTAGGTCCAAAAGAGTGTACTCAAGCTTTCCCACGGTACGACGACACTGAATCCATGATGACGGCCGACCTCACAACGAAATTCACGTTGCTTGTTTACAACTGAGCCGGAATTTCGATAATAGTTTCTTATAATTTCCGCTAGTTTGGCAAGCGTGAAACGATGCATGTTGGAATGGCAAACATTATTGAATATTCTGACCGCTGGATGTCATTGGTAACTTTGACAGCTGTTGAAACATAACAATTGGAAAAAGTATCAGTGCTATCTGGTCACCCTTTACATGAGACAAGTTTACTAACGACGCCAGACAGTAAACGTGAAAAACTTATGATAGCGGTTTTGTGACATTCTAACAATTTTTGATTTTGCGAGCAGTTTCAGGCATGTTCATGAAATGTGTGTAGATTTGAAATAGAAATAAAAACAAGTAGATTTCGTAAAGGTGATTAGATTTGGAAACTTTGGAAACGTGTCAAAATGAGTCGGAAATTCAAGAAAAATTGTTGAATCCTTGGGGTTTCGTTCGTTGATTACCTAAAATTAGGAATATTATTCAACATTTTTGTGTAACATACTTCCATAGGACACAATGTAATCAAGGCGTTAAGGTGAAGGATATGTCCAAAATTTGAAGGTACGCAAAACACTCGAAATAAGTCCTGTTTGCAGTCCAAGCCAAGGCACCCTTAATATTGTTTTAACCCCTCATTCATTGCCAAACAAACATACTAATTTATTTATAATTATCCTTACACATCCTTTCTGTCAGGCTCACTCCATTTTGCATCTAACCACCATCCACTTCACAAGGATCCTGCGCACTACCACCCCAACTGTCATTTCAAAAATACACACTGCAAAAATTCCACTAACTCAAAACGAAAAGTGACGAGAGAGAGAAAAGTTTCGCCCGAGCGAAACGTCGGTGTTTTTTCGCAGTGTGTGCAATAAATCAGAGGACAAAAATTCCCTAAAACATATAGTTTTCATCTCGATTGAAAAAAAATCGCTAAAGATTGCCCTCCTTGACCCACAGTGCTTGTGCGTTCGCGACAAACTTGAGTATAAATGATTTACGAGTAAAGGATATAAAACAATTCGTCCTGTAGCAACCAGAAAACCTAGGACTTACAATGTCTTCAACTAGTGAGCAGGTAAGTTTCCTCCTCTAATCCCGAAGAGAGAAAAATCTTTCATTTTCCATGCGAAAATCAAAAAGATGTGTGGGTGGCGTGCAAAAGGACCTTTCTGCCTGCCTCTGCTCACTCCCAAACTGCCAGTGTCGCTACGCAAATATCCATCGATAAACAAAGAAATAAAAGAAAAGGATTCGACAAATGGAATTGTTCTGCACAAAGATGGCCACTTTTCTAGTTGCTCCACCACCCTCCTGTTTTTTCTTTTCGTCTTCACCGCCCTGGGGTAGGTTGACCCTTGGACATCATGCACTTTGTAATGATGCGGAGATGAACAACTACGAGCTGTCATTGAACTTTTTTTTTTTCTTGTTTTCTGTTCTTCTACCGTCTTCTCCTCCCCCTCTCGTTTCGCTGAATCGGGAATGCGGAGGAATAAATAAAAACCCAGAGCTTGTTTAGATAGAGAGGGTGGCGGTGGGCAATTTATCGTATGTGACATGGCAAACACCTTTCGCTTTGTTCTCTTGCGTCGTCGGTCCGTCCTCGGTAAAAGTATAAAAAAAATAAAAAAAAAAAATAAATGTTAGCACCCCCCTTTCGGATTGAAGGTCGTTGTTGTCGTCGTCGTAGTCATCGTAGTAGTCGTCGACGGAAGCGGAAATACAAATAATTTTAAACTTTTTACGTTTTCTCGGTAACCCTAGGCCATAAATAGCTTGTTTTCCACTTTGACGGCTTTTTGAAAAGGGATACGTTCGTTGGTACGTACGTACGTTAGGACGTTAGAAAGTAAGAGTGTTCTTTATGATTTTTTATTTTGACACAAAGGCCAGCCATGCCTTGAGTTCAAACTGTCGTTGCCTTTGTGACGAAAGTTGGCGAAAAAAAAAAAAACTTTTCACAAAAAAAAAAGGAAAACTTCTGTGTTTCCCTTTCGTTCGAGGAACGAGTGCAATCGACAAGGTGTTAGCATTCTTTGTTAAGGCATTTGAAATGCTAATCAAGTGCTTTTGTACTTGGCGTTCAGGAAAATGTAAATTTTTGCTGCAGAGCACCTCTGGCGAGAGTCTCTTGAACTATGTTGGAGTGCTGGCAGAAGTGGCGTTGTGTTTATTTTTGTGAATTTGTGTTTTTTTTTATTATTTTGATGGGCACCTACGTAGTGTATATCCTTGTAAATGGTTAACGTTCGCATAGGAAATAGGTTAATGGAAGGATTTCTGCTAAGTTGCGTTTGGAATGGACACTTGGGGATCGGGTTTTATGATGCCTGGGGGGCGGAACATAAAACTATAATATTTTACGACATGTAACTGGTCCGCGCTGACCTTGAAACTAAGTTGGTGAAAGTGTTTACAGCTTGTATTAGTTGTGTGATTAGAGTATGAGGACCGTTTTGCCTTGGGAGGATTATGGTTTGGAATTTTTAAAGCTTTACATTCTACGCCTTGTTAGATCCACTCTTAGAGACTAAGAGAGGGACATGTGCGTGCATATGTGAGTAAGTGGACGGACTGATTATGTAAATGATGTCGTTACCTACTTATTCAACCAGTTGACACATATGTTGAAGCTTCTTATAACCGGTTTTATAGGATAGCCATTGCTTACTTACTTAACAGGCTTCCGGCTCATGATGGGTCACTTTCTGACTAACTGTGACCCTTCATCCTATTCGATCTCGGGAACCCTACTGATAGTTCGTCACAGCAAGTATTTTGGCATTCGCGACCTAAAAAGTGGGATTCGATAGGATCGTTGCGTTCATTCGTTTTATATGGTCAAGGTAATGTCTACGTCGAAGTGTTTCATCCTCCCGGGCTGCATCCATTACTTGCCTCAAAGATATCGGCGTTAAATCTTCTCCTTTATACCTCGTCCTAGCATATGAGAGTCAATATTCTAACATTTTCGCTTAGGGTCGTGTAATAGAACTGACAGGAATAACGTTTTGCAGAATATCACTTCTTAATGTTAGAAGTTGTGACTCGTGTTTGTTTGTCAAATCGAAGGAGCTCCAGTGTATTACGATGAATCTTTGCTAGATCTAGGGTATCACTTGTAGACTTAACATTTCTCCCGAGGAAGGTGACCTCTTCAATTACTTACAAGTCACAGCTGCCAATAGTGAAATTTTACCCTAACTACCCAACAACTATCCATGTAACTTCTGCTAAAAACATTCGCAAAAAGGCCCAGCCTTGCGGCGTACTTGCTTGTAAGGTAGTGTCCTGTTATGAGACCTATAGTAATGCCTATGTTTGATCAATATCCTTTTATAGCACGGCCCTGTCAAGAGACTCTTTTCAATACCCTGATCCTCCCAGTTGTGCTCTATGTCGTAGAAGCATGAACGTTAACGAAATCGTTACTGGGTCTGCGCCCTGCAGGGCTGTTGAATCATCTTTATTTGGTTACTTTTTGTGTTCACCATTAGTAAGTCGACTACTCCAACCTCCAACCACCAACCTCAGTTCATGCAAAAACTCCTTATTTAAGGGACCAGATATACGGATATCCGTATCTCTTTTCGACGATGAGAGCGCTTCTATTTGGTTGGCTCATTGAGAGCTCCCTCACCATTATCACTAATCTCGTTGAATTCGTGTCATTTGCCCTGTCAGCCTTAGAGAATGGCAAAGACGTAGACCTTATTGCAACTGATTTTAGTAAAACTTTAGACAAGATATCTCATAATCTGATCCTTTTTAAATTGTCTTTCAAACCCATATTGTTAAAATGGATATGTTCTTACCTGAAAGGCCGTTTCCAAAGGGTTCGCTTCAGATCCGTTTTATCTGCTCCTTTCTTAGCCACATCTGGAGTTCCACAAGGCAGTCATCTTGGACCTCGTTTCTTCATTCTGTCTATAAACGATGTTGATAGGGTTATAAACCACTCCTCTCTTTCTCTCTACGTCGACGATGGCAAACTTTTCAAAACCATCTCTTCAAATCAGGACTACTGTCTCTTTCAACAAGGCATAGACAGTTTTTCCGACTGGTGCTCCAACAATTGCTTACAGCTCAATATTTCCAAATTCCAATCTATTACCTTATCACGTAAACACCGCACATCTCTCCCCCGCCTTTATCTCATCCACGATCAGCCTATATCCATCGTTCAATCTCTTCGCGATCTTGGAATACTGTACGATAGGGAGCTAAACTTCCGTTCCCATATTTATGAGATAATTCTTAAAGCTAACTTATCACTTGGCTTTGTCAAAAGGTGGTCCAAGGAATTATCTGATCCTTACGTGACTAGATCCCTCTACATTACCGTGGTTCGTCCTCTACTTGAATACGCCAGTCAAGTATGATCCCCCTATCAGCAAGTGCATGTGGCAAGAATTGAGAACATTCAACGACGTTTTGTTCGTTTTGCCCTTCGTGGTCTTTCTTGGTCGAGACCGCCTCAACCTTATTAATCTGAATTCCCTAGAGGAACGTAGAGACGTTGCAGATATTCTTTTCGTTCATCGAATCTTCTCAGGCTCCATGGATTGCGCATCTCTCTACAACTTAATCTTCTTCAACACCAACCCACGTAACTTACGATGCCCTCGTCTGTTCTATCTTCCGTCCCACCGCACCTTATACGGCTCCAATGAACATATCTCCCGTATGCTGCGTAAGGTTAACTCATGCATGGAACATGCATGGAGGAGTGAAAACGTCTATGCTTGCCCTGAGTCGAATGTCCAGCTTCATTTGTAAAGACAGTATGTACTCAGAATTCATATTCCATAGCTCTCCAGCAGATAATTTGGTCCTTTGTCATCTGGTTTAGGAGTTTGGGATGACATCTATTTTAAGAACATTGGTCACTTGACTAACAAGTGAGAGACTTACCGAATAGTACTAGAGAGGCATGTGACTCTAGTTTCTGTTGATCACTCCAAAACCCGGCGACCCTCTTAAACATGTATTACTTTTCCGATGGAGTGCAATAGCGGTCAGTACAGCTCATAACACGCCTACAATGGCTGTGCCTCTCGGTTAAAAGCCTCTGTTAATACTCCCCCGTCACAGTCAATTGAGGAACCTAACTTTCAATATAGAAATACGTGGTCCTTGTAGTCTGTTGTCCTTTGAATGAGTCAGTCTGTTAAGATCCGTATTGTTTTGAGATTCGATTAGCTGGATCTGATCTTAGATTACGTTAGGCTAGCGGGGAAGGCCGCTCCGGCTACCTCACTTAGACCATTTAAAGTCCATTGTGTTACCAGATGATCTAAGCAATTTCTCTTGAAAGCAATAAAACAACCCTAAGAACCAACGAGGACTTTATATTAAGCATTGGAGACTGTTTATGTTGGCGTTAGCCAGTTCACCCAATCTTCTTTGCACAGAGAGAGCTTGGCATGTTGAAAGGACGTAAAGAATGGTTTCTTCCTTATCCCTTCCATGCAGCTTCTACAGAAGTCATGTACGAGGAGGACCAGTCTAGGGGCATGCCTACCGATTATGCAGTGTCCTGTGATGACACCTATTACAATTGCTATGAGCGTTCTTTTCTGTCTAGTCAGTGTTTTTGATCCAGCTTGGGCTAGATCTGTCCGGAAATGAGACACGTACATAGTACTGTTTGTCCATCGAAGATTAGTGGAGTCTACGTTGTCAAGCATAAGAAGCGGATGAACTATCTGATAAGATAGATAGTGTAGTCCCACACTTGGCGAGGTCGTTGGCCATACAATTCCCTTGACACCCCGACACCCAAAGGAAGTGAATGTTGAATTCTTCAGCCATCTGGTTTAGTTATACGTAGGTGGCAATTTGGGACCGTTTTTGAGTTGAAAGTCGAAGATTCCAGCGATTTTATATCCCGATTGCATATTACATTGTGCTTTAGCCTAGCCAGGGCCTCCTTGAATGTCATGATTTTTGCCTGAAAGACGCTACAGTGATTAGAAAGACGGAAAGAGATACTTAGATTTGTATCTTTGGAGAAGACACATCCTCCTACTCCTGACTCTGTTTTTGATTCATCCATAGATATAGAAGGATACGGACTCCGTTTTTTGCAGCCACAAGTCATACCCCCAGTCTAGTCGTGAGGGGATACATAAATCAAAGTTTTTTTTTCGAAGAGAAGCTAAGGAATTACATAGCCAGTGTCCTGCGGATGTGATTCACTGTTCATTGTTCAGAATAAATGAGTTTCTTTTTCTAAGATTAGACCACTGGAAGGTAGCCTTCAAACGAGTGACTGCAGAGGCTGCCACTTCTGTCGGGGTGGTTCTTAGGCCTCCGCTCACGCAGATGCATGCCGACATCCGCTGAGTTGAGCTAAGTGACAGGTTTTCTACAAAGCAGTCCACCCGACGATTTCGCCATATGTTAGTATAGGCCTGACAATGGACACATACAGCCAATGTTCCGATCGCTTTGCTGATGCGTTCGAGGATATTGGGTTTCCAGCTGAGCTTCCCATCAAATATGAGATCTAAATATTTAGCTTTGTCAGAGGGTATCAGGTTGACTCCGCATAGTACCAGGAACCGAATCGCGGAATTTTGTATTTCCTACGAGGACAAGTTCGGACTTTTGAGTGTTCACACTGAGACCACATCCTTTAGTCCATTTTTGGAGGGATCTACGTCTTTCTTTAAAGAACATTTTACCAGCAAACTAAATTCAACTAATCAAGTCAATAAGAAGTAAACCTCATCCCCTCTATCTAAGCTAAAACACACTAAGATAGCCTATTATGGGTATCAGTCGTAGTAGCTGCTGTCCCTATATTCCCATAATGCCAATCTGTCATCATGTGGTTGTAAGCCTTTTTCAACACTGTAAGGCAAATAATAAAAAGAAACCACAACCTAACAGATTACCAAAGTCCAACTAGTAATCTTTTTCCAATACTAATCTGGCTTTGATATCCTTTTTTCGCATTCGCATCCCATTGCAGTCACGTCCTGATGGAGTTCATTCGGGTTAAGTGCAAACCATCAATTCGATTCACAAATCCCCCTGCACACGAAAACCCCATCCAAACAAAATACACCGCACATAAATCATCCTTGTGTTTTGTAGTTCTTTTTTTTCTCTTTTCACATAAAAGGATCAAGGATAACCGGGAATAGTTTAAAACAAAACTATTTCCATGTAATCCCGACTAAAGTAAGATGGGTCTGCGGATCCACCTGAATCATACAATTGCACATTTAACAGGGTGATAAATGTGCAAAAAGGCTTTAATACTGGCTTTTGGATTCCAACCCCCCCTTCTGTCTTCATGTCCTTTTCATGGTGTCAATAAAACTAAAACCACCTACAGATACATACAGTCAATCGATCGACTTTAGGTTTTTTTTTTTGGCGGAAGTGAAACTATTAAAACCAAACGTCGATTAAGCATCTGCATCAACAAAAAAAAAGGCTGTATCCTCAATAAATACATACGTATACACACACTACTATTGCTGGCATTCAGGGACGATGAAAATATAAACAACTGGATGGATGGTGATGGAATAGGAAGCATGCGAAATCCGCTATGTAATTGACCTCGATTCGTCATTTTAGTGCTACTCATGTACTCGTACTATGCTTGATGTTTGTTGCTGTTCTTGCTGAATTTTTATGACCGTGTTTTGATTACAACGGGTTTTATTTTAAGGACACAACCTCCCCTATTGTTACGCGCAGGGTGCAGGGTGTATGGCAGTTTTGGAGATCTTAGTAGTTGGTGACTGTGATGGTCGTATTGGATTTTTCCTTTAATTACTGAATTAATCAGGTTGTAGAATGATGTCCTGGAAAATACTATCAGAATCTTGGAGGCATATTCGTTGTAATATGACTGATAACAGACACAGTCTTCAGGATTCTTTTGGATTTTACTCCACTGTGGTTTTCTTTAGAGGTACTCTTATCCTGGTCTCATTTCATTAGCACTAGCCCTTTGTAGTTACTACAGAATTTTTCTATAACACGAGGTTGCAAAGACTACGTATCTACACACCAACCTGGCTACCTCCAGATGGTCGAACCGCTAACCAAATCGAACACGTGCTAATAGATGCGATTCTGAGTGTGGCAATGTTTAGAGGAGCAAATGTCGACCACTTTCTTGTTGCAGCCAAATTCAGAGCTCGATTATCCAACTAGAAATTGAAATTCAACGTTGGAAGCCTTAGCACGACTTCAGTAGCCAGAGTCTACAGAGACCCTCTGAGTGAGAGATTTTCCGCTGAGCATTCACCATACACAAACCCCAACAATCTGTGGAACCAGTATGACGATGCCATTAAACATGTAGTCGAGAACACCATAGGTTACCAACCACCATCGAAGAGGAGTCCTTGGTATGATGACGAATGCCTACGTCGGCATTCAAAGGAAAGAGTATCGAGCCAGAGGAAGGGAGTAGGTAATGATCCTGCGTAAGAAGAAAAAGGACCCACACAGTCTCCCAGGTCAAGAGTATCAAAGAGTCTCGCGATATGACCAACACCCGGATATTTTTTCAGAAACCCAAGCAGCCGGCAGCTGACTATAAGCCCGGAGAGCAGGCTTTTCGAAACAATGAAGGACACCTAGTCACCGAAGAGCAGGAAATAGTAGATGCATTTAAGGAGCATTTCCCGGAACTGCTTAATTGGCACCAAATAGAGAAAGTGAAGGACAAAAAGAGAACCCGCGTCCAGTCAATGAAGAAGCCATCTCCTCTCCCAGTTCTCAGCTCAGCTATCAAGAACTTGAAGAACAACAAAGTCGTCGGTTCTGATGCTATTCCAGCGGAGCTCTCAAACGTGGTCCTGATGTCGTGGTTGGGTGCATGCAACCAAGTATGGGTGAATGAAGCCACGGTATGGGTGAATGTCCCATCTAAATCTTGTAACAGCGAATCCTGGAAAAGACCAGCGAATTTCAAGTCGAGACTCACCATCTCTTCATCGACTTTAAAGCCCCATATGACAGCATTCAATGTCTTGAGCTCGACAAGGCGATGTCCGACTTCGAGATCCTGGCAAAACTGATGCAGCTGTGCCGCATGACGTTGGAAATCACGCGGTCCAATGTGTAATTGTGGAACAGTTCCTCTGAATTACTCTAAACATGCACCGGATATCGGCAAAGAGATACACTGTCCTGTGATTTCTCCAATCTTATGCTGGAACAGATAGTGCGAGGGGCAGGTGCTCACATGGAAGACTATCTTCAAAAAATCTGTCCAGCTGCTGGGATACGCGGACGACATCGACATCATCGGTCACTCCCAGTGCGTCAAGTTGGTCTTGATAAAAATGAGGACAAAACCAAGTACCCGTTGTCAACAAACAAAAAAGCACCGATCGGGGTGGTTAAGGAGTATGCCTACCTCGGAGTAAATATCAATACATCGAATGACACCCTACCTAGTGGAGATTCGGCGAAGACTTACGTTAGGGAATTGCTGGCATTTTGGCTTGGGAAAACAAATGGGTTCAGAACTCCTTACATGCTCTACAAGACATTGATCCTACCAGTTCTACTATATGGAGCCGAGTGCTGGATGATAAGTAGAAAAGCAGAGAAAAATTGTTCGTCCCTTATGCGAAGAGTGAATGAAGGAGAACAATAAACACTCTATGCGCTGTACCAAGATGTGGATGTAGACCAAAGAGCCAAAACACACCGAGTACACTAGCTTGGCCACAACGAGCGAATGGACAAAACAAGAGGATCTTCGAACCACAGTCCCCAGGTTGGAGACGACAATGAAGGCCGATCCTCTGTTTTAAGGACCAGGCTATCGCTGATACCAGAGCGTTTAGTCTGGCCAACTGGGTACAGTCTGCTCAAGATCGGTGAGAGTAGACGGCTACTGTGACTCCGGCAGAGTCTTTAGAAGGAAGGAGGATAAGCTGTTGGGCCTGAAGTCCTTTGCTTCCAGCTTACGGAATAAAGACAACACGAACACGTCTCCAGCTCAGGGTATTGTGATTTAGGAGAAGACAGCTTCCATAAGTAGGTACTAGCCTAGGACCACCTCCTCGGCAGCATGACCGAAAGTATGGTATCAAGGCTAGTCAATATATAGGGAGAGAAGCTCTTGATAGCTCAGAAAGTATTAGGTAGGTAGAAGTTCGGGCAACACTCGTACCACTGGTGGATCTATTGTGAGTTCCTGTTGTGGGTTTACCTGGAAGACAAAAAAAAGGTTGGTTACTAGCTTTGTAGTAGCTACATGGCTTCCAAGAACAACCCCGAAGTTGTTATAAATTTCAGAATGGTTGATGGCGGCTTTCCTGATCGATCGCTCAGATCTTCGAATTGATTTTCTAGTTTCTGCACAGGCTTGGGCATTCGCAGAGGAAATGAAAAGTACATTCTACTGCATCTGTGTAGCCACAGTCTCTACAGAGGTCATCACTTTCTATTCGCATTTGACTACTGTGGGCCGCCATGAGGTTGTGGCCGGTGATAATCACCGTGAAGAGTTCTAAGTTCGATCTACTTTGTCCAGAGTTTTTTGGAGACACAACAGGATGAGAGTGCGTTCCATTTCTTGTTAGTCAGTCTCGCGAAGGTTCTCTCTATGTTGTGTTTAACAAGAGCTAGGGGCGGTAGAACCCAGACGTCGACCATTGTCAGGTTCGGACCCCTTTCTTGATAATTCTATCCACCAGTTCATTCCCTTGAATGCCGCTTTGTGTGGGACCCAAGGGAGTGCGACGTCAGGGTTTGCCGTGAGTGTTGTGAGTTCTTCACGACAACGTTTAACCAGTTTTAATTTGACGACTGAGGATGAGAAAGCTTTCGTGGCTTCTTGACTGTCACTATATATGTCGATGATCTTCCTGAAGTGAAGTGTCTGCTATTGCTTCTGCTCGGAACACACTGCCGTGGTTTGTAAGTTTCTACGAGTGGGGAATTTCGAGCTCAGATAAATGTATGCCAGAGCCTACTGCATCGTCAGTTTTGACCTGTTTGTAAAAATCGATATATCGGGTTGGTGGCCCTGTCGATAGTCCAGTCCTCTCTTGGAAGTAAGATTGTTTTAATGGCTAGGTCGAAGTCGCGGAATGATGATATATACTCTGTCTCTATGACCAGGTTTGCAATAGTACGATGGCCCGTGTCTTCCTGTTTCTACAAGTTAGATTGCTGGGATACTTTTCGCAGCTGTTTCCGTTAGATGTAGGCAGGACGCATGCACCTCTGTAATTGTTGTCTGAATATCATTCTAGGATGAGGACAGCACCTGAAAAACCTAGAGGTAATCACGTTAAGTTTGTTTGCATATGAAGCTCTAGAGACTTTACAAAGACGTTCGTTCAAGTCCCGTCCGATCTTAAATAAAGGAGCGACTAGAGCTTTCCTTTGGCATTTTGACAATGGTGTTCTTCAATTTGATAAAGACGGTATGTCTCACACGTACGTATGAGTGTGAGGTGCTAAGATATCCTTGCTCTTTAATGTGGGTTCCCTTAAAAATACGCCCAACATCAAAAATAAAATTCGCACATCTTTAAGGAAACCATTGAAGCCAGTCACTTAGAAGTATCTTACATTGCTCACTTCACCCTTAGATACTTCTTGTTTTCTCCACCCACGCTATTGTTTCCTAATGCTCATTTCATCCCTTCCGCCGTCATTGGTAGTCTGTCGTCGTACACACCCTACATACCCTATAGCTTCTAATCTCGACTGACATCCACCTCTTAATGATTAGAGAGCAGCAGCAAGCAGTACCAGTACCAGCATCAGCTCATGAGTATGATGAATGGAAAGACGACAAATTAATAATAAAAGCAACTCTAAACCCGCTCTATCTGTGTATCTCTCCTCGGAACGTTTGTTATCTGTTCGAAAGCTCTTATCTTCACCAGTCGTCAGACAATCTCTGTTTCACAGCCTACGGTCTTCGGTTTGTGCCGCACTTGATTCCCAGTAGTCTTTTGGAATTTTCGCTTGGGCTCGGGACTCATCTACGCCGCCGTTTTGCTTTTTATGCATGTTTATCGTTCTTTTTTTTTTGTGTTTTCTTTGTTATTCGTACTTTAAGACTTGCATTATCTGTTATTTATTATCCTCGGGCGTTTCGGTGTGCTGTTGTTGTTATTTTTCTATTCTACTTATAGAACAACTGTGATGTGCATTTGCATGCAGAGATCGAAGTACTGAAACAGGCCCTCGTCGAGAAACAATCCGAATTAATTGCCATGGAGACAGCGTGCTTGCGGGAGTCCGACCGTCAAGTCGAACTGGAAGATAGTATCATAGCGTGGCAGGATAAGTACGATCGATTGTATGAGTCACACAAACGTGTGCAAAAGGTAAATCAGAGTCTGGAGGATAAACTGCTGAAGCTGGTCGACCGGAATTCAGGGGAACGGGCACAACTGACCAGCGATGTGGCCACGTTGAGCGTCCGACTGGCGCAGGCGAACTACAACATTGCGAAACTGCAGAGGGAAATCGTAAGTACAGGGATTATTTTTAACCTTTCCTTACTATATATGTACAGCTTGAGCGTCGTCGTCTTTTTCTGCGTTACGTGGGCTGGGACTCATGCATAATTTATTGGGGTAGGCCCTCGCCTGGCGGACGGACGAGGTGCGTTCGCGAAAGATTTTATTTTTTGGTAATAACATTTAGTTGATGTAACCAATTTGACGGTGAGTGCGCGCGTGGTGCGCGGGGATAAATTGCCTACGTCCTCGTGCAACAGGTTTAAGTGGCGGTTGAGAAGTGACTGAAATAGGTTTTCTTGTGAGAACTACTTTTTTTTTGCAGAATTCCTTGGAGGTAATAGGTTACATGGCAGGTGTTAGAGACGAAGGAGACGTTGCCCTTTTTTTCCATCCTTTGGTGGATGGTAACTGGTTGGACGGTTATAGATTGTGTATTTGTGAATTCGTTTGGCGAGGACTTTTAGTTTTGCAAAGTCTATTTGGGTTAGGTAGTTGGAGACTCTCGTTGGTTGAAGTGAGAGAAACTGTGGTAGCAAGTCCTTATGTGAGGAGGTAGTCTTTCAGGCAGGACAGACTATCTTTATTTTGTAAAATTTTATCTGAAAAGACGTGGCTAGATAGAGGTTTTCCTAATTTTAGTAAATGAAGGCCTCCTGCATATGTAATTTTCTCAGTTCAGCTAGGTGGAAAGGACCTCTACTTTCTGACCTCTGGTCAAAGTAGCCCACTAGTATGACATAGTCAATCGTATAGTTCATCAGCTTCGTAATCCACTCGAATGCAAGAGTGTCTAGTAGTCGGTCACTGTTTAAAGTGTAGATACTTTTAGAGAAGTTTAAGGCAGAGTGTACCACATACCATGGAAGCTTGCAATGTGCTACTGTTGCCTTAAAAAACGCCGTCAGACAAGAAAAAGTTCTTAGTTTAGGTCCTGATACCAATAGAACTTAAAGTTGGGATAGGGCTTATACCGAAGTGTTCTGCAGACATGTAGCTCTATAAGTGGAGTGAACACGAACTTATTTCTGTAGGTAATGAGAAGGCAGACGAATTGGCAAGAAGAGGCTCTGAATCTACATCGCAACAGGTAGGCACCTCATACCTCATCCCGCCTTGCGCACTGAAGCAAGAGGCATAGATTAGGGCTAGCAGAGAGGCCAATAGTAGATGGTACTCTCTAGACACCTGTGTGATTACTAGAGGCCTATGGCCTTGCTTTGACAAGAATAGGACCGACCGAATTATGCAAAAGGACAGGACATCCCTACAATTCTGATAGGAATTCTCAGGGGGCATAACTCTCTTCGGTACCACATGAGAAAACTAAGACTCACGGATGAAGATTTATGTCGGGGATGTGGAGACGCGGAAGCCAATGAGGATACGACCCACGTCTACCCACGTACCTAACCTAATCTAACTTTTGTAGGTGGCGGTACAATCCTGGGTGGACCTGCCCGTCAAAAATCAGCACTATCCAATCAGGTTGATCATTGGTCAGTTTGCCTTTTCAGTTATCCACATTAACTTGGTGAGGATCCTTCCACTTAAGTGCGCCATCTAAGGGTCATCTCTACACTTCTTGTTACCAAGTCGATGTCGCTATATACATATGAGACAGCGATTGACAAGAGTTTATATTCATTTGATCCCACCTCTTGTGGCATTGTCTGAGTTAACAGCTGATGTTAGGTAAATAAAGTCCTTTACCTCAAGGCTGTGCAAGATATCGTTGTTGTATGTTATGTCCTTTCTTGTTGATAACATTATTTTATCTGCAATTTTGGCAACCAGGGCAGAAGGAAAAGTTGGTCCAGATTTCATGAAATTTAGGTCAACGTCGTCGTTACATAGTCTGAAGAAGGGTTCTTTTCGTTCTTGGAACCTTCTAGCTAGACCTCCGAATTTCCCCGATCAAGCGCTTCTCAAGGTCCTTCTCTTTTCTTTGTGTTCATTCCTTGTCTTCTGCTCGTAGATTTCAAGAGCAGTTATATTACTTCTGTGCAAGGTTGCTTTGTATACCTCCTTGCCGGCATTCTTGGTCGAACAAGGCCCTTCGTTGTAGAGGTCGAGAGAAACTCAGCGGCTGTTTATAGTGTAGAAATTGATGTTTGGTCGGTTGGTTTAGACCGGCCCTCGATAATGATGCACTTATAGCAGTCAAGGTATATACCAGGCGGTACTCCGATCGTTGAGATCGTTTTCATCTAGAGAGGCCTTCCTGATGTTGGTAAGTGCATAGCAGGTGACCTCTTCCTCTTCATCCCTACAATTTCTGCAGAAGTCGTTATAGTAGATGTCCAGTCTTTGGGCATGTCTTCCTTTAACACAGGATATTAACTACCTTGGAGAAAGTTCCTCTCTTGTGTATAGGAGTCCCATGGTCCTGCTTTCGTTTAAGGTCGGCCAGAGCGTCCTAATGCGGTTGCATTGGTCAAGTCGACGCCTCGATGATTGACCAGCCTTACCGCGTCGCCGTTGATAAAGTATGTAGCATACGAAGTTGGCGCTTATGCTACCTAAACCAGACGAGTCTCTTCTAGCCAATTGGTCAGCTTCAAAATTTCCCAGTATGTCACAGTGACCTGGTACCAAACAAAGGGTGAGGTAGTACTGACTAGCTATCTCTTTAAGAGATACGCGGCAGCCTTTTCAATGCCTTAGATCTCGTAATGGGTGCGAGAGATTTGATGGCTGCCTGACTGTCGATGTGTATATGTACAATATCCGATGCTCAGGTCCTCAGTTTTGGCCGTCGTACAGTTTCTCACGTTGAGTCCACCCGGTTCTGTTCTAGCTTCTTTTGTGTTTTATTTATTGTTTACAACTTCTCAGCCTGATTGCTGACCAGGCAGTCATTTTTTTTTTCCGACTTTAGTACTTAATACGGCCGGCATCCTTTGAAAAATTAAGGGAAACTCAATCGAAAAAGCTTTTGGTGACCGTCTGCTATTGTAGCTGTAGGACGTCAAACTTTCTCAGAGTATTTCCATCTGGTTGACGGGTGTGTGATTGGGAGATTCTTATTCCTGCATGCTAGCTACAATGCAATAAACAAACTTATTTATGAAGATACGTATCTGGGAGGTCATCTGTCTGCAACTTTCCCGCATGCTAGGGAAGTTAATTACCAATCTAGATTGCCAGGTCCTTGGTATTAACCGAAATTTCATGATGCAGAGGACGGCTTCAACTCTGACAGTTTGGAGTTTTATTTATCAGTACGTCAAGTTACGGCTAAAAGTTTCCTCAACCCTCAACTGACTTTCGGTATTCATATCTCAAACGGCATTCGAAATGTATCCTAAGATTAGGTAGGAAGCCAATACCAATGTCCTTCAAAATAATTTTCCAACTGACTCCTTGGTTTCGGATCTACTTGCGACGGTGAATCGCTGTTAGGGATATTGCTTTCATTGCCCAACATTCGGTTTAGTATCCATTTTACGTTACCTTTACTGACGTTCCTACAATCTGAATTATAGATGAGCCATCCGCACCATACGATTTGCCTATAGAGGTTGTAAAATGGTTCTGAATTGAGCACTTTACAGTATCCAAACACCACTCGATAGGTGCTTACCTACATTCGATTATATTTCAAATGAACCACTGGCTGTCCAGCAGAATTCGCTGGAAGCTGTGAAGATAAATCGGTCGTCGTAAGCACACAATTGAGACAGGTCACAATACCATTTCTCGTATTGATTCAGCAAACAGATGCTCCAACGAGTGGATACTGTACAAACAGTTCAATCGATCCGATGGCGATACCATACCCACTCGCCAATCGTTTATCATAACTTCCAGCACGAAACTACCTCAACAGATTATCAACTCCATTGTTCTCAAATACTAAATAGCAAAACGCAATTCGCAAATTACCAGTAGCACTGTTTCCTACAGACAAATCGCTTAAAAACTTTCCCCTCTGCCACACAACTTAGCCCTAAAAGCAATTCCATTTGATTGCTTGTATTATCATCATGTTACCGTCGGCGATAGTACCCTAAGGCAGTTCTCGGAGTGAACTTTTCGTTTCAACTCCGTGCCTCGTTATTGCTTTCGAAAACTTTATTCTTTTTTGCTTTTTGCTTTTCTGTGCACAAAAATAGATATGCACCCGAAAAAAGCGTTCCCCAATGAACCTATTATTAGATTTGTGATTTCAATCTCTGAACCAGTTTTTTGGTTCTGTTTTAGTCGAACAGACAGCGAAAGCAATCACCTACCATCGTCAAGCCAATTTCTTCAAACAATCATCCCCATGGCAGCCACCCAACCCAACCCCACCCTATCATATTCAATTCACTTGTTCTTTCTATTTCATTTCAACAATTCATTTCGCATGCATGCTACCAACAGGCGACAATCTCTGGTAGGACACACAAAAAAAAAAACGAGAAAATAAAATCGAAAAAACAACCACTCACTGCCACAAAGGCAAACATCAATTCCCCGCTTGAAAATATCCGCTGGGGAGAAAGTCAACAACCCTTTACGAAAGCCACCCCCTCCGTGTGCCCTTCGCTAAAAGTCCCACTCTTGCGTGATGGATAAAGTTTCCTCGATTTTCGCTTCCTTCACTTTAACTCAGCCGAAAAAATACAAAAAAAACCGTCGACGGGAAAAAAGGATGTAGGACGCAAGAAGAGAGAAATGCAGGCAATTATTTTTTTTTTTTTTTGGAATGCACTTGCAACGGAGATAGTGAAGGGTGCTCGACACGCGAACCCAACATATCCCCAAATTAATGCCGGCGGTGCACAGTGGGTTCGTACACCGATTTGATTTCCCGCGAGGAAACGAGAATTTATTTCACAGACTCGAGGGACCAAAGTTTATTTAGCGATGAGATTTACAAAATACAAACATACATACCAGGTACCTAAGTCCCTTCCCTAGTCGGAACTGACCTTGTTAATGACTTTGTTCTTCCCAACGTATGTACATAGGGTGACCAGATAGCAATGATGCCTTTTCCAATTGTTATGAGTCAGCAGCTGTCAAAGCTACCAATGACATCCAGCTGTCAGAATATTCATTAAGGCTTTTGTCATTCCACCATGCACGGCCGAGATTCTGGCTCAGTTGTTAATAGGCAACGTGAGCTTCGTCATAAGGTCGGTCATGGTTTCAGAGTGCAGGCAATTCGTCGCACAGTGGAAGAGTTTGAGCGAGAATACACTCTTTCGGACCTTAAGCCACCAACCAGACAGAGATTGGTGTGAAATAAAGACCCACAGATGTCTATTCAGCGGCGATCAGCTGACTTGGGCATGACTAGAGATTCGACCGGCTCATTTTGCGGTTGGATTTGGGCCTACATCCGTATACGAATGTTCTGATGCAAGAATTGAAACCAGAGGTAGGTTCGTAGGTTCGCTAATTAGGCGCTGAAAATGTAGACTGGAGGTCCGGATTTTGGCCATTTTCAGACGAGACACATTTTCTGCTCAGTGGGTATGTTAACAAACAGAATCCACAAGTGTTCAAGCAAGCATCAGTGCATCTACAAAGATTGACTGTTTGGTGCGGTTTAGGGCATGGTGGCATCTTCGGACCTTATTTCTTTCGAAAAGAGGAAGGAGACACCGTTGGCGTGAATGGTCTCTGGTATAGAGCGATGTTAACCGACTTTATGTGGCCACAGGGCGACAACAACGATATATCTGAGATGTGGTTCCAACAAGACGGCGCTACATGCCATACGAGTGACGCAACACAACGCTCGAAGTTATGAAGGAGAAATTTGGCGACGGTGTCATCTCAGCGTTTATAAATTGGCCGCCAGGATCATGCTAGTCGACCCAAGTGACTATTTTCTTCGGGGCTGCATCAAGTCCTTAGTCTACGCTAACAACCCAACAACTTTGGACGCGTTCGAGGCCAACATTCGATGCTGTTGCCACAATAACGTTGCACACATTGGACAGAGTCATCAAAAATTGCACCGACCGCTTGAAGCACTGCCAGCAAAGGCAAGGAGGTGTTTTAAATGATGTGCTACTCCACACCTAATGGCATGAATGTACCTTCACACTAAAGCTAGTATCAATTTCATATCTCACTCCGTTGTTGGTTTATTTAAATTTTTATTCCTATTGTTCTTATCTGGTCACCCTATACTTCAGTTCATCCATTAAAACCCTTTTACTATGTATAGAGTATCCAATGTTTTATTGATTTCCGGTTGTTTTTCAAACACAAATCAGTATCTTAACTTTCGGTAGATGAATCGTGGCGCTGCAATTCTACCAAATTTAGAACAACTACAAAACAAGGATCAACGTCTGTTAGAAAAGCGATTTCTTGTTGAAGTGGGTTTGAAAAATACATTCATCCTCTTCACGATGTATGTATGTATGTATCTTGTTTTGAGATACATTTTCATTTATTCATTTAAGCGGAGGATTTCCTATGAAAAGATATAAATTTTGAAGGTATTTTTTATTTCATTTATCTCAGTTTTTCACATAAACACATTTCAATAATGCGAAGTAGTTTGTATGGAATTTTTGAGAAAGGCATAAGAGGATTTCAATCAAGAGCGGGTTCGACTATGTACATACTTATATCACACTTTCCGTTTAAGGACAAATGATGGCCTAAAATGAATACATAATGTCTCAAGGTACAAATGTGCAAAGATATGGGATATCAACTAAATTCTTTTAATAGTCACGCCCCTTTTTTAAAACAAAAAAAATCTTAAATGCTACACAATCGGGAACGATGAAACGAAACATCTAGAGACAGAAATTTGAAATTTTTTCATAGGAATTTCTTATTGGCTGTAGATACGAGATAAGAGCTAAGAAATGCTCAAAAACAATTCATCAAATCATGCCAAGAATTTTCCATCAATAGAGCACACAGCCAGCAATGAATTATGATATTTTGAATTTCGGACTGTAATCAGTTTTGGACAGGGAGTGGGTTATACAAATCCAAAAAATGGTCCAGCAATATTGAAAGACCCATTGATAAGAACTGAAACTGAACTGAACTGAAAATTTGACAAAGAAACATTTCATAGGCGATAAGATTATCTATAATTTACTTATATACATACATACGAGGTTTAGGCTTGTGCATTGTAGTATTTTTTACATTTCGAAAGTGTTACAGAGTACCAATTCAAAAGGTAAACGAAAAGGATTGACTCACGGGACGAAGTAGAGAGTAGGGCTCCAGTTCAGAGAGCGGTTGGTTTAAATATGTTTGCTGAACTAGTTCGTTTAGGAAACTCGACCTTGTGCGATTCAGGCACGTATATTGCTGAAATTCTCTTTACATAGATCAACACAACGAGGAGCTAGTATTGCTGTATTATGGGTTAAACAGAATCAGTAAACCTAGGCTGACCACTCGGAGCAATTAAGACAAATATCTAGGCTATCGAGCGGCGTTATGTCTAGAAAGATGTGGCCAAGATATAACAAAATTAAAACAAACGCTTTATTAAATTGAACGCGGAAGGACATTTCCAAATCGCGATAACAACCAGACACTGACTGATAGGAGGTGTGTCACACTATGCATCCCATATAATACAAATTGTCGTAGTTATATTATCGCTAACGAAAAAAAACCGTCATCCATTACATGACCACTTGTTCATCACTAACCAGGGATAGACAAACAAGATTTGGCCAAACCCTTTCTTAATTCACTTGATTAGATCTCCGGTAAGAGCAGCAGTAAACTAAACTTCTTAAACTCCACAGGTTGACTCTAGATTCGCCTCCCCAAGCACACATGAACATCCAGGTCACATAAGTCGTGTTATCAAAAGGAAACAACTTCTACCTAAAAATAACTGAGTTCAACTACTGAACTAAGTGACATTGAGAACTAGTTCATTTAGCTCACTGATTAGAGTTCTTTATTAAGCCAGATGACATTTGGTTATTGTGATTTGAATGGGCCGAAAGTTGGTAGAGTCCAATTAATAATGTTGGCCCTGAGAGCTCTCTCAGATTGGCAATGTCTTCAGATGGAAGGATTGAGAACGTCAATGGACAGGGCCACACTACTATTCGTGTTTCATTAGGGAACATCTCGGGTGGTTTTCTTGTTCAACTGCCTTTAAAAGTGACGGAAATTGTGTTTCGATGACGTGTTGCCTTGAGTTTCAGTTCTGGAATAGTTGTTAAAGTTAAAGGGTTGGAGACGTTATGTAAGTCTTTCGTACCCATGCTCGTCAGCCTTGCAAATTTTTGGAATGTCTCTATGCTCTGGCGCCCAGCAAACAAATGGTAGTTAAAACTTGAAGTAGGAAAAGATCACAATTCAAGGGAACTGATTGTTGCTTGGTTGGCAATACAAATCCTTACATCTCTGGGAGATATTGCATTACATTTCAACTTGAGCCAGGCTTTACCATTGTAAGGAAGGTGGAGAAGATGCTTAGATAGATTTTTTTTTTATAGAACACAACCCACTCTAATCTCGGTCTTGAAGCAATCTGTGGAGCAGTTAGCTGCCCAATCATCCAAAGTGACACCATTCTCTCATTCACTGGAAGTAAGGGTACGATAGGTAAGGTTTGGCTTGTAGGTAGGTAAAGTTGAAGTTATATACAACACACCCATATTGTGAGCAGAACCACAGTATATTTGAGGATTCCCCGAGATTGGCAATACTAGTTGCAGCATTGACTACCATACTGTATTCCTTAATATTACTATCAATGACGTCCACAAGTAATTGTTAGGCTGTCTTGGCTAATTTACCTTCTCAGTATAGATTGAGAGATCATAGTTGAACAGATATTGTACCGCAGATGGATATCAATCATCATTTTTAGCAGAGGTATCGTATGTGGAACCTTTGGTTTAGTTCCACATGCGATATTTAGCTTGCCTTTGCTGTGAGGATTATTTCAATCTTAGCCACAGTTTGGCAATGTAAAGCAGATATAGACAACTCGACATGATGGTCCTAAGTCAAGGAACGCTTTGTCTTCAGAATGATGCCGTCAGTTCTTTGCGACTTAAATGGTTTAAAGCTGTCCACGGAGCAAAGTGTCTTTTCTGTATTTATTCTGTGGAGAGGAATACATTTTAATTGAAATCGTATCAAGATTCCCATGAACATACGGGACAATTAGCAGGCAGGATCGCTCTGTATGACTAATGCGGATTTTATTGACTAGGTCGATGTCGCTGCATCCTACGAGGAATTTTTCTTGTGAAACTACCAATAATATTTAGATCCACTGTCGATAGAGTCCATGCATGTGATGATCAAGGACTTACATAGAAAGTTCTTAGTTGCAGCGAGCGTTCTTCATCCTTCAGTACAACGACGAGCCTGACAGGGATGAAGAAATGTCAGTGAGCTAATCGAGTTTTCTCCCGCATCTACCAAAGTGTGGCATTTTAAAACCACACTGAATTGGCCAAACCATACTGCTAACGAAATGTTTCAGACTTTTATCCAACTTGACTGATGAGTACTTTTTTGCAAAGTTGAAGTTGACGCAAGTGAAAGGGTATCCTTTTTTGAGGTTTCGGTCTTTCTGGGGGAGGTGCAATTGCTTCAACCAGATGGCCAATGAATACCTTTTCGAACATTTTTTAGCATCTTTTCAAAGGTGTGGACACATATATGTAAATCCGTTCTCCCGTAGCCATTTGTGTTTGCTTTAATAGATGTTACACCTTACTTTCTTTGACATTCTTCTTCCTGTCCTGAATTTCTCTTGAACCAATGTCATATATGCTTTATACTCGGGGTTGTAAGTGGCTCGGAGGAAATCGATCAAGCAAATGGATCATATTATAAATTGAGGATCTTATCTGTCCCTAGAGGTGTCTTTAGCTTACTGTGTACTGGCGTAGACTACACAGTAGGTACATGTTAAAAGTATCTGAGACCTTGTAGTGTTCATTTTACCGCCTTATGAAGATACCTTGTACTGAATTTCAAAAGTTTATGATGATTTAGTGATTGTATTGCCTTTAGTTCTAGCCTTATGAGAATTTCCAAGTTACTAGACAAAAGAAACTCCTGCAGCACTCGGAATATATTGCTTTCACAACGTTCGGTAAGAAAAATATGTTTCTTGCATCAGTCGCAAGGATAAGAAGGTCAATCGCAGTGCTGAGAGGTCAAACAGCACCGATTTGATTTAGTATGTATTATGTAGGATGTATTTATAGAGATCTGTGCTAAAGTCATCCTTGATGAAGGTCAGTTATAAAGGTCAAGGATCACATCTTTCTGTCCAATTCGATTAGTATTTCGTTCATCGAAAGTGTACTTTAAAAATAGATGCTAGGCTGGCATTCATGGTAGATGATGGATGTGTTAACTATTGGACTCTAGGTTCAAAGCGGAAGTTATCGTTTGGCCTTTGCCAAGCAATAAAAATGTTCAACTGCGGCTATTTATAGGATCCTACCGAAATAGGACGCACATATGTATGCGAAGATAGTTCGTCTTCTCGTTCAGCAACAATTCCCTGGCACTGCCCTTTGACCTTATAAGTTAAAAAATAATATTTTTTCTTAGCTCAACCTTGTGCAACAGCGTGAAAGTATGCTCACCATACACATTCCTACAACACTTGGTTGCCCTATGAGACCCAAAAAAAAGCTGGAAAAACCAAAGAAAAACCCTTTCTTTGCCTGTGGCAACCACTGTGTCTGGAGAATACATACACAGTGCACTTTACCCAAGCAAGTTGGCTATGTCAGGAACTCTTCGTCCGATCGATTTAGTTTCTTCTTTTTTTTTGTCCATTATTCTCCCATACGCTTCTCCTTCATCCTTTGTTTATTCAGTTTACACTTTCTTACTGAGTACGCACAAACAAAACAGGGCAAAAATAATAGAAGAACAAGAAGAGGAATACTCTGCTCTGTGTATACCAAGTGGCAAACAAACTTCTTCATATGTCCACTCAACACAAAACCCTTCATCCCCACTTGTATTCTAGATGGAAAAAAAACCGAAAAAAATAAAACAAGGATACTCACATGCAGGCAGGAACCCAGTAAGACGATATGTATTCCCTATTCCCAGCTATTTCCAGCAGATTTACTGTGCCCGATAGCGCAATGCAATTATTCTTTCGTGTTTTGCATACAACAGTGTTTTAGACTAGGAACCCGGGGTGTTGTTTGCCACATGCAAACCCAAAGAGACTCTTCGGTTCGGTTCGCTTCGCGCTCCCTGCCAACAATAAGAACGCTACTGGCTCTGACTCTAGCTCTGCGATGTGACACGCAAGAAAATACTTTGTGCCATTCTTTGTTGTCGATTTTTTCTACTTTTTTTCTTTTTTGTTTTCATCCTGCTTTGATGGATTCGAGGATTAACTTTGTACACGTGAATGTGTCTTCAGTTTTTTTTTTCTTTTTCATTTTGCTCTGATTTTACTCTTTAACGTTCGACTAGTGTTGGTCTGAGGATGGGTTTCGCAAAGTAGAGTTAACCACCTAACTTCTCCCTTGACGGAGGATGAATATGCGCCAGTCTGCAATTAAAATCAAATATAGGACGAAGGATTTCACACCTGCAGTGAAATGCAGTCAACGCATTGGGGAAAGGCTTACAGCCACCTGAGATGAATATTGCAATACCCTATGTTTTGCCTCCTGCATTCTGAAATATGGTAAAGGACTTGGTCATGCTTAAGCCACTGATAAGTTTGTTTTGGTTTCTCAGAAGAGCTCGTCTAACCGTTTATCCTTGCAAATCCCTTTTTTTTTTGTAGATACAGACAAAACAGTCTCAAGGCATTGTCTTCCACCCACGTAGAGAGTAGTCTAGCTTCATTATTTCTCTACGTTACATGTCAAGGACCAAATCGAGTGTACCCTAGTAGCAAGGAACAAAAAACAAAAAAAAGAGAACTAAATGAAATCCCCTCCTCATTATGGCTGATGTTCTGAATTCTGATGAAATAAGACCGGGAGAAGGTGAATCAAAAAAAAAAGGAGGAAAAAAAGAAAAAGAAATAGAATGACATGAATTGCCAGTTGCATTACAAGTTACATACGAGGTCTGATTTGAATGAAAACCGTCTTGAGGGTGTGCAACACAGAAACAGGATATAATGAAAACTAGTGGTGGGTGTGTGGGCTTTCTTCTGCGGTTATTGTGGTTTCTTTTGTCTGGGTGTTGATGGTGTTTCCTTTTACTTTTTTTTTTTTGGGAAGAAATATGATGTTTAGCACTTGTACATTGTACATGTGTACATGTGTAGATATTTTCATTTTAAGGATGGAGAAGGTCTAAGGATGGCAAAATCCATTTGCTATGACGCAATTTTGTTCGGAAAGTGGTAATAACTTTGGGATGGATGTTAATGCGTATTCGAGCTGAGACTGGATTTTCGAAAGCTCCATCTTAAGAAGGAGATTTTTAATTTACATATAAATTGGTTTCTATGGTCAAGGATAGTTTATTGGGAGAATGGGTTGTAATTATTAAGATCCAGGGTGTGGCTGGGTTTATAGAATATACTGGTTTGGGAATCAACTAACTTTTGTATGGGACAATTATAAAATGGATGTAATAATGCATAAATTGTTGGACGACAAACTGTCGCAGCTAAGCAAATATTTTAACAATTAAGGTTGTTGCTACCCACGGACCGGGAAATCTAGAAGAGAAGCCTGAAGCAGAAGTTCGGAAGGCCAAGCGCTGTTTCTGTCAGAGCATTGACAATATGTCGCAATCCTGTAAACTACGGAAACTCATTTCCAAATTACCTACTATAACTAGTGTCATACCTCATATATCCCAACGGATGGGGGGCAGAATCTAACGAAGAATCGCTTAACTTGGTTAAGGACACCCACCCACTCGGCTTTACGCCTTTCCCTAGTGACAATCCTGCTGGGGTACATGTTTCACGCCCACCGTCGCCTCCTTAACTCATCAGCGGGGATAAACCGGTATCGACTTTTTTAATTCTTGGGTCCGGCCGGCATTTTTCCGGCAAAAATTCCGGCGGCACACGCCCTTATAGGGCCCTACCTGTCCTGTATTCTGAAGGGTTACTTCGCCTGGATCGAAGTAAGAGTGGTCTTCATGCTCAAAGCAAGAAAAACACCGCATACCTCATACCCTCCTGATAGACCTAAGACCAATCAGTTTAACATCTTTTCCATTCAAGATTCTATATTGATAGTACCTTGATATCCACGTCACAGCACGCATTTTAAAAGGGCAAACATGTTTAAACAGCCCTCCACTTTATAATGCAACCCATCAAAAAATTCACATTAGTGTCCTTCATAGACATCGAGGGAGACTTCAAGAACACTGAGACCAGTTCGATAATCAATGTCCTACGAAGTCCTTAACAAGCTTTAGAGAACACATGCTTAGGAAGCAGCACTGTCAAACGTCGTACACACAGAGTTAACACAAACTCCATGACTTCTGCATCTCCCTAACGCTCTCCAATAGCTCCAACTATGTACCTTGGCCAAAAGCTTGACCCCAAGCTCCTTTGAAAAGAAAACATTGGTTATACACGACCAACCGATCCTCGTGTATGGAGTACTGGTTTGGTGTCCCGCTTAAGGGGAGTAATCCAACTTAACCATGATGGATCAAAACTCAACGATTCGCTTGTATTACTGAGGCACTGAGAACCACTTTCACTGCTACGCGCAAACCATACTCCACTTATTCCCAATTGACATCACCGGGAAAAAACTGGTTGCCTGGTGAGCAATAAGGCTGAGAAGTTCTAAACAATGGAAGGAGCAACTCACTCAACGTTAACTGCCACAAGTTAGCGATCACCTGCCCACCGAACACAACTTCAATAGGGCCTATAAATTTTCGGTGGACTCAACGCTAGGTCCTGTTCCATGAATCCTTGACAATTTTTACGAACGGGTCCACAACTGAGGACGTAGTCGGTGCCAGAGACTTCTTAGAAGACCTCTCCTTTAACCTCCCACACTATTACAGCGTTTTTCAAATCAATGTCAGGTCATCGGATATTGTCACATATGTACATCACCAGTCAGGCACCCATCAAATCTCTCGCACCCAGAACTTCTTTTAACGAGATAGATACATAGATGGACAGTACAACCTCACCCATTCCTGGGTACCAGGTCACTGTAATATACCGAGGAATTGCGATACTAACGCACAGGCTAGAATAGTGACCAATCAGCGATGGCATCAACTTTACCAATCCAACGCCACTAGACTGCTCTAGCCAATCTTTAACGAAAGCAGGACCATGGGACTCCTATAGCACAAGAGCGGAACTCTCTCCCAGATAGTAAACACCCTGTGCTACGGGAAGACATGCTCACAGACTGGGCATCCACTACATCGACTTCTCCAGAAACTATATGGATAAAGAGGAAGAGGTCACCTCCTATGCACTTGCCAACATTAGGAAGGCTATACTAGGTGAATACCTTTTCGACGATCTTAACGAACTCAGCATCGTCTGTGCGGCTAAGATTAGGTCCTTCATACAAAGGAGCGGATGGTTCATTTAACTCATCCCGATGGTACTTTGACATTGCTATGGTCTTCTAGCTTACCACAGATGTTAGCAGAATCAAAGACTTGCTGGGATAAATGTAAGGTAAGTAGTGTTGTCACCAAATAAGTCAGATGGGTTTCAAACTACCTGTGCGTGTGATTTCTCGAAATGGGAACTTTCATTGGCTCTGAGTGTATATCACACCTCTAGACTTTGCCCCAGATGCAACAATTTTGATTGTGAACCCAAACAAATGGGAATAAGCCTCATCATCAAAAAAAAGATAATCTTGCCATTCCTCTCCAGACGGTATCAGTTCTTGTACCAACTGGACATATAGTCTAAAAGGTCTTTATGCAAAATGAGGGGCAAAGTGTGATCACGTCGCAATAGACGGATGACCTAGATTTACAGACACACTTCCGCTCCAATGATTTTTCACCTTATAGAGGAACAGAAAAAGGTGTCATAAGCTGAATCGTAACATCCAAGTTAACTTTTGGAATTTTGTTCAAAATATGGAAAGTGATCTTATTAAGGAAAACACCAGGCTAAATTTTTCCAACAACGTAGAAGTAGGTACATGGGGCAGAACAGGGGATGAGGAGCCTCGGCTGCTGGAGAAAAGTTTCAGAGTAGGTTGAAATTCATTGCTAGAAACCGTATACTATGGCGAATTTAGATGCCCTTAAACCGACAGTGACAGTTCACTATAACATAAGTAATGAAGTTTGATAGAATAAAGGTTCCTATTCTAGAGTCTGGAATGTTGCTGCTTACACTGCCTACAATGTTAGATGTGAACCTATAAACTGGCGTCTTATACAAAAGAGGATATGTTGTATGTTCGGTTACATGTTGAGTGTTGCTATTCCTATATTACATATCTCTGATCCTATTCTTTATTCCTTCAACCTTAAAAGTGTGGCTTAACGGTCACGTGACGTTTGCTGAAGCAATTTCAGTTTCACTCGTACCGCATCGTTAGTTTACAGAAATCTAGAAAACATGAACCAAAGGAGCACTGATTATAAAGGGTGGGCCATCTAGTGGTTTCTTTTTAAATTATAGGTTATTTTGACACTGACAGCTGTTTCCCGCGCGAAATCTTGACAGAAAGTCAGTATGATACCTCCGCAGAACGAAATGAGTCTGAAATGAAAACTTATTTCCAAAGTGAGTGCTGTGTAGCCCAAGTGCGTTATTTGAAAAGAAGTTTTGGCCGAAATGAAGCAGCCACCGCTCTAGCTGTACGCAATTCATGCAAACATTCTGTCGCCGAGAATGTGAGACTCATGGCACGAACATCAACTCGTCATCGATCTCAACAGCTCCCTAGCCTGAGGAGAATTCTGTACAAAGATCTCGGACTGTTCGCTAACAAGGTTAGGGCCTTAGAGCAGCTTGAATTGGACAACGATTATCTGGCGCATTTTCATCTCGGCGACTACGTGAACAAACAAATTGCCGCATTTATGGCTCGGAAAACCCGTACGTTACTTGGTGCGGATTGTGGAGTGGTGGCATCATTGGACAATTTTTCTACGAAAATGGGGCTGGGAACAACGTTTCGGTCAACACATTACAGACCCATGTTAACCGACTTTTTTTTTTTTTACTGAAATTGAAGACATGAATATGGACGACTTCTGTCTCATGCAGGATGGCGAGCCATGCCACACAGCCCATGCCACAATCGATCTTTTGCGCGCCGAATTCCCAAACCGTGCTATCAGGCGCCTTGGCCATGTCAATTGGCCGCGTCGGAGCTCCGATTTGACCCCCTTCGACATTTTGTTTGTAGGGAACCGTGAAGGACCGATGTTATGCCAACAATCCGGAATCGATTCAAGCACTTAAGGCCAATATCATCCAAGCAATCCGTGAGCTACAGCCCGAAACCGTCAACAAGGTCTTGGAGAAGTTGAGTGACAGAATGCGCTACTGCGAAGCCAGCCGAGGCTGCCACTTGAACGACGTTTTGTTTCACAATTAATGGGAATGTGTACTCTTACTAACAAAGGTATAATACATGGAAAAAATTAAATTTTCTTCATTTTATTGTATTTTTAAAACGAAACTTGTATTTGGCCCACCCTCTATGTGTTGCAGGGATGTGAAGAGGTCATCGGTGCAGTAAATTGCTAATAGCTTAGATAAGTGTGACTCCCGGATGACATTTCTTATTTTCCAAGCAAATATGAATGACTTAAGAGTTTCATTCAAAGTGTGCTCCTTGCAAAGTCACCACAATAAAACAAATCCCTCGACAAATTTTTTGATAAGATCAACCCATCCTCATATTTCATCACCTTGTGTGTGTTATGTATCACCAAAAGCCAATTAATAATAAGCCCGGCTATCTTGCTGAAACCAACAGCATTTCTATTTGATCTACTTACGGAGGTGAGGACTGGAAAAGATTAACTGATAACAAACGAGTCTCTCATAGATACCCATCAACTCATGCAGTTATTTCCATCTGAATAGATGCTCTCTTAGATAGTTCAAAAGATAACACTCTCGTGCGCAGCAAATAAAAACTCCATTAACATTTATTGACACTTTATACCACCTAGCACAGTGGAGCGCAACTGGAAATGGGGGAAAAAAAAAGAAAAGGAAACCTGTTCCCCTACGAATTCTCCAAAAGAACAAATGTTACACTACGAGTGTTTTTCATCTTCCTCTTCGTCTTTGTCGTTTTCGTTTTAGTTTTCTTCTCCTCTTAAACAGATGACGCTATAGTGAGAAACTTAAAAGCACCATCATTAAGATAAGAACCATTCTAAGGCATCAACACCACACCAAGTCAACAACCTAATTCAACCGAACTGTAATAGAAATTCCAAAACAAATTCACCATTAAGCCAAAAACCTATGCATGTACCTATGTGGGATGGATGGTAGAGGGGCAAATGGGGAAAAGGGGGAGAAATCTAATTAGAGACTAATTGAGGAACGAACACTTCTGTGTAACCTTCAAGGACAGAATCAGCAATCAACTCAACTCTGCATTTATCGTTCGTTTTCTCGTTTCTCTCTCGTTTTTTTTCAGTCACCAACGTTCAAAACTCATAGAACAGTCAGTCGCCAGGTCCCCAGTTACCCATCGAAGCACGTTCCTGTCGTGTTTTCTATTCGAACAGCAACACACAAAAATCCTTGCATAGCACCGACAGGATAATGAGTGTAAAACAAAAAAAAAAAAAAAAGTTCATTGTCCTGACTTGCATACTGGTACACTCACACACACAGGAGCCATGGCAGCATGGGAAAACACAATTCGTCCACATATCCGCGTGTTATGTGGAGCATTCATCCGTTGCATGTTAAACGTGCGTTGTTCCTTTCTGGGGCATTTGATTACTGAGCGATATTTTCCCCTTTTCTGTTGTTGTTGTTGTTGTTTTCACTTGCACCAAGATGTTGTCCTTAATTGCTTAAGTTCGTTTTGATGTCATTCGAAAAATTGCTTTTGTTTTTTTAGATGCCTTTCGCTTCACTCCGTTTCAAAAGAGTGAGCAATGTTTAATGGTGAAGTTTATTGCTTTTAATAAAGTTGGAGAAGTGAAACTGTAAAATGTTGGTCCTTGATACTGTGAATTCACATTTTTGGTTGGAGGTGGATTTATGTTCTCGACAGACGATGAAATAAATTATAACTTTATCAAGTTGGGGTGAATGGTGAGGATCGATCGTTGTGTCGCCAAGTTTCAGTTGGCACTGCCACCCTTTGCTTTGTTGCAGAGCTCAAGAACTGCAACAATTAATTCGATTGTCAGTGTTTGAGTGCGCTGCCACTTTGACATAAGTGATGGTCCTTGATACAAACAGAGTGCGCTCTTCATCTTTATTATTTACATACGGATGGAGGTTTGTCTAGCAGATTGTCTTCTAGTGTACAACAGCAGACACAAGTGGGCTAATTGTGATCACACGGAGTCCGTGGCAGTTCCTGACACTCATTGTCACTTCAGGTTCTTCTAGTGGTTTCTGACCCAATTCTTTGTACCAAAGTTTCTATAGAAGATGGTTGTTCATACATAATGCATTGATAGATTGATTTTGGATAACATAAGGAGGTATTTTTTGAAGCCACAAGTAGCCGTTTAAGGTGTGCACTGTTTGACGTTTAATCAATTCAACCTAGACAAAATGTCGCGTACGGATTGAACAAGGAAAGGATTGCTCATACCGGGAATTCCTTTTAATGGGTTTTCGATGCAATCTACCCTCGTTTTTCTGACTCACTTAACTAGTACTAGGAAATGTGTAGATACACGTAATGAACACATTTTTTATCAAGAACCAGTGAGGGTATCCACTCCAACTTGGCGGCTATTAGACAGGTGACATTTTAACAAAGTTTTCGTGTAAAAGCTTTTGACGTCAGTTGTTTGCAATCATGGAGTGGGGCTCGCTTGAAAATCGTGGCCTGCCAAGACGCGGCTAGGAAAAAGCCGAAATCTTTCGAAAAAAATGCAAAACTTTGTGTGTCGTACCGTGAAGTTATTGGAGGATACTGGTGGAATAGTGGACCATCCGACAGCCGGGGAAGAATGCTCTCAGACAAATTCTATTTAGTGATAAGAAAATGTTCACCGTTGAAGACGTGTTCAACGAATAGAATGATAGAGTCTATGCTCTGAAATCTGCATAATGGACCTTTTCTGGCTTAGGTGCATCCTCATCGAGGGCCGGTCTAAACCATACTCTGTCATCACGACATGCATCTGAACTCGTTCCGAAGGTTTAACACAGCTTTTGTGATGGTTTGCTGGAGAGTCACCTAATATGGAGTCACTAAGCTCTATTTCTGCGAGAAAGTTCTTAAAACCTCACCCAAAGTGTATCAAATGGACGTTTTGAAGAACGTTGTAAAACTCAACACTATTCGCAAATAAACCCTGGACCTTATCCCACATCCAAAACTTCATTTCGATGAATGATTGGTAGTTCGGACCTCAATCCATACTACAAACTGTGGTTTTGGGGACTATGGCTGGCCCTACATTCAAGTGTTGAGTCCTTGAAGCAACCCCTTGCAGGAACGGTGGGGAAATTTCCAATGCATGAGGCACGTATTGCAATCAATGAGTGGCCAGACCAACTTCGCAGTTGCTGGAAGGCAAATGGACATGGAAGTCGCTTAGAAATCACAGCATACCCATCAGGGAAAAAATTTGTTCTGTTGTGGCACATTCGTACTATGGTGCAACAAGATGGTGATCTGACCCCGAAAGGCTCGAATATCCAGAATACTGCAGATATGCCTTGTGTCGATAGCAATGTGATTTAGATGAGAAATCGTGTATATCAAGACTGACTTGAACACTGACTTGAATCTGTGGCATATATTTCACCCTAAAAGATGCTGGATCTGGTATTCATGTGCCAGTTCCTTCAGTCAGTTCTTGATTTATCTCTGTGCTAAGTCGGTAGATTGTGGATCATTGCTTTAATTCCTTTTATTGCTTAGCTTCTGTTGGAAGGTGAACCTTCTAATAATGTAGTCTCTAGGATAGTTCAGAAATGGAAGTGCACGTATCTCTCCCTACTCCTGCTTTGGCCATTCTTAGAATCATTTCACTTACACATTCTTCAACCATAAGGTGCAGAGGACTTAGTTCCAGAAGTACCTTAATGGCTGCAGTTGGGCAAGTTCTCATGGTCCATGTAATACAGAGCCATGCCAGTTTTTGGACTTTGTGCCTAGTGGTGACCAGATAGGTTCTTGTTATACAATATACACACATCCATGTGAGGTAGATCAGCCGCGTCCTTGCTAACTCTTCTGTGTGGTATTTTTTCGGTGAGTCTACTGTGCAGGGTTATTCCCAGATATTTAAGTTCTTTGGGTGGTGTGCGTTCTATATCCAACAATCTTATGGGTATCATTTTGGTTTTGGTTGGATTTAGACTTAGTTCAGCTGTCAAGCACCATTCTCGAGTTATTGAATATCATATAGAGTTTCTTAAAATTGACTTCTGACATCATCATATGCATACCAGTCGATGTCATGGTTTGTCAACTCCTCAAGTAGCTCATCAACAACAAGACTCAACATTAAAGGAGATAGAACTCCTCTTGCTATGCTGACCTTAATGAAACTTTCTGATGAATGCGTCCCGCTGATCTTGTGTTCAGAAGTTCGTACATTCACTTCGAGACAATCGCTTCGTGGGATGCTTTATCGGATGCTCTACTGACATACAAGGAGGCACGTAGTACTATCTCCTTTGCTTAAAGAACACTTGGAATAGTTTCAGTCAGCTGAAACAGAGCAGACTCTGTGCATCAGACCGTCCTGTACCTCCTGCAGTACCTCCTCTTTTAAATAGTTGTCCACAGCTTGAAGAAATGTTAAACCGATCGGTTTATAGGACTCCGGTAGACTGTAACGCAGTGCTGGTCTACTTTTTAGTATCTTCGCCAGATATGGGATTAATTTACCTTGGATTGAGGTAATGCTAAAAGATTGGTTGCTAAAAGGTTGAAACGAGCCACTTGGTCATTCTAAGGGCTTTTAGAGAAAATTTCCGTACCTCTCCTTCTTCCAAGGTCTTGATGTGTAAGTTCTTCTCCTATTACTTGTGCTCAGAAGGCTCGGAAAGCACTCTGTCAAACTATCATTTTCTTAGAGACGTTTTTCCGTGTGAGTCTTGTGCGGTTGTGTAGTCTGGCCATAGCAAGAATATTCATCATCGTCTCTCAGAATTTTCTAAGGCATTCTCGTTGGCCTTCAAATTGCCATTACAAAACAAAATTTTAACCTCATAAGTAGGACAACGAGCGCTGCCTCTGGGCCAGTAGGGACTCTGTCTCAGTCTTGAAAGCTAATCACTGATCTGTGCTCAGAATATGTACATTTGTGGATGTCAACGTTGATTCCATCAGAGCAATTCCATAACTTCTCAATCCTTCCTAAGATTCGCTCAACTGGTACATGGATGCTGATTGCTCAGCTATACATAGCTGTCCAGGGTCAAGTGTTTAGGTTCATATGTGCAGTCAGACTCACCATAGGTGAAGGATATTGAGCAAACCCTTCAGGAGGTGTCCTGCTCTACTGTTTACAAGTCTTTTAGCCTAATGAATTCTTTTCGTTTTCCACTGCTGTTCTTAGAACTGCTGTAAGAGTTTATAGGTAGTAAAAGGAGTTTATTGCGCTTTACTTTGCTACATCCTCGTACCTCCGATAACCGTATATTCCTATACCCCAACCAACGTAAAGTTACCAAAGAGATTCTCTAAAGATTTGAATCACTCACGTACCCATACGTATATCCTTATAAACGAAACGACTATATGTACAAATGTATTCGTTAAATCCACAAGACCGTCTGCTCTTTAGCTTGCACTTGAAAATAGTAACCGAAACTTTGTTTCCCCATCGATAAATTGATGGCTTCCCTTCTTGACTCTACCCTCTTGCTATAAGGAGGCACATTCAAGGACGACACATAATGCACATCAAGAATGATAAAACGCTCGCTAAAGCCATCCTCGTTCAAATATTTATGCCTCGCTAATATTTGCATATTTTTAGGATCACTGGCGAAACCATATCCTAGTCAGTCGAGGGGTTCTCAGTGTATGTGTGTGTGGCACATCGCCGCTTCGAGGAATTCATAACCACCCCAGCCACCCCCGCATTTGCAATAAGATATTTTCCATATCCGCATTCCGCGCAAGACATCCCACCAGACCCCCACCACTGGCGCTCGATTATGAATAAGCGGCAATAGCTTAAGTCAATTGAATGAATTGTTGAAGGATAATACTTTTGTTAGGAAATTTCCCTCTAAGGACTATCCGTGCCCGCGGGGTATGCTCTCGCATTGGGGATTTTCGCCGCGCAGCCAGCAATACTAGGCATGTACGGGTACACTAACGCACGTACTCGTATATTAAGGACTTAATCAATAAATTATTATTGCAATTTAGCACGCACTCACATGTATACCGTTAACAGTTCGATTGAGTTAATTAAGGCGGATTGTTTAGCGAGCAGCTAGTGTGCTACATACTTACTCCGCATCCACGCTGACATGACGAAGTGACACACAAGGCATGGGGAGAGGGGAACTCAGTCTATTGACCGGGAGTCGGTATTAGCCAACTCTTGGATGAATTTATTGATTTATTATTATGTAGTGTGGTTTAAAATAGATTTCGATTAAGATTAGATCCGATTCACTAGAGATCGGGGTAATGGCAGATGACAGAGATGTAACATACTGATGGTGTGGGAATGGTGATGACATCAGCAGAGGCCATCGCAGGGATACAGGGCAATTTTGATTCTGCACAGTTTGTGGATACACACAGAGAAGTTTTTGCTGTTTTTTTTTTTTTTTGCTCCTCATTGTGAAGTCGGTGATTCATTCTTTCTTGATAGGGATATGTGCTATATGTAGATGGAATTTCCTTCGGTTCAATGATAAAAAGGATTTTCCCTCATTTGGGGTTGGAGAGGTTGGAGTGGGTGGTCTACAACAATTTGCCGTTTTGACTGAAGGGATTGGGGTCTTTTATATTCAGCTTGACAGATGTCTTTGTGTGTGAGAGAGTACTCCAAGCGGAAACTACATGAATATAGTTGCTGGAGAAAGTGGCTATATGAATAAAAAAAACAAGTATTTGTGGTTCTTGATGAGAAAACAGATTATACTCTCCTAGCACTAGTCCACCATCTAGTGTCCGCTTTCTCTGTAAAAATCCAAAAAGTCAAATATTTCATTTTTTTAAAAGTCAGTGGCTCACAGGATTTCTGAATATGACTCGGAGAATCGCTGAGCAGAGTCTCCAAGGACCTCATTCTGCTAAACGTAGCTTCCTAGGTTCTATTTGGTTAGAGTTCATCTTTTGCTAACCTTTCTTGGCACCATAGCTAGTCCATCGAACTATTCGAGATTCGATTACCAGATAACACCTACATACCTCTCATATATACTTAGAGGTATAGACTTAGAGTCTTTCATCACTTACGTAGATGCCCCTGTTCCGAGTACCTCCACATTTCGTCCTAATTTCTGTAGTAAGTCAAAGGCCGGGTTGTTTAATACTTCATGAAGCATCTCACTGTGTCTCGCCTGGTCCCTTGTGGTCAACCTGGATTGTGGTCATAATAGTAATATACAATCAAAGGCACATTTCGTACTTTACGTTTCAAGGGCATATGTCGATAAGTTCAGAGAAAGTTCCTCTCATATGTTTGGGAAATCCGACCAATAGACCTTCTTTTACTTTAAGCCTAGTCATGTAATTGTAATTTTTCTCAGTATTTCGGCTTAGAGGTACTCAGCTACCTAGCAATAGCTTATGCTGTTGGTATCAGATCAGCCTTATCAGATTTTCAATTTCCTGAGACATGTTACATACTTCCTGGCAACCTGCAGGTTATGCTGACTAGCACTTTCGCATAGGAATACGTACCTGGCTTTCACTGGCTTAAATTTTACTAAGCTAGACATATGTACCATATATGCTGGGAATGGCACTCACTCCCGCTTAAAGGAGCTACACTGACTTTTAAGTTCAAGGAAGGGACGCGTCCAATGATATCCTTCAGGCGTCTCAACAGAAGGAAAGAAAAACAGACATGAACAGTCTTATAACCACAAGTGAACTGGAAGCCGACTTTCTATCTAGATTCAGACACGTATCCGCAAAGGTGATATCGAAAAACAGAAGTCAACATGGAGGTAGTGTTACTTTCCGCATAGTTTCAGAGCAGCTACAGTCATAGCTCTCCGCTTTCCACTTGTCACTTTCAAATAATGCCGACGCGATCAAATTGTTAATGGAGCCCACTAGCCTCAGTCAAGTTTTTCGCTGTCTATCTCATGAGATTCGGTGGGATATCCTTCACTCAGCCAGTTTGAAAAGTCGCTTGAAAGTCAATGTTACTGAGCTTTATCATGTAGACTAGATTGTCCGCTTTACTATGGTGCAGATCGGTTTGCACTATTTGCACGATAAGCCGATGACGGCCGCCACCAGTCTTCCTGCATATAGCGTGATTCCTACGCGAATCTTTCATTTTCTCTTTAGTGTCATCGACTTATAGCCGGCTTCCGGTAGTATGACCGGCTTCCATACAATTGTCAGTTTGGGTTTCCGGCGTCAATAACTCTCCAGTTCCTGCTATGAAATTTTGGGTTCAGATTTTTCTGGTGGCCTCTATTCTCGACGAGGGATGGTCCCTGGACGAGGTTAAGTCAAATCCAGGATCTCTTTTCAACAACACAGAGCTCAGCATTTGACCATCTTCCAACCGCTGTTCATGTTGCCGCATTCTATAATCTTGAAACCCTTAAAACAGTCTACTACTCCGACAAAAAGATTTTACCTTGACCACTTTAGGACACATACCTATTTGCCTGCACATAGTCCGGAGAAGTCTGCCATCTAACGGACATGTTTTAGAACCTCCTGCACTGGAACTAAGACTTGTCCCTCCTCGAGGTATCTGGGGTTTGCAGTTGGAAATTAACTTGGAGCTGCAACGCTCAAATCAATTGAGAAAGCGCCTCGCGTTGGTTCGTTGCTTTACAAGATCTAGACATTCGTTCCAGACTAAGTCCGCGTTATGTGTATGTATTTCCCCAACCCAACACGCCTTTGCTGAAGGCCGATCTGGTGAGACAAAGAATTCACGCTAGCGGCCTTCTTCGATATAGAAGGAGCATTCAACAATGTGAAATTCGAATCGTAAAGACTAGCATTACTAACCAGTAATCACAGACTGGGTTGAATGTATGCTGAAGACGAGGTACTTAAACTCAGAACTAGCTGACTGCCAAGTACATGCACTATGATCTGGCATCCCCCAAGGCGGGGTCATACCCTCTCTACTAAGGATACTGATCGAGAACAGAATCTTAAAGAAATTAGATCGAAGTGGGGCTCAAAGGCTGAAAGACATATTCATCTGAACCAGAAATTGCCTGCTCTTGAAGACTTCCAAAGCATGGCAGTGTGTTCCAAGCAGAAGTACGAGAACTATCCACGAAACTTCACTCCAGAAAGATCATCGACATCTATATTGACAGTCAAGCTGCCATGAAGGACATCTCATCCACAGTCGTCAGATGTCAGAACTCACAGCACTCACGCAAATCATGACTTCACGCTCCTTTGTTTTCCAGGACACAGGCGAGTGAATTAGCAAGAATAGGGTCCGAAAAGCCATGTAGTCTATCGTCCCTGGCTCTTGTTAAACACAATATAGAGAAAGCCTTATTGAGATTGGCTACCAAATATGGAACGCACTCCCCTCTTGTCGTGTCTTCAGACAACTCTGGAGAAAGTATGACGTCGCCAAGACCATACAAATTCTGAAGCTTAATAGACCCAACTTAGCACTCTTCACGGGGATCATCACTGGCCACAACTTCATGGCGGTCCACCGTATTCGAATGAGAGTAGAAACTGTGGCGCCATGGATGCAGTAGAGTGTACTTTTCACTTCCGTTGCGAATGCCCAAGCCTATGCAGACCAGAAAAGTGGCAATTCGAAAACCTGTGAGACCTGTCAGGAAGGCCACCATCAACCATCCCAAAATTTATAGCAATTTCGGGCTTATTCAAGGAGGCCATGTAGCCACCCCAAAGCTAATAAGCAACCTTTGTATTTGTTTTTCAGGTAAAACTCCGACAAGGGGTCCACTAGTGATCCCAGTGTTGGCCGCACATGTGGCCGCTCCGTTCTACCTATCTAGGTCGACGCACAACGTAAAAAGTGCTTAAGTTTTGAGAACAGAATTAACTGACAAGTGGCAAGAAAAACATCCGCTCTTTGGTCGAAGAACTTCGCGAACTTCTGCGAAAACCGGAAGGATCCCTCCCCTAATTTATAAGCCTAGGCACTGGACGCAATGTAGTAAGAAGTCACACATTGAAAGTTCAACTCTCCAAAGATCCCCTTTTCTGGGGAATATGAGGAACGAAACTCTAAGAAACTTCTGCTTCCAAGATTTTCTGATGTTCACAGTCCTTTCCTTATCCTTACATATACATCTTCCTCTCTAATATACGCCATTTGCTTCTAATGACAGATGACAAACGACAGGTGACAGATGTTTTTGTTTTTTTTTTGGTTGCGCCAAAGGATGTGTAATCTTCATAGATACCGGTAACCCGCTCTACCGGTATGCACAATTCGCAGACCTGACTAGGGCCAGGAATACGCCTACGTGCTAAACCACACCTTGCACACTTCAAACCACTCTCCCTGCGGAACTGGCGTTAGGTAATACTTCGCAGGGCTGGTTTGCCTCTTGGGCAATTTTCTCCTATACGCTATTACGTGTCATTAGAAGTCCGACGTTTGAAGCTCGGATGACTGAATTATTCGCGTTACGTTGGCGCTCTAGGCGCCTAAGATCGCTCATTATGCGTACCGCCACGTTACTTACTATGTCCCAGTTTTCATCATTCTGGAGCATGTAATTTACAACATTCTCGGGAGTGGCCCACAATGCGGACAGTTCGGGACAGTTTCGTGTTTTCGTTTGAAGAGATATTCTCTGAAACATCCGTGTCCCGTCAGAAACTGAGTAAAAGATAAAAGTTTGTTGCACCGTGTTCGCGTTTCATCCATACATCAATTTCTGGTATAAGACGATGCGTCCATCTTCCCTTTAAGGACTCGTTCCACTGATGTTGCCAGGTTGCGACACTCCGATTCCTTTCGTATTTTCGTTTTTCGTCGCTTACCCGACCATTTCGAACTCGCTCATCTCGAAGTCTTTCCATTTCTTCAGCGAGTAGGTCGATGGGTAACATTGAAGATACGATGAGAATAGCATCGTTTGAAACCGTGCGAAATCCACTGGCGACCCTAAGTGCGCGGAGACGGTGGGCGGATTTAACTCCACGCATGTAAGTCTTAACTTTTGTGGCACTTGCCCATATTTCTGCTGCGCACAAATTTATCGAACTGGCAGCTCTTCCAATAACAAGTCTTTTATTTTGTTTAGGGCCTCCTGTATTGCTCATAAGCCTTGAGAGTGCACTGACAGTTTTCGCCGATTTTTCGCATGCATATTCAAGAAGTTGTGAGATTACTTCGTGCTGCCCGGCTTTAAGCGATATTGTTTCACGGACTTTCCTACTTGTAATAAGCACCGCTTCAGTTTTACGATCGGCAAGTTGCAAACCGGCGTCAGCTAGCCAACGACGTACCATTTCAATTGTGTCGTTACAGTGGAGTACAACTTCTTCAATGGTTTTTGCTACGAACACCACGGCGATGTCATCCGCAAAGCCGATGATCGACGCTTCTCTGGGAATCGGTAGGCGTAAAATTTCATCGCACATAGCGTTCCACAGCAGGGGGCCTAGAACCGAGCCTTGTGGGACGCCACCAGTTACTACGTAGATCTTAATTCCCTCGTCAAAGTCATAGACGAGGACTGTGTTTGTAAAGTAGCTCCTTATTATTTTACAGAGATAGTCCAGTGTCTCGATCCGATAGAGACTTCTCATAATGTGTTCCCAATTCGCGGAGTTAAACGCATTTTTCACATCGAGGGTTATAATAGCGCAGTATTTTTAAGTACCACCTGTCCAGCGTCTGAGTTCTATCGCGGTTCGGGCTTTTGATATTACGGCGTTAATTGCATCTACCGTGGAGCTTGACTTACGAAAACCGTTTGGTGCTCTGATAGACCTCCTGCTGTTTCAATAGCTGGCAAAAGCCTATTGTAAATTATTCGCTCAAGGACTTTTCCGACAGTGTCGAGCAAACAAAGAGGACGATAAGACGATGGTTCGTTCGGGTTCCCCTTTCCTTTCGGAAGTAGAACTAGTCGTTGACGCTTCCACGGCTCGGGGAAAACACCTTTCTGAAGACAGGACGTTAAACATTTCGGCAAATAAGTCGGGTCAAGTTTTAATAGCTATTTTTAGGGCTTTATTAGGATCTCCGATTACAAGGTTAGGATCTCCGATATAATTATCTGAATGACTGCACCCCTTAGGTAAAATTACTCTTACTACCTTAAGCTACATCTTGAGTCGAAGTAGCCTTTTTTAAAATCACGGTTCTAAAACATTCCTGTCTGAATACTTCAGATACTTACTGTAAGCGAACGAATGTTCTCCTATTGTTTCAGCCAACTACTTAGCTAATCCCTTTCGGTATGGAGAATGACAGTTCTTTGACAATCTTGCCACAAAGATACGACACAGCAACCAGTTGCGTAATGAAAGCCCTTTTCCTTTTTAAATGATTTTTCTTTTTTGGTTCTTTTTTTGTTAAATCACAGCGAATCAACATTCTGGAAAATTCGAACACAAAAAAGGGATTTCCCAATAAAGTCCTCTTCTTCGATAGACCCATGGAGTCGAGACGGGATAGGGTGGTTGGTGGTTGGTGGTGTGCTGGAAAACTTTAAGTATGAATGAGAACGATGGGATAATTGAGGAAAAACAGGAAACGACTATGAAACCAAAGAATAGAGTGTGATAGATGAAGAAGGCTTATGGTTGTATCCTAGTTGGCAATTTGCCCATTTGTCAGTTTTGTATGCCAACAAGTTAGTTGGGGGCGTTGTCGTCCTCGTCGTCGTCCTCGTCCTCGTCGTTGGGTGGGTGGAGATGGATGGATGGATGGATGGATGGATGGATAGATGTGGAGAAGTATATTTGAATTTGTATGCAATTTAAAGAGGCCCGAGAAAAAGCGTGTACCTACTCCTTTAAGGACTCTTTTTTGAAGCAGTTTCTCTCACTTATTTTTATTTTATTTTTATTTTTTGTTTGTCCTTGTGATGAGGATGAGGATGCTGGTGTGCTTAGCGATGTGAATCTGTGATTAACCGAAATTAGTTTTAAAATACTTTTGTTGCTTGAAAAATCAGCTTTAGTGTGTGTGGGGGGGGGTGTATTTAATGACAGACGGCATTAAAGAGATGAATTGAATTCGCCCAACTATAACCCACGCGAGGGGGTGGCAGAGGGGAGGAAATTCTTTGAATTCTTTTGCAAAATAAGATGAGAATGTATGAGGTGGTATTCGGGTTGCCAGAATGTCGTTGCTTACGTCAGGCGAGAAGTGGGTACGTGCCGCTTTGTAATCCTATTAATATGGAGCACAATTCTTCGACTAAAGCAGTCGCATATGAAGTAGTTTGCATAATAAATCACAAAGTATGTCAACTCGAAGGCTGTGTGGCTATTATTATCCAAAATTGAGAGAAACTGCTGGGAAACAAGGTGATGAGAAGGGTTTAAAGCTGAAGCCCTGGTGAATGTGTCCGATTAAGGAGAAATATGGCGAACTTACTTTAGATAAATTTGGATACTTCTTCTTTGGGCCCATGGTGTGGTAGTTACACCACATGAGTGAACTAGAAATATTTTTATATTAGATTTGGTCAAGCGCGAGTTGATTGGGTTGAGGGGTTGTCCCCGCTCGGCAGGAATGCACTTAGACCAGAGGAAGGTCCATTGTGATACTACTATGGAAAAACCCGGATTACCAGCACCAGAGACCTAGGTAGAGACTGTTCACGTGGGATAAAAAGTTTGGCAATTAACCAGTTTGACCCGGAGACGAAGGTCTTTATTTTGCTTAAGTCTAGTCTAGCTTTTCTTCTCAGAATCGATAGGGTAAGAGATGTGCGCAGGAGATGTCCCATGGCTTCCTTCTCTTCCTCGTTTCTACAGTTTCTACAGAAATCGCTGAATTGAGCCCCGAGTCGACTGACATGCCTGTCTATCAAAAAGTAACAGCTACTTGTCCTATTGGCAGAGATAAGTCTACTAGTTTTCCTGAAATTCAGCTCTGGCTAAATTTGTTTGGAAGAGAGACAAGTGCTGGTATTCTTCCACCTACTGGCTGTGGCTTTATCGATTAAGTAGGTGCTTTGTACATTTCGCACTGATTGGTGACTTAATTTTTTCCACGGTGCAACGAAGCCATGATGACGACATATGTACATATGATTCACAATGTTCTTGGAGGTTGGTATTTCTCCAACTCTTTCCTCCAGTTTTCTGCGCTCTATACTGAAGCGAGGGCACTGAAAAAAAATGCACATCTTCTCTCGATTCTCCCCAGTTTCAACTATTGATTCTCTGAGATTAAACCTGTTGAGATACGCTCAGCTGCAGCCCTGTCCGGATAGAAGCTCCCTTATGTAGAAATCCAGAAATCTCCGTAGTCTTGGTCCATCTATTTGTGGATATCCGATATAAGTCGATGGGCCCATCTTCTCTTTGTAGAGTGGTACCATCTATCCTGCCATGTTCTCATGTTTTGCCATTTCTCTTCGAACTTGATATCTTTGACTGAAGCACTAGAATCCTGAACTTTGGCATCGTAGGTCGTTTGCAGCTCGCTGGCCAAGATAACCGCTGGTGGTATTCCCGCTAAGACACATATATCATCCTCTGACACTGTCTGATATGCACATCGAACCCTCAGTGTGCACATAGTCCTTGGACTGAGTTTATTCTTCTTGTGTACGACTTAACTGTCAGTGCTTTAGATCATAACGGTGCTGAATTATTTATAATGGATTCCACTACCCTTGACAGATCTAGTTTTCTTTATCGTGTAGGTTCTTCAATATTAGTTATTATTCCCGTGCTATCTTACACTTACCTTTGCAGCTTTTCCGCACGTTCTGTCAAGGTTTTCTTTGTAAACGAGTCTAGCATTCATCATCGCCTATCCTGATGGTCATTGTCCCTCTTTTCTTGCGACTGCTTATTAGCACCGCCGTTGTATGGTCTGCGAGCTGTAGGTCAACTGCTGCCATCCATCGCCCTACTTTTCGGATACATTCATTACCAATATCCTCTACGTCTTCAAGGTGATTCGCTGCCACTACAGCTGATTTTTGCCTCATCCGGAACTCCAAGTCTTAAAACCCTATCATAAATAATGTTCCTATAAGATGAGTCGTGGGTGCCGTGTCTCAGTGGTTAGTGCGATGGACTATGGAGCAAGGGGTTCAGGTTGGAATCCCAGTCGGAACACCTAAAAAAGCTTCTCACGGCCCCACCTCTCGCGAGCGTCTGACAAACATCCGAGAGTACAACTGTCCTGAGAAAGCTTCTCAAATAACACATTGCCCTTCGGACGCGGCATTAAACAGTAGGCCCCCTCCATTCGTGTAAAGAATATAACACGCACAACACGAATGGAAGCTAGGCTCTGGGTCCCATCGACCTGTTGCGCCAAGTATTTATTTTATAAGATGGGTTATAATACAGATCCTTGTGGAACTCCACCAGATATGTGATATTGCCTTACTCCACCATCGGTATCGTAAGACAGAAATTGTTTCTCGAAGAAGGTCAGCATTATTTTTAATAAGGATCGTGGCACCGTGATAGTTCTCCACTTGAAGTAGGTGCCCGTCAAGGCTAATATTTTCATCAGATTTCTTGATTTTACCTCCTCCAAGTCGAGTGGGCATAAATGTTTCTTATCATCATCCAGATTTTATGCCTTATTCCGGGCATCATGGTCCACAGGAAAGTCAGCACTTATACATATGAATATATGTACTGCCTTACAACTAGGTTTTCCTTACATGTTCGTCAAACGCTTCTCTATAACATGGAGTTTCCATTTAACGAGCCTTTGTTCCTCACATTACTTCTGCTCGTGGAAATCGCAAACAATTATACTGCTTCCTTGTGATCCTAAAGCGCAACTTTACGTCAGAGGTGAAATTTCTCATTACTTTTGGGAGTGATGAAGTAAGTAAGAGGGACTCCAGTATGTACTGCTTCATACTTGCAGTACAGGAACCTCTGACCGAATCAGGGACACTCAATAGAAGCTCTGACGATCTTTTGCAATTGACCGTGCATCTATAGTTTAAATTGTGACTTACTTGCCACATGGAACTAAATAAGTGATTCATTCTATAGAAAAACTAATTTATTCGCAACTAACCAACATCTACTTCTTATATTTGAGAATCGCGTCGAACTGCATTAATATCAACGTACAAGTCAGTAGCCGTTGACACAACATAAACAAGCATCGATTATCCACATCGAACAAGCCACACGTTGTAAACCCCATCGTCCTGTCGTGCAAATACATCGAAAACTGTTCGAGCTGGAACGAAAAATAAGAGAAAATAAAACCATAATCAGCCCGAAAAATGAGATCATAATCAATAACCCACAGTCCTCTCCAGCCTCACATCAACGCTGCCCACCTCCTCGCCTGTCCGCACAATCCACTTCGTTGCTGAAGACATTTCTACCAATCTCTGTGCCGCACTGATGACTAATACCAAGTCTACCAGCCAAGCCAAGATGTAGACAATCGATCCCGGCCGCAGATGTATTTCATGTTCACCTGGTTTTCTAATCTCATTGATGATGAAGTACAAAATGTAGCTCTGCACAACGCACTCAACAGAGACGTACAGGAGGAAACACACGATTTGCGCCTGGTACTGCTGATTGACGAGTTTCCCAAGTGCGACTATTTTCCGATGGAAATCCATAATCCTGTCCAGGACATCAGCCAAATCACAGTACTTCTGCATTTTGAGTGAGTTAGCTCGGCCTGGTTGCCTCTTCAGGTGCCGCATGTCCCTGAAGAGCTCTTCAAGACACTGATTCAGGTGTCTGATGAAAGCGGTTAGTACTAGAGTTCCACCATAGAACATGTTGAACGTCATAATCAGCATTAGCTGACAGTAGAATACTGCCAGTAGGGCTAGCAATAGAGTCGTCTGTTCGCCAGCTCGATTGATAACGATGTAGAACACCATCATCTGAGTTATGGGATACAAGGTGCCCACCTTAATCATGAGCTGAATCACGAGACTTCTGTCAATTGTCAAGCCATTGGCGCCAGTCGGAAAGGAACGCAGCAAATCATAAATGCGAATGGCCTCGTTGCAGCAATGAATCACACTCTCGTCCTTAAATAGTTGAATACAGACGGTGAACATGGCACAGAGGTGAAGGACAATAAATCGATTGAATCCGACAAAGCACAACAGCGGTTGCTGTTTTAGGAAATTCATCCGACTGTGTATGATCCTCATTGCTGGCGGTGTTACCACAATGATCACAACTAATACCCCGATACTGTAGCATCGCCAGAAAGTTGAGGTTGTAGCTGCCCTGCGCTGGAAGTTGTAGCTGAAAGGGATAATGCCGACGGCTCTGGCCACGCAGAGGAATACTCTCGCCAGAACGATGAGAAGCTTCGGCATCCTGTGGGCAACTAAATACTCGTATTACCCGCAGGACATTTCGACTGCTTGTTAAAGTAGTTTGGGGGATACATGAATAATGAAAGAGTATGTGTATGTATTCAATTGAACTAATTGGCCAATTGGATGAGGATTCACGTTTGGCCTTAAATGAGCTGTCAGATTATCTACGGTTATCGAATATTGATTTAGACACTTCACAGTGTTGACATACTCGTAATTGGGGAGAGGTGTTTAATTAGGTGTTACAAAATGTACATAAGTGGAACCTTCTTCTACTATACTGAGAGGAGGAAGTTGAAGAGGAAGTTGGTTGGTACTCTGTATTATATTGTGAAACAAACGCTCAGTGGATTTCATTACCTATTAGACTATGTATGCCAAAGAACTCCCTGTCTACAACAGTGTTGACAGCCGGATGATTCGCAAAATGACCTATGTACTCGGCATTTTCATGTACATATCACGTTAGTGATGCGGATACCGACGATAGTGTGGAACTGACTTAAGAGCGTGCACCAAGCTATCTAAGACTTGGCACAAGTTGATCCTCTAAGCCATTTCTTTTATGCAATTGATGTCCCTAAACATAGATCTCACTCTTTTTCAATATGTCACAGACTAGATGTCCTGTGAGACATGAAGGTCACTACTTGATAATTCTAATTTCTTGGCGTGCCTCCTTAGAAGGCACGATATTCTTAAAAGTGGCCTACTTAGTTTCATCATCTTCCCAATCTCCTTTCCGATCTCCTAAGTTGGACAATTCTAAGTCAGCCATATTCTTAGCCACCCAGATTGGCGGTTTTACGACTCTAATTGTATCGCTTTGTGGAGGCTGTCATCCATATGGTCGGTTGATTCGTTCCCCTCTATATACTTGGCGAAACAGGTCGATGGGACCCAGGGCCAAGCTTCTCACAACCATTCTGCCCTTCGGATACGGCATTAAACAGTAGGCCTGAATGGAAGGGGTCTACTTCCAGATTGTTATTTGAGAAGCTTTCTCAGGACAGTTGTACTCTCGGATGTTTGTCAGACGCTCGCGAGAGGTGGAGCCGTGAAAAATTTTTAGGTGTTCCCTGACTGGGATTCGAACCTCGAACACCTTGCTCCATAGTCCAACGCACTAACCACTGAGCCAGGGCGCCCACGTTCCCCTCTATATAGTAGTCTTAAGCACCCAGCATACTCCCCAATTTCTGACTATTTCAAACTTTAGGGTGTTTAACAGTTTAAGCGCAACTTGAATATCAATGTAGATGGGAATATTTCTGTCAGATATTGATTCTGTCTCTCGTGATCTCGGAGATTTGAGCACAGCTAAAACGCTTGGAACACACTGCTTGCGTCCGGAAATCTCAGACCCAGTAGTAGGTTTGTATCTCTGGAACATATACCCGAGCCCGTAACCTCACATGTTTGCAACAATCTGTGAGAGAGATCATTATTTTGTAGAGAGATTATGTTCGTATGGTGTATGTAAGGATGTCATGCGATTCTAAGTCATGAACCTGCCTCCTACATTGTTAGAAACGCTACTTTGGCCACATCTCATGATTTAGACTTTGGTGCACTCAGCTCCTCGCTATGTTGTACTGTATGGTGCCCCAGGTCTGGATTAGAAAGTTTTTCATAATTTCACTTCTGGAAGTTTTTTTCCGATTTTCAGTTTCATGATGGACCAGACATTGTTCCAAATATGTTTAGCTCAGTTAAAAACATTTTTTAACCCTGAGTTCAATCGGAAAATCTGGAATCTGGAATCATTTTTCCTGATCTGTTTTTCTGCCAGAAAAAGATCAATACACGGACTGACGAAGGTATTGGAGTCAGAATATACCCCAGGTCTTTTGATTTTAATTTGCAGCTAAGTACGATAGTATTTTGGTTTTGTTTAGGGAGTAGTTCCACCTTGCGATGAATCAAAGAAAATTGGACACAGAAACACAATTTTATTCGCAACCAACCAACATCTACTTCTTATATCTGAGTATCAAGTCAAACTGCATTAATATTAACATTGAGGTCAGGAAACGTTGGCACATCATAAACAAACATCGATTGTCCACATCGAACATCCCACACGCTGTGAACGCCACCTTCTGGTCGTTCAAGTAAATCGAAAACTGCTCGAGCTTAAATGGAAAAGAATAACCAATCACTACCCTAATCAGTCCCTTAAATGAGATCGCAATCAATAACCTACCATCCTCTCCAGCCTCTCATCCACGCTGCCCACTTCCTTGCCTATCCTTACAATCCATTTCGTTTCCGCAAACAGTTTGCCCAATCTGTCTGCCGCACCGATGACCAACACCAAATCCACCAACCAAGCCAAGATATAAGATATCGCTCCCAAGTGCAATTTCGTCCTATGGTCACCCTTTTCCTTGAGGTCTGTGGTAATAAAGTACAGAATGTAGCTTTGGACGACGCACTCAACGGACACGTACAGGAAGAAACATATGATTTGCACCTGGAACTGCTGATTGATGATTCGTCCAAGTGCGACTATTTTCCGATGGAAATTCATGATCATGTCCACGACATCAGCGAACTCACAATATTTCTGCATCTTGAGTGAGTTAGCCCGACCTGGTTGCCGTTTCAGTAATCGGATATCCTTGAAGACCATTGTAAGGCTCCGATTGAGATGGTTTATGAAAGTCGAGAGAAGTAGAGCGGCGCCATAGTACGTGTTACACGTCATGATGAGCATCATCTGACAATAGAACACCAACACTAGAGACAAGAAGAAGCTCGGATGCTGCACAGCCCTGTCATGGGTGATGTAGAATATTATCATATTAGTTATAGGATATAATGTGACGAGTTTGGCCATCAGTCTGAGCGGAAAACTTCTGTCCAACATCATTCCATCGACGTCTGAGGGAAACGAACGCAACGAATCATATATGCGGATGGTTTCGTTGCAGCAATAAATCACCTTTTGGTCGTTTAATAGCTGAATCGAGACGGTGAACATGGCACATAAGTGCAGGACAACGAATCGATTAAATCCGACGAAGGACAACAGCGGCTGCTGGTTCAGGAAAGGCATTCGGTTATGGAGAATGTTTATAACTGAAGGAGTTGCAACCACGATTACGAATAGTATCACGATGCTGAAGTACCGCCAGAAAGTCGAAGTTTTAGCCTCTCTGCGCTGGAAGTTGTAGCTAAAAGGGATAATTCCGGCGGATCTAGCAACACCGAGGAAAATTTTTGCTAGGACGATTAGAAGCTTCGACATTCTGCAAAGAACTGAATGTTACTTTAACACGCAGGACAAGTGCTATGCATGGCTCGAGGACATGAATAATGGAAGAGGATTTGTACTTTTCAATTGAATTAATTGGCCAGTTGGATACGGGTACACACATGTCCTGGTACGGGAAGGTTTTGTTAAATTAGCTGTCAGATTATCACGTTTGACGTCACGTTGTTGACATAATTGAAAAGAAGGGTTTAATTAGTTGTTAGAAACTGTTAGCGGGCTCGCCTAGTGTAGAAAAGTCTGACGGATTAAGTGTCGATGTGCGGGTCACAAGGATGAAGATAAGTCAGGGAGTTACTGTTCATTTGGCTGTATGGATGGCTGTAAATGGCTTTTTTATTTGCCATATTTCTATTGATGAATTCTCTGGAAACTTACGTACATAGTTCACATTACCTATGTAGCAAAGTATCTGGAAATGATCCTGAATAGAAACAAAGCTAAAAAGATTTGATGATGTCCAAGGTACTCCCTGTTCTCTGACATTTCAAGCGTGTCATTGGCAAGACATAAGATTCCAGGAACTCCTTTATAATTGTACTGATAGGCTTTCAGGAGAAGTCTTTAACTTCCTTCACCTCATATCATATTCTCTACTATCTTTCGTGGATTGGAAATCAATAAGACGAAAATGGTCGGAAATGGTTTAGTGGTAATGTGGTCGGTTATTGAATGAGAGGTTGTTGGTTCAAGTCCCAACCATAGTTACTTAATTTTTAAATAAAACTAGTCGGCCCATTAGACATCTAGCCGAATACAGCCAAATATCTGCAAATGCTCCCTGACTAGCTCAGACACCACCCACGGAGTAATGAAACCTAATAATACCTGAGTTTCAAACCACTTCAATCCGACGATGATATTGTGTGTACAGCTTAGCTTTGAACCAAAGATCCTTGGCTCAAACACTTCTCTTATAGATAGCTCTCTTAGAAAAGTTTCTAGTTCTTATTCGTCATTTCTACTGAGCTTCCGAAGACAGTTCTTTTCATATGCTAGCCAGGCGTTGCTATCGTTTAGGAAGACAGGTTTAGTCAGGTTTTTTTTTTTTAAATCCTTACCTTCAGAGCTAAATTTAGTACTCTTCCAAGGAAATACTTTTTTTTTATTTGCAAAACATTTTTATATAACAATAATTCGTTACCATGGCAGGCCGTACCATCGAGCTTACTTAGACCATCTAAGGTCCAGTGTTATAACAATAATACTTTAAGATGTTTATCAGTCGTTCGAGGGAAATTGACGAATGGCAACAAAACCTTTAATGTAGTTTGGAGCTCGATCTTTCAATTTCTTGCTTTTAAGTTCTGGCTAAAGCAGCAAATGTGCCGAAAGTCTGTAATCCATTTAAAACGGATCGTATGGATATCCTTTTCTTGTATCGTTTCTGAGTGGTCCAGATCTAAAATTTCATTACAATCGCTCAAAATGTGGTCAAATATACATACGAACTGGCAGACCTTTGTTACTCTCCATTTACTAGGACATCAGGACTGCATAAGAAGCAGAACAGCGTTCAATTTCACAAAACTACAAGTTTTGTACTTGTACATGCGCAACTACAAACTTAAATAAAGCCTGGAGTTGTAGTTTTGAGGTTCATAAATTGTAGTGGACTTGATTGAAATTATTCGAGTACCTACATACATAAGTATAGCGAAGACCACAACCAAGTTTGCAACTACAAGTTATTTACGAAAAACTACAAGTCTGTCAATTTTGGGTAAATATTTTTATGAAACAGAAAAATTCAACCGTAGCAGTAAATACACTTGTAGTTACAAGCACAGCATTGCTGTAGTTATCAGTCAGTTGGTATTCTTTATGACACGAAATAATTTACAAGTTACAAGTGAATTCATAAATATGTAGTTTAATTGTCGTAAATTTATGAAGTAGGCCTCAGAGTATCACATAGTTTCTTCCAAAAGTATTACAACTATTCTGTATGTTGTCTAGAGAAGACTTCTATGGCTTTTTGCTATATCTGAGTATCGCGTCGAACTGCATTAGTATTAACATGGAAGTCAATAACCGTTGACACATCATAAACAAACATCGATTATCCACCACGAACATGCCACACGCTGTGAACGACATCTTCTCGTCCTGCAAATAAATCGAGAACTGCTCCAGCTTAAAGGGAAAAGAAAGAAATTTCGGTAATCATCTTCGAAAACTGAAGTTATAATCAATGACCCACCATCCGCTCCAGCCTTACATCAACGATCCCCACTTCCTCACCAATCCTTACGATCCATTTTGTTTCCGCAGACAATTTGGCCAGTTCCTCTGCCGCATTAATGACCAACACAAGATCCACCAACCAAGCCAGGATATAACTCATCGCTTGGATATTTATACCTCCTCCTCTCTCACCACAATCCCTTATGTTTGTCAGCACGAAGTACTGAATATAGCTCTGGACGATGCACTCAACCGACACGTACAGGAGGTAACACACTATCTGCACCTGGTACTGCTGATTGACAATTTTTCCAAGGGCTACAATCTTTCGATGAAAATCCATAATCTTGTCCACAGCATCCGCAAATTCGCAGTACTTCTGCATCTTCAGGGAGTTAGCCCGACCTGGCTTCCTCTTCAGTCGCCGGATGTCCCGGAAAATACTCTCAAGACTTCGATTCAAATGCCTTATGAACGCTGTGAGTAGTATGGATGTTCCATAGAACATGTTGAACGTCATGATCAGCATCATCTGACAATAGAACACTAAGATTAGAGCCACTAGGAAATACGGGTGTTCCACTGCCCTGTCAAAGACGATATAGAACACTATCATATGAGTTATGGGAATCAGCGTGGCGACCTTAACCATCAGTGGAAGCAGAACCCTTTTGTCGAATGTCAATCCATTGGCACTGGTCGGGAACGAACGCAGCGAATCGTATATGCGGATGGCTTCGTTGCAGCAGTAAATCACGCTCCGATACTTCAACAACTGATTGAAGATGGTAAACATGGCGCATAGGTGAAGGACAGTAAATCGATTGAATCCGACGAAGGACAACAGCGGTTGCTGTCTTAAAAAGTGCATCCGACTGTAGATATTTTTTATTGAAATTGGTGTTAGCACAACAATCCCAATCAATATAGCACAACTATAGCACCGCCATAGATTCGAAGTTGTAGCAGTTCTCCGCTTAAAGCAGAAGCCAAAAGGGACTATCCCGACAGTTCTGGCCATGCCGAGGAGTAATCTCGCCAGCGCGATTAGAAGCTTTGACATTCTGTATACAACTGAAAGGTACTTTAACAACACGCAGGACATTTGAACTGTGTATGTACAGTCAACATACATACATGATGAGCTGTATATTTAGAAGGATTAATACTTTTTAATTGAATTAATTGCCCTGTTTGATGAGGGTTTACACTATACATGTCCTGGCGTTGGAAGGTTTCGTTGAATTATCTGTCAGATTATCACTTTCGCTGTTAGACACATCACATTGTTGACATAATTGGAAAGAGGGGTTTAATTAGTTGTTAGAAACTGTTAGCGGTATATACTATAATCTAACAAGTGAAGTGTCGATGTGCGGTTCACAGGAATGAAAATAAGCCAGAGTATGACTGTGCATTTGGCTGTTCATGCAAATGGACATACTTTCTCTGAAAACTGATGATGATTGTGATCCTTTTGACTCAGCCAGTTTTAAGAGTTAACACCAAGAAAGCCTTATGCGTTAAAAGAACCACCACTCTTGGCTGCATGAAACTTCTTTCGAGCACTGACTTCTGAGTACGCCTAGTGCTCCTTTAGTTGGTTTGCATATATGATTTGTCTTTCTTCTGAAGATAGGTCTTAGATCGGGCAGCTTTTTGAGTAACTGCCCATCGCGATACTTATTCTGCAACACCGGTCTAATGGATATGGTTGTGTGTGTAGAACTGGTTTCTGTAGTCTAGTTTTCACAGATGGCTCCAAAACAAGTCAAAGCTCCGCTGCCTTATTGACTGCTCAGTCATCTCTTGAATCCGCCGGATTGTGTAGTTTAAGACATCGAAAAGTCTTTCTCTGTCAAACTTTATACCTAGCAGCCAATTACGAAGGCAGTTACGAGCCTAAGGAGATTTATTTATATCAGCTTGGGATAAGCTTGAAGCTTTACCCTCCGAAGTATTACTAGCCTTATCAAGACACTCCCTAAAAATATCCTGGAAAGTCCGTAATCACATCTGATAGCTAGAGTATGATGCTAACCCATCATCATCATCGACTTGGGACGCTTGTCTACTAGGGCAAGGTGCAAGTGGTCTCGGATCACCTCCGAGAAGGGCCGGGCTTGAGTTCAGCCAACCGTAGATTTAAGTTTCAGCGGAGCCACCGAAAGATTAACAACTTTGCATCTCTTTGACGTTTAAGTGGTCCCATCCGAGGACTTTTTTCTTTTGATCTTCTTCTGTCGTTAAGCTGCCAAGTGATCGTTGTAATCCATAACAATTGCCTGATATTCAACTATGTCACATGCCTTTTCGCGCATGGTAACTTTCGACCGGTATACCTACTGATTTTTCAAAGTTTCATCCCCTTAGTCTTAATTTTATGACCCATTGGTACAACCCTTACTGTGTTTGGCCGCTGTATAGCTTGCTAGTGTTGTCTAGTGACCCACACTCTGTTCAATAGCTGGAGTATTATAACTAGTACTTGCTGCGGCTATGAGGAAGACCGTAGACTTCTGACTGAAGGCTAGAAAGTCGTCTTCCGAAAAGAAGCCGAGGTCAGGCAACCTCACCATTTTGCTTGATGTGTCATTTATTACATATGTATACCTGTAGAGCAAGTATAAGTTTCGAACTCGAGATTTTAATCAAATTTGACATTACTATGATGTCCGTCTGTCTTTCTCATTGACTGCACTATGCAAAGTTTGTAAACGTCTGCAGGAAGTCTGAAAAGGAGAGACCCACCTCTCCTTGAGATCAGAAGAGACCATTTGGGACAAACTTGGTTTTTTTTTACTCGTTGGCCATGTAGCACTATTGAAATAAGAATGTAACTTCGAGAAATTTCTTCATGAATGACAAGCACTAGGTATACTAAAACTGGACTGCCTACCATAAGAGTATACTCACATCTGTAGAATCTAGAAACTCCTTTCCTAAAAACCCATTTAAGATCTTTTGCGGATTGACCTTTTTTCTATGATTCATGGTAAGCATTTTTTAAGCCAAGTCATATGTCAACAACATACATACATATTTGGACTTTTTTTTCTTTCGAAACTATGATCGCTTCGAAAATATATTTGAACCTGGGCCTCCGCTAATAAACTTTTCCAATGAACCGGTCCTTAGCTTACTGCCTCCAGTTGCACTCTCCAAGTCCATTTTCACTTGTGCGCGCCACCTAAGGAAAGGTTTCCTTCTTTATGGATTGGATTCGAGGACCCTACTAGCCAAAGTGTTTGCATCAAATTTCGATTTCGTCTCGAGGTGTGAGCTCAGACGGACTACAGGCGAATCCGTCCAGCCGTTTAGGCTGCAGGTGACCATGCAGACAGACGGAATTGCCGGACCCACTTTTTTGGAATTCTCCATTACAGTCAAGTGTAAGTCAAGTCCATTTTGACATCAAATATCTCAGCGAATTCGTTACGACCCTGATGGAGCATTGAGTGTTATCCATCGTCATCCTGCGTAGGCAAATCATTTGGGAGGAGTGTTTAATTTTAGCTTTTTATAAAAATTTGAAAATTTGATCAACTGTGGACTTTTGTGACCTGAAACCAGTCGTTTACACAGCATAACATATAAGAACTTGTATACGATGTTTAAGTGACTCATGCCTCTGTAATTTGCAAAATTCTGGAGGTTCGTTTTCCTTCATCATGCTTTTGTAGTATTTAATCGTATTTAATTCGTCTCCTAAAAATCCTTATGTTCACAGCTTGTCCCTAATTTTAAAAACTATACTGCAATAACTACAGTAGAACCACGAAGGGCAAAAGACAATTCGTTAACGAAGGGATTATTTTTATTAATTTTTCTCATAACAATAATACTTTCGGATGTTTACCAGACGTTCGCAAGACGTTTGACAAAAACGTTTCGTATTGTCTGTATCTCAGTCTTTACATTTCTTATTCATTCGGCCCACAGAATTACCATCAGCCACGGCGTTCGCGAAAAAATATATGGATCATATGATACCTTATCCTTCCTCCTTTGTATTCACCTTAAATAGTGGGCGTGGCTTAGTTTTTTTTTTTTGGAATGAGATGCAATGATAACTTCTGATCACAGAGTTAGTTGCAATATATAGTTTTTACTAATGAAATTTTTTTCAAAAAGTCAATGACTATGTCATGATTATGACGACGGCGTACACAGAAGAACTTCGTCCAGCTTAGAGACAGTATTTACCACAGACAGAGACAGAGACCAATAATAAGGTCGCCTGCCTAAAAAGGAGAACAGGGTATCATACAGTGCATTCCAGAACTATTGTAGCTTTTCTGTACGATTTATAAAAATATTTATCGATTCTATGACTGCATGACAAAATTTAAAAATAGAAAAACTATTGTTTATATTTGAGTATCGCGTCGAACTGCATTAGTATCAACATGGAAGTCAGTAACCGTTGACACATCATAAACAAACATCGATTATCCACCACGAACATGCCACACGCTGTGAACGACATCTTCTCGTCCTGCAAATAAATCGAGAACTGTTCCAGCTAAAAGGGAAAAGAAAGAAATTTCTGTAATCATCTTCCAAAACAAAAATTATAATCAATGACCAACCATCCGCTCCAGCCTTACATCAACGATTCCCACTTCCTCGCCAATCCTTACGATCCATTTCGTTTCCGCGGACAAATTGGCCAATTCCTCGGCTGCATTAATGACCAACACTAGATCCACCAACCAAGCCAGGACATAGCTTATAGCTGTCATACTCAGTGCACCTCCTTTATCACACCGATGCCTGTTTTCTGTCAGCACGAAGTACTGAATATAGCTCTGGACGATGCACTCAACCGACACGTACAGCAGGTAACACACTATCTGCACCTGGTACTGCTGATTGACAATTTTTCCAAGAGCGACTATCTTTCGATGAAAATTCATAATCTTGTCCACGGCATCCGCAAATTCGCAGTACTTCTGCATCTTCAGGGAGTTAGCCCGACCTGGCTTCCTCTTCAGTCGCCGGATGTCCCGGAAAATACTCTCAAGACTTCGATTCAAATGCCTTATAAACGCTGTGAGTAGTATGGATGTTCCATAGAACATGTTGAACGTCATGATCAGCATCATCTGACAGTAGTACACTGCCAGTAGTGACATCAGGAAGTATGGGTGTTGCAGTGCTCTTTCGAAGACGATATAGAACACTATCATATGAGTTATGGGAATCAACGTGCCGACCTTAATCATCAGTTGAACCAGAACCCTTTTGTCGAATGTCAATCCATTGGCACTGGTCGGGAACGAACGCAACGAATCGTATATACGGATGGCTTCGTTGCAGCAGTAAATCACGCTCCGATACTTCAACAACTGATTGAAGATGGTAAACATGGCGCATAGGTGAAGGACAGTAAATCGATTGAATCCGACGAAGGACAACAGCGGTTGCTGTCTTAAAAAGTGCATTCGAGTGTAGATAATCCTTATTCCAAGTGGTGTTACCACAACAATTCCAATCAATACAGCGCAACTATAGCAGCGCCATAGGTTCGAGGTTGTAGCCACTTTCCGCTTGAAGCAGAAGCTAAAAGGGACTATCCCGACAGTTCTGGCCATGCCGAGGAATAATCTCGCCAACGCGATTAGAAGCTTTGACATTCTGTGGACAACTGGCACTTACTTCAACAACACGCAGGACATTTGGACTGTATACACCCAAAGTACATATGTACACACATGAATAATATAAAAAGCATTTGTACTTTTTCAATTGAATTAATTGGCCAGTTTGATGAGGGTACACACTGTACACACGTCCTGGCATTGGAAGGTTTCGTTAAATTATCTGTCAGATTATCACGTTCGCTGTTAGACACATCACATTGTTGACATAATTGGAAGGAGGGGTTTAATTAGTTGTTAAAAACTGTAAGCGAACTCTCCCAGTGTGTATAAACACCTAGTTACGTACTGACGTTCGGAGATCAGGAATGAGGTCAACGTGGTATTCGCCATTTTAATTGGGAACACTGAATTTCGTTATTAGACCGTGGCAATCATGTGACAGTTGACTTCGATGTGGGGGGTTAATTAAAAGCAGATGAGCAGACGTCCTGGATGGCACGTGGGGAAATTTGTTTCTGATGTTTTTTTTTTTATAGTTTCGAAGAATGTTCGTCTTAAGAGAATAATGATTAAACTGTTTATGAGTTCAATCATTTTGTGGTTCACCCTGTTTGGTGTACATAAATCTGGGTTAATGATTCTTAAATAATGATGGGGCTTTGGTCTAGTTTTACGTAAAGGATTAGTGAAGGTAAAACGGAAAGATTTGGGCAGTAACTGTGGTATTCAATAAACTACCAGCGTAAGCACCTGTTTCAGTATTTGAGTTGACTATGTTGTCGAAAAGGAACCTTGCTCTTGTAAAGGGTGTTTTGTTTTTTTGGAGTCGGAGAACTTTAAATTGAAATTAAACACAAAACAATGTTTCTAATGTCAGTGAAATTGGCCTTATTGGACAGATTTCATGGGATTGTTGTTTGAATATGATTTCGGGCATGAGGCAATAGTGGCTGGGGCGTACATGCCGTAATCCACAAAAAGTGACAGAAGGCACGGTCAGTGAAGTTCGCTGTCGTTTCATGTTGGAAGACTTTTTTTTGCCAAAATTGGATGAACTTGACATCAGTGATGTGTGATTGCGTTTGACACTCCGGGTCAAACAATTGATCTATTGAAGGAGGATCGGTAATCGTGTCATCTCAAGAAATGGTACGCTCGAATGGTCACCGATTGATTATGTTCTCTGAGGATATGTAAAGTCGCATGTCGATGTTAGTACACAATTGAGCACATGAAAGTCAATATCCGCCGCGTTATTGCCAAAATACAACCATATTTAGTGCAAAAAGCATGTAAAAATTGGAATTCTGGCTTACGCTGTATTCACGCCAGGGGCTGCAAACACTTGGCCAAGGTCATAATTAGTCGTTAATGCCATAAAATTCGCTATCAAATAAAGCGTATTTCATAGACATCAAAAGAATTTTTTTGTATTTTATATTAATTTAAAGTTCTCCGCTTAAAAAAAAAACACCTCTTAATAGTTTTTATATTAACGTTGGTAGTCTCCCTGAATCTCCTCCTTTAGTTCATGAACTTGGACTTTTAAATCTGAGAATGTATTTATTTAGAGTAGCGGATCTAGTAAGGATTCTTGAGGACTTACTGACAGATTAAGTCAATAGAGCCTTCGTTATCCTCTTCATCTCCACCTTCTCGAGACATAATATTCTCCTAGCGTTAGTCTTCCTTTTCCATGTGGTGTTCCAGAGTATAATGGCCCGTGATTACTCCCATAAGGTTGGAAAACTATTTCCCATCCATAAGTCTTGCATAAGTCTGTCCATTATTGCTTTGTGAAAGTAGGATCATATTCATATTGTGTCTATGGGAGGCAATATACTGTTTGGCTCTTTTAAGGACTTAATTCTTTCTTGGAGCTCCAGTGTGAAAAGCGAGATATTTACCGATAAAGTGACTTGTTCTGATCTAGTTTCTTTCCAATGTGTTGGCTTTCACATAACCTCATACATATATATAATGTACTTCATGTCCAGGAACCCGGCAGAATGTATACATACTGTGTTCCAAGGACACAAGTTTGGAAATGATACTAACATGTTCCTTCATTGGACTTACTTTCTCTTAAATCTTGCTCCTCTGCGAATGCATAGCGGGCCCATGGACCGTATGCGCTTTTCTAATATTTGATACTTGCCAGATTATTTCATTTACTTTTGCGTTAATGCGTCTCAAATATTAACAAATGGCCCTTCGTTGCCTTAAAAGAGTGGACAAAGATGGTGCAGTGAATCTCTTATTGTATCTGCTTATCTTAAAAGTCGTAGTACTTTACTATACTGAACAGAATAAGTCTGTGGTACAGTTCGTACCTTAACTCCTTCAAACTGATGAAAATTATAAAACTAAAGCTGTAGAGCTACTGCTCCATCATTATGGCAGCTCTAGCACTCTGCCTGCCTCTAAGAGCTTGGTGTATCACTTTGAGCTTTTGTAACATTAAAAGAGTCCTGAACGATATCGGGATATCAGGAAGTCCCATTCCTATCAGTATGATGGTGTAGTACGATCCTACACTCATCGAGGTGTTTACTGATTTCCATTTCATGGAAAATACACTGCTACTAAGGATGCTTACGCTATATCTTGCGTGATTCGTAGATTCAACACCATTTCACTATTTGTGAAGTCCCACAAGTCCAAAAATTTAAGCTTCACCCCCTTTGTAAGACTTTCTTAATCACAACGGTATCTTTTACTACTTTGAAGTCCTCAACAGCCCAACATCTTCTGCGAATAGTGTGAGAGGAGTACTCCCTCCTGGTTAGAAATTGTGCCCTTTGGCTGTCATTTGCTGACTGAAGGAGCCTTGGATGCTGAAACTCGGCTTATGTCAGTCAGAAGAACACTAGTTTTCATAGCCATTGGGTCCCTGGGTGCTTTCGAACGCCAGCGGGACTTCAGAGCTAGGCTTTTTTACTCAGCGCCACAAGTGATGTAGCGGAAAGGAACTGGTAGCACTGGTAGTTCATTGGATAATGCTGGATTGATTCCCCTAAACCCTTCGAAAAGATCTTGCTCGGTTTTGCCCACGTCGGTCGCTATTAATATCTCGCTCTATGTCATATGCGGTGTCATCCGGCATCTTGTTCAGTTTTATGGTTTCCATTTCACGAATATTACCGAAAAAAGTAGTCCAGATCACCTTATTGACACAATAAGCCCTTAGTCACTCTCCGAGGGTAGTGCGGGCATGTTAAAGAAAAAGTATGTCAAATGCTATTATACAGCATTAAGGTAATAACTTCACATCCTTACTTGAAATTAAGAAAAAAAAACATCATTCGGATCATATACCTCTATGGCCACGCCCATTTTTTGAAGCATTTTCTTAAAAACGAACAAAATTTGATGATATTTTGCTACAAAGAGGTCCATACTGACGTACTTTGTGTAAAACTTTGTATCTGAATCCAAAAATATACTACACCACGCCCACTTAAATAGGGCTGAACGAAAAAGAATAATCCATTCCAGATGGATAGTAACTTTATGTAGTCTGACACTATAAGTGTCAGAGATACACATGAACTTCCTTCTAAGGTTCTGTAGGTACCTTCACCTTTTTTTCTCTGTTTGCTTCTAAATCAAATCAACATGGAACTACTGCATACCAAAACGAAATCCTTTAGCGCCAAACCTTGTAAACTCATTCAAGGATTTCATTTGCAATAAAAAAAAAAAACTTCAACCACTCTGCGCTACACAACTCCATCCTTACTCTGGGGTTAATCTGTTCGATTTTCTCCCTCCTTTGTAAGTGATTTCTCGTTTTTTTTTTGTTCTGACCTATTTTAAGCCCCAGTGTGAAAGGATTTATTTCATGCACCATTCTCCCGTCCGGAGGAGAACCATTCTGCAATAAGTTGCAACAGCTGCCATCTGAGTTACAGTTTACAACCACCGTTTGATTTCTATTTGTTTTTTTTTTTTGTACTCGTTCCAGGAACGCTACAAAGCGGACATAAATTTGGCCATCCAACTGCTGCAGTGTAAGCCGGACAGTTTTGTCCCCCAAAAAGTATCCTCGGTAAGTGCATCTGAAGCTAAATCTAATGCTTTACACCCGTTCTTGTGTGAAATTCACTTGCATCTCTCGTTCGCGGCAGCTTCCAATCGATATCCAATCGAAGGTTTCATCGTACATGAGACTGGAGACGAATTCACATTCCGATTCAGAGGGCAGCACCAGCGGTGTCGGTGTGGCCACATCGGGTTCCTACAAAGTACTTCCAGCCTCGGACTCACCACCTCCGGCATGCCCCTTCCCACCAACCGCAATGGTATACTCAATGAGGGGTCTCGGTAAGTGTTAGTAGAATGAGCTTGCTTCGCTTCTTTTTTTTTTTTTTTTCTTTTCCTTCTTCCTTTGCTGTTGCTGTTTTTTTTTCTGTTTTTTTCTATCTATTCTGTTTATTTTTAGCCTTTAGCTAGTGAATTGGTTGGGAGGAGTAGTAGATGTGCCTCCCGAAGCACATGTAGTTGCATGGAGCACCTCGTAGATTCTTCGCCTAGAGGCTCGTTGTTGCATTGCTTTTAAATAGGCACACAGAGATGTTGTTGATCTTTTTTTTTTTTTTAATTTTTATTTTTGTATCCTTATACTTGTACCTATGCACTTTGCCATACCTGTTTTTTTTATATTTAATTGCGTGTGCATCGTTAGTGATTGTTGGACGACCGCCGCCGTTTGGAGCGGGGGGCTGGCGAGGAGGAAATCATCCTTTTCAGCTCCCTAATATAGCTGCAGGCTGGCATTTTTAGAGACGAAAAAGGCTTCGCGGTGCACCTACATATGCACAAGAGTCCAGGCGCGCTTCAATGGCTCAACGCAGTTGGAGGGGAGGGGGTTAACTTTTACGCGCTCGTGTGTGTGTGTTATTCCAGTTGGTCTCCGTCTCCGGCTCCGTCTCCGGCAATGTTGTTCTTCTTTTTTTCGTGATTGTTGTAACACTTTATTTTATTTTGAAATTGCATTTTAAAAATACATTTTTAATTGCACACTTGCATGGCCAGGTTTATTTTTAAAACGAATTTTTAATCAGGTGAGCTGTTTGTTTGAGGACAGATTGCTGCTCCTGCGGTTGGCAATTGTACGCTTTTTTTGTTTTTGTGTTTGTGCTTGTCCCTTGGGTGTGAGTGTTTTTTTAATTAATGGCAGTATAATCTATTAACTGTACGCACTAAACCGTAGAATAAACGCTTAATTTGATTAACTGGATAATTAAATTTTGTAGTTATTTGCTTTGGATTCTGTAAGGATAGGAAGGAGTTAGCTATTTTCAGAGATTTAAGGTTAAGTTAAATGTACGCACATGTGTACGTATATATACATATTGAATTTAGGTACTACACTCTGCTAGGATTCATTCAGTTGCATTAACTTGACCAAGTTTGGTGGGTTTTAGGTACCCTAAAGGATATGTGACCTTAAAATGTATCTTTTAAGACACCGATGGTGATATACGCGCACAAAAGGTGCAACTGGAGAAGTGAAGACAATTTCTACTATCAACCTAAATTGGCCACTATATAGGGAACCATGGCTATTCACACTTACTTTCTGAACGTTCTGAACTCAAGACGCATAAAAGCATGTGGCGCACATCAAGTTCTTGCAGTAAAAATTGTTAAAGCTCGCTCAACATCGAGCATAAACAATGCATTTAGACGAGCTGCAGGCAATCCATCTATTGAAGAGTACGATCATCATAACAGACCCAAGAAACGTAGTTTTTGGAGTAGAAGAAATTGTCGTGTATATCTAAATGTAAGCAACGACAGTCCGGTTGTCAGAAGTGACTTGATTCAACAGCAAACATCCAAACGAGCAGTCACTATCAATGACTTAGATGCATTATTGAGTGGACATTCCTACTTCTTCAGACTTTATCGGCTAGCAGACATAGTTCTTACTTGTATAGCAGTCTATAGACAGATTAGAAGATCTTTCTGTGAGTCAACAATTTCGGTAACCATCTACCACAAGGAGCGGAAACATGATAAACCATGAGTCAATGCTAATTTTTGTTTGTGTCGAAATGGACCAGAGAGCTTTGTCGTTATAAGACGGGATCAAATGTATATACATATTCACAAGAGGAAGGATGTACTTTATTTAATCCCACAACCCCCAGCAGAAGGTAGAGATGAACTTACAAGAGTTGACACCAAATTCAAAGCGACACGGGTGAACTGATAGGACCTTGGACACGAATTGATAGATAAGAAGGTCAGAAAGATGGTGCTATCTTTAACGATTTCTGTAAAGGTTCTTGGTCGGAGGAGTCCATCGAAAACCTAAGAAATCTTTTTCATATATGTACGTACATACATACAGAATTAGTGAACCCAATTTCCTGAGCTTCTTCATCTTACTTACTTACTTAGGTGGCGCTATAGTTCGGAGTGAACCTGGGCCTCAACCAACAAGCCTCTCCAGTTAGCCCGGTCCTTAGCTAACTGCCTCCAGCTGCGCATTCTAAGTCGGTTGAGGTCCCCTTCTACTTGTGTGCGCCACCTAAGGCGAGGTCTTCCTCTAGTGCGTTGTCACTCCGGGTTTGATTCGAAGACTCTAAGGGCCGGAGCATTGGTGTCCATACGCTCTACGTGTCCTAGCCATCTTGTGACGTTCTGTCCAATTCGTCGATATTCTGTGTCCCTTCTCATTGACAGCATATACTTTGTTTTGCCCTCGTTTACCGCTAAACTCATTTTGGAAGCTTCCGTTTCAATACTAGTGAACGCTCCAGTGACAATCCTCATTGGCGTACGCTAGAAGTTGCACGGACTTTTGAAAGATTGTGCAACTGGTGTTGGCTTGTGAGTTTCGCACAATTCTTTCAAGAGATTCTTCATCATGAATTCAAAATTTTTCAAGAAATATTGGCTTTATAGACTGCCAAATCTTGTTGAACAAGAATCCCGAGGTATGGTAAGAACTCATAAGCAAGTAGACGATGACCTTAAACGACCATCCGTTCTCGTTTGATCAACTTTACAGAGCACAGTCTAATAAGCATTTTCTTCACTTTGCTGGAGCCTTCCCGATTCTCAATATACTGTTCTATGGAGAAGTCTATATGGAAACACTGCGGTCCTATCGGGAATAGAATGAAGAATAGTACTTAGTTTTAACCCAAAATCAACAGGGCACTGCCTAAATTTTTCCCTCCCTATTGGATGTCGTTGACTTCTCATAAGTTTTCTTGCGATTCTGTAGACTTACTTCCCAACCACTATATAGACCAAATCTGGCCGTTCGTTTGTCATAGGGGTGCTGGGATGACGCATCCAAACTCCAGCTACTACCAGCTATTCCATCACATGCCTACAAACAACAACGTGTAGTCTATTTGTGCTTAGAACTCCTTCTTTATCTACTCGCAATATAAATATACAGAAAGGCGACAATCCATCTAGAATGGACCGTATGATACCCTACCCTCCTGCTTATTTAGTTCCTATAAAGTGGGCGTGGCGGTATTGAGATTTTTGTACTAAATTACTACGATAATATAGAATGACCTGATGTCGCATCCAAAATATAATTAAAAACGGTTTTTTAGTGAAAACACCCTCAAAAAATGAGCGTGGCTAACTTTGTATCAAACTTAACATACCCTTAGGATAGAAAAGTATATTGGATATTCGTCATGAAGGTGTGTATGATGCACCCAATAATCTTCACGGGAATGTGCTTTATTTGGAGTATATTTGGTGGGAATTATTCCCATCTTATAAGGCTAAGAAGGAGATACACTAATTGGAAGCCTTACTGGCGAGCTGAGCAGCTACCGGCTCACATGTTGAAAGTTGTGAATTCATAGAAGTGGAAACACTGGTAAAAGAAAGTGTTCTCCTGTCCGATTGAACGTGCAAAGCTCGTTAACACAGTATGGTTCAGTTTGGCTTCCAGAGCCACTAAAGTCGTCAATACCTTCAAAGTTCCTTATGTGGTATCCATAACTTTTTCCCTTACACCTACAATGGTCTATTGCACTAGTATTGTGCAAAATTCCTTAAAGAATCCAAAGCAAATAATAACAAAACTACTAACAAACTAATCATTAACTTGAAACCTGTCCTACAAATCCGTTTCTAACACATTTCCTCTTCCATTTACTGAATAGATGCCAACATTCCCAACAGCAATGCCAACTCGAACTGCAATAACAATGAGAACATCAGTACTAATGGAGATCAAATGATCTCGCCCTCAATTATGGCCAAGTTTCTCGAAGACGAACTGAAGGCCAATGAAGTAAAGCATTGTGATACATGTCAGTGTTCAACCAAGGATCTGACCGTATTGGCCGATGTACAACGGTCCTATTCGGTCGCGACTCAAACTCCCCTACAAGGCGAGACTAACTCATCGCTCTGTCTGCGTTGCAATAGTAATTTGAATTCACCCTCAAGGACCAACAGTCCGTACATCATGAAACTAGTCAAATCCAGCGATTCTGTGATATCCGAAACAAAGAGTAGCGTATCCGATCTAAACGACTGCGATAAGTTATTCACGCCGGCCAAACGTGATGATCTCATGGTCAATCCTATTCTAGGTCACCATCGTCTGTGCGATCGTACAGCTAGTAAATATGCAAGCCTCCTGCAACAGCAGCAGCAACAGAATCCATACAGTGACACTGCCAAATATGTTCTGGAAAATAGCCGAAAATACGCGGATAGTTGTGATCTGATCGATCTGCGGAAGTATAGTGATAAGTCTCCGGGTAAGCTAGTTACGACGACGGCTAGTTGTGATATTAGGAAAACGTCAGCGTGTGGTCTGGCAAAGGACCAGACTGTTGCTTCGAATGGTAAAGTTGATTCGGCAGAGGAGCTACGGCTTAGTGACAGCAGCGGCAAGGGTCAGTGTAAGTCTAGCCCTGAACTGGAGAAGAAGAAAGATGACGCGGAGAAGAGTAATCTTCCATCGGCTATATCGGGAAGTATGAATAGCTTGTGGAGCAAAACAAGCAGCTGCGAGGGAGCAAAGATTTTCGAGAACTTTAACAGAAATCTAATTAAAACCATAAAGGTGAGTATATGCCCTTGAATGTTACATGGAGGATTGACCATTTTTTATCTTTTTAGGCTGAAAATCCCAAGTACCGTGGCCCGCGTCTCTGCGCCATGCGTATCCAACAAAACGGCCAAAGCAATATTCTTCTCGATAACATGGAATCGCCGGCAGAGGCCACACCGATCATCTACACACGACGGCAGCGATTCCTCGACGAAGAACTCGACGACACCAAAGATATAATCACATCCAAGATCTCGATGGTGATGACAAATCAAACACAAGTCGATGTAGTGGTCACCAGCAATGGCAATGCGTCCACAGAGCCGGCCACCACGATCGCCAAGCGGACAAGCAATGACAAACTCCAGCAAAGCTGTGAGCCAACTACACCATCCGCCAATTGTAAAATGAACCTTAGCAGTAGCAACAATAACCTAAGCATAGACCTAGTTAACGATACCACACCGCTACTCAGCGTAACCCATAACAATAAACCGCAACCGCAAGCACAGCAGCTACAACCGTCGGACATTAACATTGACCGACAGCTAACCAACAGCTACTTGGAGCAGCAATTCAAGAACCTCGTGACCACGGAACAGCACCAGCAATTGCTCAAGGCATCCCTCAACTACGACATGCTGCATATGAACGAAACGAGTTGCAAAAACTCTGTCAACTCGAAATCGTGCACCCAGTCCAGCTCCATCAGTGACACCATAGACCTGCAGGAGAGTGTCCTGCTGCGGCGCCAGCAACTGAGCCGAGTGGCTGAATGGGTGCAGAACAACTCTCAGCTGGAGCAGCAGCAACAGTTGAATGGTCACAGCGAGAACTATGCTTCCATGGAGAAGCTATCGATGGACTCCGGTTACAAGACAAACAATCAACAGCCGCAAGCGCCACAACAGCAGGAACCTACCAACGGAGGACTGTCCAGTAAAATTCCATCAAGTGCCACAAGTATCTATCACTACGAGGAGACACCCAAGCACGGTTGCCGACAGGTGGACAATTACGTCGAGGAGCCCAAGTCTCAGTACATAAACGGAGATCAATCGCCGCAAGAAGTTGTCCACAGCTACAAGTACTGCAAGGACTCAGATAATAACTCCCACAAGCCCGTGGACATCGCTCAAATGGAATACAATGTCAAGCAGTTTCTGTTGAAACAGAACGAATGGTCGATGCGCAGTACGAAAAACTACTCAACCGCGACATCGTCAAACTTTAGCAGTACTCCGGCTCAGACGCCAAAAATTGTGGTAAACTCATCAGCAATGGCCAATGGCGATTTGGCGCGACACCGGCAACAGCAGGCAATGCGAATGGCACCGCACAGGACTGAAACGAATCTGTAAGGTCATGGCGACAGCACCGGGCCATGAATGGAAAAGAGTTAGTTTTTTAAAATGTTATTCTTAATTCGGTTATCTAAGCCTTGCCCCACGGAGTCTGATTCCTTAGAGTCCTTGACTACAAAAGTTAGCTTAAGCTGTAATACTGAAATGTCTCCTTCTAATTCGGAGACTACGAAAACTTACCAAAAAATCAAAAACACTACTTGGAGTGGAGTTCGAAAATTCTTTCTATTTTGTTTTTAATTCTGTCTTCCAGTCCCTACAGTCTTCGTTTTGTATCTTTTCGTCCCATCCTAGGTCAAAACTATTTTCCCATTTTCATCTTGTGTTGTGCGAGTGATGCTTGGTTAAAAGGTACGTTAACGCCAGGCATGAGGCACTATAGTGTTACTGGCTTCAGGTGTCCAGCGACAGTCATTTCTCTTGTAATCAAACCATTTCATGGTCATGACAGACTCCATTCGAGCTGCTTCTTATATTTTAAACTGCTTTCGTGTAAAATTTTAAAAGAGACCAAAATACGTATAAGGACATATGTAAATGTCCATATTCCTCTCCTTGCCAGACCGCGCTGTCGTTTCCAAAAAATTCTTCATTCACTCAGTATTTGTTTTTTTTTCGAACTTATAGCATATAGGCCTGTTAGCCCGCTTCTTTATTAGGTATATGGTTTGGTGAAACGACTACACTTAGTACTAGCTGAATCCCATAAACTGATAGTACAATTCCCCTTAACCCTACATCTACATCTACTGATTTTCGTACTGTAGTGACGACTATTTGAAGTTCGTCTATCGCCGATCGTTATTTTCGAAAAACGCAATGGTGCTCTGTCGAATCTCCTATATTCTATGCTTGCGTCCAACATACAGGTTGATTCTCACATTTCTTCTACATCCGTATGGCACAAGCTGCGCAAAAACTAAAAGCCCTCTCAAATATTGTGAAGCATCATCATTTCCGCCGTGGTTCAAGAGGTTAGATACAAATTGGACTGCAGAGCTAAGGGTTCCAGGTTCAATCCCTAGACAACACGTTAGAATTTCTTGCACGGCACAGCCTCTCGCGGCTGTCTGACAAACATTTTAGGGAGTACTGTCAACTGTCATGAAAAAGCTTCTTTAATAACAAAATTAAACAGTAGGCTCCTTCCATTCGTGTAAAAAATATAACACGCACAACATTGTGAAAAGCTAGGTCCTGGGTGCAATAGACCTGCCAAATGCAAGCACCCTATATTTGTGCTCGGTTTGACGTTTCAAAGCCAAAAGTATTCGCAACATACATTTTCAGAGTTCTTACGCTCAATCGCTGCCATATTGCCAAGCTCACTAGCTCCCTCTATGGGGGCTTATTCCGATCATGTCAAGTATCTGTTTGTGGAAGAGCTTTAGTGCACATTGTTTCCTTTTGGAAGCAGAATTTGTAGCTTCTATTAATGCGGGAATACTCCTTCCTTTAGATGTGGATAATCTGGTTCAAGGATTTAGTGCATTGGAATATGGAGCGAAGGGTTTGAGGTTCAAACTCCTGATAACACCGAAAAGTTTTTCCACGGCCCCTCCTTCTTCACCCTCGTATGATCCAGGGGTTTTCTCCCTCTTTGGGGTCGAGGTATTTTCTCTCCGTAGTTTTGCATAATGCTCCCAATGATATTGTTGGGGGTTCCCCATATCACCTTCGTCTTCTTGGAGTTTTAGCATTGCCCATCTCTTGCTCTTAGCTACATCTGGCTGCTTCGGGTTTTTTTCCACTCCATAGCACGCGATCGGCGTTTTAGACTTCCGCCATGTAGTACTTAACTTATACTTTGTCGCACAGCACACACAAACTTGTAATGTTGCCATATAGGGGCCGTGTACATGAGGATTCACGGAGTCGTCCAACATTTGACATTAACCCTGATACTGCGAACACAGCCCGGTTAATTGTCGCACTTGTGTAAGTTACTTGGAAGTCCTCACAAAAGTCGAGTCCGTACTCAACCAGTATCCCTAGGTACTTTCTGTACGGCTTCCACACAATAAACAGACGCTCAGATTTTTTGCGGCTACTTATGAGGACAGCTTCAGTTTTGTGGTCCGCTAATAATTCCAGACCTATTCAGGGAAGCCATATCTGGACGTCTTTGATGGTTGCAGGTTGTCGTTCTCTGGGGCTTTAGCTACTATCAGTCCTGCGATGTTATAGGCATATGCGATTGTATCCACTCCTCTCGGCCTCCGGATACGTAGCACTTAGTGGTACATAATGTTCCACCTATAACTGAACCCTGTGGGACCCCTGCTGTAATTTTATATCCTTTATCCGTGTCGTTGAAGAGGCTTTTGTTTGTGATTATTCTTAGGAGGTAGTTTGGGGCTCACGCCCACTAGTGCTAGCCGAGTTGAATCCTAGCTAGACCCCGGGTTTCATGGGTCTGTTGCGTCAAACATTTGTATTTTATTTTCTAGACATGTATTACACTTATTCTTAAAAATGGATGTGTATTCATCTTCATCATCAATCCTTTTCTTTTATTCCTTGTTGACTTACAAGGGCGTATTTGAGGTTTCCTTAGAAAGCTGGTATTGTCATTTTCCATCACTGCAGTCTAAACAACAATTTTGTCCAGAATTCAGCGTCCAATAAGAGGGCTTTCGTCCAACGTTTCTGGTATGTGACTATCATGATGTATGGGCGATTTGATCCAAAAACTTAAAACAAAAACTAAACAAAATCCACTTTCGGTGATAAGAGTGTCGAAATGGACACCGTGACATACATATAAAGTTTCGATTTTCTGCAACATGAAATGGCTGACACTACTATCCTATTGTGCATATTTTACTTTTTTATGTGTAAATCATCCGCATCCCAGCATATATTTTCCTCGAAGACGCCAAACTTGATTCAGTTTGGTCTTTCAGTGTCAGATGGATAGCCTCATCCAGTCCTATTAGTCCTATACCACCTTGGTGCGTCTTCAGTTTTTTAAGCTCCAGCTACACTTTGCAAACACTATACAAGCTGGAACCTCGTGATCATGACTGAAATCATAAAAATTGTCGCCTTCCAAAGTTTTCCCTTTCTTTACACTACTCCTACCTCACCCACCTGAAATGTTGGTTTTTCCAAATATTCAAAACCCAAAATGCTCAAGAACTCCACTCCACAAAAAAACAAAAAAAAACTTATAAACTTATCGATATATTCCGAACGCTTTAATAACCTTAATCTACAATTATAAATAAATAAAAAATAAATGCTTTTAAAATTAAAAAGAAAAGTATCCGCCATTATGTTAACATTAAAACAATTTTTAAGGTTTTTTGAATTTTTTTTATTATTTTAATCAACCAACTACTCCATAAAAAGCAAAAAAAAAAGGACAAATTGTACCAATTAAATCATTTAAACAATGGGAATGAGACTTGAACGTATATTTATTATATATAAGGTATGAACACGTTTGCAGAACGTAAAATAAGTATGAAATGTAGCAAAAGAAATAAGATAATTGTATAAACTAATTTTTGTATGTAAATTAAAAAGAAAAATGAAAAGAAACAAAATAACATATTCTACAAGGCTTTGTGTTTAAAAAAAAAAAAAAAAAGAAGTAAGCGCACCAATTTATTTATCAAATTTGCTGAACAGTGGAAAAGCTCTTTTATAACTTTTTTTTGTTTAAATAATCAGGAATATTTTTAAATACCTACATGCTTACATATATCAAAAACTACAAAATATCAAATTCGGAAATGTATTCAAAATATTATCAACGGGATCACAGTAATTTAAAATTACATTTTCTTTAAATATCGCCCTTAGACCTACACGTATGTATATTCGTTTGTATTTATTTAAGGAATATGTACAGGGTGCCTCATGGTTTATGTACGTATGTGAATAATGAGGATGATTTCGGCACGAATGTTTGGCTTGAGATTGTCAATGGTCTGAGGCTTGCTGGCGTATACTCCGTTTTTCAAATAACCCCACAAAAAGAAGTCCGGAGGGATCGAATCGAATAGTGTTGTCTGACGGTGGCTGTTGGCCACAACATGCTCGTTGAGTTGACATAACTAAACGACTATTTACATATGTACAGCTTCATTATTTTAAAGCAATTCATGGTTAAACTGTACTGAATTGACGTTTCAAACACATGTCTACTCAAGTCAATCGGTTAATAACTGTCAAAGTCGTTCAATGTTTACATACCAATAAAAAATATGGCGCACCCTGTATGTCTACATGAAAAGTTTTTAAGCCATTTCTAGAAATACAATAGTTCTTGCAAAGATTATGGGGATCTTGAGGTGTACATAACGTAAACATAAATTCATGTTTCCTCTTGGACTGATCTAAAGGTTTTACTGACTGGCTGAGTGAAATTCAGTCCCAAGCATCATAAAAGCATTTGCATGGACTGGTTCCGAATAGTGGGTCACTCTATTATTTCTCCCAAATTTTTTCACACAAGTTTGGACCTTAGAACTTGGGTATTAAAAGCCTTGATGGGGTCAAATGATTAGTGGCCGCCGCCGGAATAGATGACCCTTTATGGCATTTTCCATCACTCTTACCAGAACTTTCGGCGATTTGTATTCGCATTCATGATGGATATTCCAAAACTTGTTGGCATAGACTAGTAACTTCAAAAAACCCCACAAAAAGAAGACTGGAATGGTTAAATCAGGCGATCTTACCGGCCAGTGGAAAACGCCAAAACTAGAGATTATGCGACTCGAAAATTCAGCCCTCAGAATTGCGGTTGTGGCTCGAGCAGTATGCGCTCTTGTTCTATCTCGTTAGAACCACATCTTCTTCAGTCCCAATTCATCCAATTTAGGAAGAAGAAAGTAGCTGAGCATGGCTTTGTAGGACTCCCCATCCAGAGAAGTCGTTTGCCCCTCGGCGTTTTTTAAAAATAAGGTCCGATGATGCCTCTAGCGCAAACAGCACACCAAGTAGCTTTGAGCGGATGTTATGGCTCTTCGTGGGTTATACTTAGATTTTTGGGCCCCAGAAGCGATAATTTTGCTTGTTCACATATCCACAGAGATGATGGAAATGGGCCTCGTCGCTCATGATAATTTTCGATGAAAAGTTGTATTTCTCCTGGTCGAGATTCAAGATGGGTTCAGCGTAGGTTACACGCACTTGAGGGTCAACAGCTAACAGCTGATGCAATGTCTGCCCTTTGTAAGGGAACATCCTACATTCTTTCACCAAAATTTCCTCTAAAGATCGTCATTCAACGTAGTGCCACGTCATCTATTCGATACCCCGTGGTCCTCATGTCATGTCCTCTCATGTCATCCCATACTCTTCTAGGCGAGCAACTAACGTCCATCGTAGTGTTTGCCCAGTTGCAGCCGGATGACCGCGAACTTTGTGCCGAAATTCATACAGAAGTCATTTGCGACTATACCCAGCCTAGTGGCATGCCTACCGACAATGTACGGTTCTGGCTTGGGCCAAATCTGTCTGGAGATGAGACACATAATATCATTTGTCCTTCGAAGATTAGTTGAATCTACGGCGTGAAGCTTTAGTAGCAGATTAAATGCTACGTTGAGGCATACACCTTCCCTTGCTTATCCAGCAAGATTGATAGGGTTGTGCCATACAATGCCCTGATACAATTCCATGATCGCCACAATCTTCGCCAGGAAGACGTTACAGTGATTAGAAAGACAGAATGAGATACACATCCACCTACTACTGACTCTGTTTCTGATCCATCCCTGTAGAAGGATATGAACTCGTACTTCGAAACCTTCATCTTTGAAGCAGCTCATTCACTGCTAAGCTCCAGAAAAGAGGAGAGAGCACCCCACCCTGAGGAGTGCCCCTACTCACGATGCTACGATCCACGGCATCACCCAGCTTTGAGTTGATAACTGGGTTAGACCATCGAACTAATGATCCGCGGGAATTCTAAGCACGTGATGGTTAGATCTTAAACCATGCACCGTGATTCCAAGAACCCATCCAATGTACTAAACTTTTTATTTTGTATCTTTTCCTCCAAAGGTTTCCTCGCAATCAGCTGCTATTGCCTATGGTTTGCGAATGTAAAATATATTATTTCCCAAACCGAATATACGGTCTACTCATATCCACTATACAGAATTTAATCCAAATAAACACTATTAAATATATATATCAAAATATATGAAATAAAATTAGCTTTATCTCTGTTATATTTTGCAAATCATCTGCTGACATCTACCGTTTACCTATATACAAAAAAAAAAAAATAAATATATACACACATAAATATATTTTATTACAAAAAATTAAGACTAATATCTGAAAGAGAAACAATTTTATCGTTAAATAATTTGCTTCAATTAACTAAGCATACACATACTAAATCTATTCAATTAAAAACTTAAATGAAAACGCTGGCTGAGCTTAAAAGAAGGATGGTTACACTCTTGCACTACCGCCTAAATAAATCAAAAACTAAATGAATTTAATAATGAAAAATGAAAAAATAATATTTCTTACATGTTTATTTGCCACAAAGCCTGTTTAATTATATTTTTAAAAATCACTTTTTTCGTGTATCTACGTATACATATGGAATATATAATCCAATACCTGTGTCAAACCACCTAAATTCGTAAAAATCCCCCAAAACTAATCAAAACAAATCCTATGTACAATGCATTCTGTATATAATTTGCGTGTAAAAATATTTATAAAAATCAAATTCATTTAAAAACTTTCTCAATCTCAGTGTAAATTTTGAATTCATGAGCACATCAGTTTTATTTTTAAAAATTAGTTCGCACGCACATACTTAAGTATTCATGAATTTAATAAAAATTGTCCAAACAATACAATAATGAAATGTTTGAAATGTAAAAAATAAAATAAAAAAAATCGGAAATCAAGAGAAACAAAAAATATATAGATTATATTTTTTATAAATGTACATGAAAATTAAATGGATCAGAAATTAATTAATAAAAAACAAGAAAACCAAAAAAACCAAACCGTTATAACTCTGAAAGATGCATTTTAATGAATCAGATAATTTCCTCTGTCGACTAGTACTCAAAAGCGCTTATTTGTAATTTTAAGTTTTTATTAAACTTATGCATTTCGCTGTATGGAAATGCGTAATCTAATTGTAAAATATACTATTATTAAGTTTGGATTCACTTTTTTTTGTTTTAGGTTTTGTTTATATGATTTGGAGACTTATAAGCTATGAAAATCTTTATAACAAAAAAAAAACAAACTCGTAGAAACCAAAACTGAAAAATATACAAAACAAAAGAGAAAATTTTCAAACAAAGAAAATAAAAATAAATGTGTTTAAGAAAAATGCGAATAACTTTAAGGTTGGTTTCATTATTGCCTGTGTATAGGGCAAGTATTAATTTGTAGCATTAATACAGGGTGACGAGATAGGAAAAATAACGCGCACGACTGGGCCATACGTACTTGGACCTTAATGCTGAAGTCTTGTTTTAATAAAGTGGGCGTGGCATTCTTCAAATTTGAAGGAATTATATTAACATCGTACACATTTTTTTCTTGATTTTGACTTTACTTTGAAACTACATTCATGTCATTATGTGTGCCGTGGTTCGCTGAAAGTGCTTCAAGCGGTCGGTCCAGTATTTGATGACTCGATCCAATATGTGCGGTGTTATTCTAGCAATAGCGACGCGAATGTCTGGCACGAGTTCGTCTAAAGCGGTTAACTTCCAAATAATAAAGTAGTGTCAAGTCGCGGTGGCCAAGTGATGGACACTCGCCCTGAGATTATCCAGTCGCCAAATTCCCAACCTCGAGCGTGGCGTCGTTTGTATGGGATGTAGCGCCGTCTTGTTGGACCCCCATTTCGGAGATATCGATGCTGTCAAGCTCCGGCTACAGAAAGCCGATTAACATCGGTATATATGTACCTGAAATCGACAACGGTGTCTTCTTTCTTTCGAAAGAAATAAGGTCCGATGATGCCGCTATGCCATAAAATCTACCAAACAGTCAACGGATGCATTGGTGCTTGGTAACTGTGTGGACTGTTACCAGTGGACTGTGTTCGCTTGAATAATGGGAATTTTGCTTGTCTACATATCCGCTGAGCCAAAAATGGGCCTCGTCCGTGAAGATGATTTTCCTATCCAAAATTCGGATCCCCGGCCAACACTTCCACGTCCGGCTTCAATTCTTGCGTCAGCATAATCTTATATGGATGTAGGCCCAAAATTAGCAGGGTTGACTGTCTAGCGATCCTTAATTCAGCTGATCGGCACCGAATCGACATTTCTTGGTTCTCTTCCATACTGAAGCGATAATGAGGACCAAACTCGCGACGATATTCACATTGCGTATTTCCAACAGAGCCGGATTTTCGATATTTTTTAATAATTTCAGCTCGTTTGAAAAGCCTGAAACGATTGATGATAGGTTGGCAAACCTTATTAAATATTTTGACAGCTGGATTCTAATTGGTAATTTTGACAGCTACTAAAACACAACAATTGGAAAAAGTATATTTGGTGACACTATATGATTAAATAAAGTGATTCCCTCGATTCGGCCTATCAGTCAATCTGCTTGTCTATCCATTTGCTCGAATCTAAAAGGATTTGTATCAATAGTGATCGCAAATGTCAATCCTCTGAGAAATGAAGGTCTACTCCTTCTAAACAAAGTTTTGAGGGGCCCAGGGATTCAGTAGTTTAAATTTTGGAGTACTCAACCAGGGGTTTGAGGTTCGATTTTAATGAAAAAAGAAAACATTTAGCGCGACAGATCCGTGGGCATTTCGGAGCATTTATACTCTCGGATGTTTATCAGATGATCGTAAAAGGAATCTTGGACTCAAACCATGAAAAACAAATAAGGAACCCGTTTGTCTACTTACCAACTAGAGCCGTGGAAGACATTTTTATACTGGCGTGTAAGGATTGATCATAGATTCCCTTGTCCTGTAGTCCAATGCACACACCATTTGAGCGATGGCACCCGGTTTCCCATTTCCGTTCGCTTTCCATACAGCACCAATATGTTCTTTCATTCTACCTCAAACGATTGGCTGACAAAAAAAATCTAAGAGTACAACTATCATGAAAAAGGTTCTAAAATAAAAACGCTCGCTCACAATGACAGTCCAGCTGTTGGCCCTTTACGCAAAGGTAATCAGCTTGCAGTCCCTTTTGCTGCAAACTCCTAACGCCACAGTACAAGGGGGCCAGCGCACGCAGATTGTGTTTTTCCTTCCCCTGTACTTGAGGGCGTTAAATAATTTTTTGGCAGTATCGCAAGTATGTTAAGGATCTTAACATAAACCAATCTGTTGGTCGAGATGGTACATCCCCCGGGTACCTCTGAAGAGGTTTTCCTTTACGCTGGCAAAAACACTGCGAAAGCCTATCCATCTGTCTTACTCTTCTGGACTCTTTCCAAAAAGATGAAAAGCAGCATTTGTCTAGCCCGTCCCTAAGTGTAATCTTTTTCTACCTTCAACTACAGAGTCATTGCATTTGAGTCTCTTCTTTCCAAGGTCAATGAAACGCTGATAAATCGTCAGCTTATGGAATATCTTGAATAACGAAAACTCCTCCATGACTAACAGTATGGTTTCCTTGCCTTGCCTTGCCTTTTCACTTTCCACAGAAATCAATAGAGGTCCTGATCTCTTGACGACAAATCTAACACAAATGCTACTACATACAGAGGCTGTGCCGTTATCGAAGCAGAGTTAAGCACAGGTCACTTTCTAAGCCCCGGTCTAAGAAGAACCACAAATATGGCCCTAAAAGAAAGTCATTTTGACGACCTGGATCATCTATGTATTGGGAAAGCACCACTGACTATTATAGACTATTACAGACAATCTCAGAACAGTTCAGAAGCACTATATAGCCACTAAATAATTTCGTTCTCAAGTTTAACCACGACACAGAGGGACTCGGATCGATTGGTTATTCCCCACAACTTACTCATCTAGACCATTAAAAACCCATTTCAGACAAGCATCCAAGGTCATTTATTTCTTCAAACTCCGGGCATTTTAATTTCCTCCTGATTCATTCAGAAAGACACTTCTTTTGTTTCCCGAGAACCACCAATCATTTCGTCCAAACTCCTTTTTATGACCTTCCATGAGATACTGCCTACGGAGCGATTAATCCATCATTTGCGTCTGCTATTAACCATAAACTCATAAAACAGAAACATACGACTCTTGCCCAGCTAAAGCTACAAGTTAGCTAGAACTCGCCGATAAGGTCTGCTGTTTGCGCGAACTGAACCAAAACAATTCAACAAATATTTGCGCTCTTCCGAGTGATTCATGAATAAGTTATTTGGATTTTATTGCAGAAATGAAAAAAATCTCCAATTAGAGTTGAAAATAATGAGTAAGGCTCTCGAATGGAAACCTCCGGCATATGCTTAAGGTTTATGACTTTGTATGCTGGTTTGTTATCGTTCCAGTTTCCAGCTGTTTTATAGACCCACTTCTAAATGGTTTCGTTTAATAGTTCAGATTCCAAGATTCAAGAAGAATTTTAAATCCAAGATTTGCGTCACAAGTGTGCGGAGTACTGTGCGATTTCATGAATAAATCTGTGATCATTGTCGGAATTAAACATAATTGAACGGGAGGCAAGCTTTGGACTCAAAAGCAGTGAAACTGTCCATGTCATACCTGTGTCTCTATGTCAGAAAGCAACATGGTGGTCGAATGTCGGGATAGTAGTTCGACTGTCCCACGACTGTTCTACTTGCACGCACAAGTCATATAGAGCTTGCAAGATGTATTTACTTGACACGTATCCGAGGAGGTATCCCTGTCAAATCATAACCATATAAGATTTGACTCGGGAGCAAAGACTGTTTAAGCCTCAGTAACCTCTGACATACATGCGGGGAAACCTATCGGTTTCAGATCGAGGCCGATGTGGATATTGCCCCGGCAGGTCATCTTCGAAGCACTATTTCCGCCATATAGGCAGCAGTGCCCAGTTAAAGAAGGAAACCAGCCGAGATGCGTCGATCTAAAACAAACTTGTCGAGTAGTTCAGGAGCAAAATCAGAAGACTACTCAATAAAGTGATAAATATTGGGCCAACATGAAGAAGGTTTAACAAAATTCAACAGGGAACTGAGAAAATCGAAATGTGAAACGTAAAATACCGACCCTGTGGGTCGAAAGCCGAATTCACTAGCAGTACTAAGGAAGTCTACAAACTACTACTAGACATCCACTTCCCAGGCTGTATCTCCGACAGCACTGTCTACTTGGATCCATTGAAAAACCACGTTCTTTAGTTATCCACTTTCAAACCATTCAAATTGTCAGGAACAGATAGCACTTTTCCCTGCCTCCTGGATAAAATCTGCGAATTCCTAAATCCAGTCTTACACTAGATTATATGATTGGAAGGGGTGGATGGTTTTCGTATCGAATATAAAAGTAAAAACTATAGGAACAGGGGCCCAGTCGTGACTTAATTCCAAAGACTCAAGACACCATGCCCAAGAAATTTTGATTCTCCAGAAGGTTGGATGATCGTCGAGAATAGAATATTCTAATGGCACTGATCCCGGAAACTATATACTGAGAAAGTCACCGAATAAAGACACGAGAATGAGTGCACTTCAGGCAGCTCTATTACTATTTAATCCATACGGTTGGGTCTACCCTGACCTGGATCTATGCACATAGGGTACGGTAGCAGCAACAAAGATCATCATTCCTAACCGATATAGCCTAAGAATTTTGATAGGTTCTCTACTAAAATACTGTCCACCAGAAACTGTCAGTTTATTATGAGTACATGGTTTAATCTAGGTTATGTAGATTAAGTTTGATTCTAGGCTACACCAAGTACAGTCATTCTTAGCCAAGTTTATTTTAGTAAATCCTTAATTTTTCGACGTGTTTGGGAGGTAAGGAATAGTCTCTTTCTCTTCCTCGTCCAAGTAACTTATACAGAAAGGATGTAAGATTTTGGCTTTCAAATACCTGCCTCGGGTTCGCTAGCAGTGTTTTAAGAGGTCGGTCCAATTTTTGATGAATCGGTCCAATGTGTGCGACATTATTCCGGCAATAGAGTTGTCTCGAGGTCGTCGAAAGTGGTTGACTTGTTGGAGTAGACTGAGGTCTTGACGTAGCCCCAGAGAAAATAATCGAATGATGTCAAGTCATGATCGCGGCGGCCACGATCTCACGCTCGCCGTGAGATGACCCAGTCGCCAAGTTTCTCCTTCACAGCTCCGACCATAGCGCCGTCTTATTGTGATCACAGTTCGAATATACATATGTTGTCGAGCTCTAGCCACAGAATGTTGGTTAACATCGCTCTATACCTCCTTCTTCATATCAAAAGAAATAAGGTCCCATACATTAAACCGCACCAAACAAAACCAAAAGCCAGAAACGGGCCTCGTGCGAGAATATGAATTTTTGGCCGAAATCCAGATCTCTGACCAACATTTCCAGCACCCAATTAGTGAACTCACGGCATTGTCTATGGACGTCCGGCTTCAACCCTTCTTCCGGTCTGGAATAAATTCCGGATCAATTTTGGGGCTATGAGGCGAGATAAAATTGGTACCTCACAGTTTCTGAAGTAAGCTCCTTGCTTACTTGCTTGATCGAGAGTCCTGGAAAAGACCAACGAGCTTCAAGTGGAGACACCACCTCTTTATTGGCTTTAAAGCCGCATTTGACAGCAGTCATCATCTACAGCACTACAAGACGATGACCGAAATGAGGATCTCGGTAAAACTGATCGAGCTGTGCCGAGTGACGCTAGAAAATACTTGGGGCAATGTGCAATTTGGGAACAGTTCCTCTAAAACTATTCCAAACATGCACCGTCTTTCGGCAAGGAGATCCGCTGTCGCGTGATTTCTTCATCATATAGTGTTGCAACAGATCTGTCAAGCTGCTGAGATACGCAGACGACATCAGCATCGGCGAACTCTATGAACAAAAGTTGACACACTCCGACCGAATCGATCAAGCAGCTGCCAAAGCGCTTGGTCAGGACAGTGTCTCAGACAGAGACTCTTCACGCGTCCACGGTACCTTCCCTTCTCCTCTAATGTGAACCCATATCGCTCCAAAAAAAAAGTCTGATATTCCTCCTCAAACAGATTACTATGTCAGACTGTGGTAGGCCCTGCACAGTCTCCCATGGGAGTCGTTTCATCCAAAATATCGAATCAGCATAATATTCAGGTAGCTTGTACATTCCATTAAAACGAAATATTGACCTCATTTGCATTTCAACATCTTGAACATCCATTTAAGACTCCGAGTCATTAAAAGAACACGCTGCCTACGTACGACATCAGATAAAACTAAAATGCTCCCAGATTGTCGTTGTAACTTTAATGATGTTCATTTCTATTGGAAAGCATGTGATGTGCTCGAAACCGATAAAACCTAAGAGGTTGCATGCATCGTTGCAGTAGCCTATGCATCGTAGATACATAATTATTATAATTTTGGTTTGTTTCGGGTTTTAATTCAATTTAGTTGTTTGCTACCTCCACAGTGGTTATAAATGTTGAAACACAGAATACAGGTCATTTCTAATTGCCATGGATTTCTGTTATATGTGGGTCATTTGGTTCGGTGGATAGGTAGGTCGACAATATGGGTGGTAACTGCGGCTTAACCCTTTGGGCGTGGGAAAACTGGTTGACCTAGAATTGGATGTCGCCTGGTCTTTCAATAATTTAGTATAACCAGCTCATGTTTAGTTCTTAAATAACTCTATAGATGTGCAGATCTTATCTGAGTGCAACCTATACCAGTCAAGAAACTGATTTGATCCTGACTCTGACTCTTACAGCAAATATCTTACGTGGCGTGGGCAAAATAATCAAGTCATTACTCTAGCCACTCGAACCTTACCAATCTCTCTCATTTCTTAACAAAAGAAAATAAGCCTAATGGAAACTTTGTGGTTATCCTGATACTCTGATTGAGTCGAATTTTTGGTGGTAGCTTCTTGCACACTTAACAGGTCCGCGACGCAGGAAGACAGGGCAAGCGTCCACAGGCACGCGTCTTTCAGTTATCTAGATCAAGCGCTCTAAAATGGAAGTATACTCTTTTTTGTCACCTCGAACCTGGGGGCTCTAATTGGAAGATTTTCTTTGGGCAGGCCATACATGACTAAATATCCCACAAAAAATTTTTCTCTCAAAATTTCTCGATACATGCTCGACTGTTGTGCTCGGTTTTATATCAGAGTCAAGTAAAGAGGACAGTTTTTCTACCTGGTAAGGAGTTCTATAATTTTTATTTTACTATCGGGAGTTACCGATGATAATCAGGTGGTAAATGTATTCTGAGTAAACTTGGCAAACATAGTAGTTCCGCTTCAGTGAATCTATAGTCAATCTGCCAGACAGGAAACCATACTGGTACGTTCATCAACCGTACGACAAGCCTTCGAGAACTCGACTCTTGTAGCAACATTGTGTGTAGTAACTCCCGTATTACTTGCCTTTTCCATTGGTAAACTACTGGACTGTGCCCTTGCTGAAGTGGTCCAACTGTATTTGATCCTGCTACTGTCTTCTGCAAACAAAACAAAGTTCCTGTTAATAAATCCTCAGTCTATGTCAATCGAGTGTATATTTTCCAAAACCTTCGGACTCTAGGTGGCGAGTTTGAAAATGGTGGTAATGTTGATTTCGATTAACGAGATGATAATTGTTGTATGATCAAGAAGGGTACCTAAATGCTTACATGCTACCAACATATCATTTCCAGCAGCATTAACTACTTTGGTTAATTTCTTCTATGTTTTCTGAATATTTTCTTTCAATTCAATGGAATTTTGGATGATTGAACTAATAAGCAAATTACTGTTTCTCTATTCGGAAAATGTCTTCTATTTATGGAAAAACTTATTCCAATATTTTGCTTTCTTCTGGCTTCTTTTGAATTTTTTTATTCTGTTTATTACCAAATCACAGTATACATATTTCAAATCTATATCGTCGCCCTAATATTGGGTTACCGTAAATCCCAAAATTCAAATTTTTGAGTTTGGTATGCAGTCTTATGTTTTCGAGGGAACTCTTACCAAATCTTTTATCCGTTTTGCTCTATCTCTTCCCATTGCATAGATACACAGAATGGTTTGATGGACGTATATGTACATCAAACTCATTATGTTCACATATTGTTTTGACGTCAACGTCAAAAACTGACGTACTGTCCAAAACTGTGGAAAACTACGAAAAATTATCAAATCATATATCCGTACGCCAGATTCGCCTAGTTTTTCACAGAGGAGGGCGCACTATCTGTGAATTTCAGCCCAAGGAATTTCTTTATTCCATATTTATGAATTTATGAAATCTGTCAAATTTGACGTTTTCAAAAGTAAATTCAAACAAAATTATGGAAAACAGATGTACAGATGTGTTCATAAAATGCTTATTATTTCATTTGTACATTTCTAAAATTTTTATTTTAGAGTAAAAATCGGATGTAAAATTCCATTCATTCATAGACACTTTTAGTTTTTTTCTCACATATGTTTCTGACGTCTAATAAGTGGGCAGTTTTTTGCTCAATGCGTTCCGGTACTTTTTTGTACTCACTTGTACCCACTCTTAGAAATTGGACAATCTGTGAATTTTGGTGCAGAAAGTACGGGAACAGACCTAATTTAAGCAAATTTTTGTTTGAGAATTGTTTTGACGTACATACGTGCTATTGTCCTACAACGTACGCCATCAAACTTCAAATGCTTGTTCAGTATTGTTTTGACTTATGTGCCTACAAAATGCAAGGTAATCCTATTTATCCTATGTACGTACGTCATTAGAAAGAAAAGTATTTTACTAATGTATTGTTGGAATGCCGTATGTGCAGACTTTTTGACGTATGTGTATGAATAAAATGACTTTAGTGGCGTATATGGCAAACTCATTTTGTAATCAATTTTAAATAAGTATTTTAATAACTAAAAGTGTTTTAGAATAACTTCTTACATTTTTTGAAAGAGGATTTCCGTATGAATATCGTGCCAAAAAATGAAAAAATCTCTGCGGTTGGTTTTCATGCATCAGGCTGTCAAAAACATTAAAATAGCGTTTACGACAACCCAATGTTGGGGCGACGATAATATGCCCTTCCATACACTATATAACATTCTACGTTTCACATTCAAATTGCTGTTGATCACCTCTATAACATCAGACCTCTCCAAGTGCCATTCCATTAATCAGCAACTCAGGATAAATTAACATAAAAGTGCTTTCATAAGACATAATCCATCTTTCTGCGCACAAGAACTCATTTATATTGTGTGACAGTAATTCGATTAAAGAAAAGAAAAATTGTTATCACAATCTGAACTTGACATTGTGTCAAAAATTCATTCATGCATTAAAGACACAAGAGAAAAAGAATCAAAACACACAGCTTACCTTACCACATACCCAGAAGTCATTGAACTCCCTCCGATATCTCATGTTGCATATTTCCGTGTTGCATAATCTCAGATTCAGGTTTATTGGATAAATCAGTATAGTTTTTTTTTTTTTTTTTTCGTTGAAGCATATTTATTCACCTCGTTCTTGTTGAAAATTACTTAAAAAAAAAAAAAAAACAACATTTTGTGCGCACGAATGCAGTCGAGAAACCAGCAAAATGGGTCAATGGACGTGCAAAAAGCAAAATATTTAAAAAAAAAACTGAGTATACATCTTTTTTTTTGGAAAATAAGGATGAACATAACTGGATTTTAAGTGAGTAGTACGCTGGAGATAAACAACTGGAATATACTCGCAGAGAAGTTGTGATTTATTTTTTCAAGTTTGCACACCAACTCTTTCATTTGATGTGCCTACCTTTGTGTTTCGCGTGAAATCAGTGACTAATGAATGGAATAAACAATGTTTTCTCGGTTAATCCTATATAAACAACGAATTCGATTCATAATTGAGGACATGAAGTGACCTTAAGTGTCTGGAGATTTGCATAAGTTTACAACAGCAGCTGCACCCACGACGATTTACGGTGAAAACCGGTCAACACGGTAATGTAAATTATGTAACCAACCAAACAACACCATTGTGTGGTAGTTCCGATTTCGGTTTATCTGTCCTTAAAAGGTAATCAATGATTTTCGCGATACATCAACTGACATTACTTTGTTTTGACACTTTTCTCTTTCATTCTATAAATTAGGTTGGATTGTATCTATCCACTTTCCAACTATTTATTCTTTGGCTGATATGCAAATTAGAAAGTCCATCGATGCGCTAATTGAATGTGTCCACTACTATACCGTAGTTCGATTGAAAAGTTATAAATAAATATTTTTTCATTGACTAGAATAAACCTCAATACGTACGTATCTCGGTATTATTTTCGAACTTACCTTAATGGTCTGTCATAAAAAGAAAGCGCCACCACCGACACCAGTCACCTCATATCTTAGATTTAATGACCCTCTTCGATGGCATAGAGCAACAGAAAAAAATAAGGAACAACTTTGCTGTGATAAGATCGACAGAAAGTGCATTATGCAGATGAATCCAAGAAATTTACGCCCACCTTTCTCTGTGTCGTCGTCGTCGTCGTTGTCGTCGCTTCCGATCTATTTGTTCCTTACCTCTTTCTCTGTCTCAAAGAACTCTCCGCACTATCAATGAAGAAACGATATAAGAAGGAAAAAAAACGCCCAATTGTGTGCCCTCTACGATGCGAGTATACTTCATATTTCACTCACGTGAGTGCCGACGACGATCGATTTGCATTTAAAGGCAACACCAGCTTCACACCTTTGCTAGCTGGCTGGCTTTGAGCTCTGACTGACTTTATGCGTTATCTCTCTGAGGCCGTTTCTTCTTCTTCCGCTTATGGAATTTTAAGTGGCCCACATTGGACACCACCGTCACCATCACCATCACCAGTACAATCACCGGCACCCATCTGGTAAAGTTAATTTACACTTGGAAATTTTATTCAAATAGTGTTCGCATTCATGGCAAATTAGAAGAAAACTCCAAATCCGAGTAAATGAGTTTAATAGACCTCTTCCACCTGTCTGCGTTGTCTCATAAATTTCCAACCGAGTGCTACGCCCGATTAGAATACCAATTGGAACATGAATTGATAATTTCCACTGGAGCACCAGTGCTTCGGCTTCGTGTTCATTCGAAATGGGTGGTAATTATACAATGTTTTTTGACACACGGCTGTTACACGGCATGGGCCATTGACAAGTTTTTGGGCGTTGTAAAGTGATACTGGACACGTTCGTCAGATTTTCACTCAAACATCGGGCTATTTGTTTTCTAGTCATGTCATCGCACATTTACACTTTTACTTTTAATATTTAACTGAACAGAATTAGCTTAGCTGTTCTGTTGAGCTGAGAGTTGAGTTGAGTTGAGGATACGGATATGTGTAAAGAAAGTTCGCGCCCATCGAACGAAAGTGAATAAATTCAATTTCAAAAGCGATTTTCATTTCATGGCTAATGATGGACAACGACAACGACTATGGCTATGACTATGAAACCTATGAGAGGACTATCGGCCGATGGACGAGGAGGACGACCAGACAAACCACTTTTATAGCCACAAACAAACAAGTTACTGTTCTATTCTTAGATACAACGCGTCGGACGTCGGCCGTCGTCCATCGTCCATCGTCCGTCGTCCGTTGCCGTCGCGGTTCGGCTAATAAAGCAAATACCAAAGACCATAAGAAAGTGCAATCTCATCTATAGAGGCAATCAGTGCTTCTGCTGCAATGATCCTTTGCGCGTTGCAATGCTCCATTGGACTTTTGTAGATGCCATCCAAAAGCAATACAGAAACAAAAAAAAAAAAAAGGACCGTTCTATAACTATACTTGTATAAAAATGCACCCGACTATGTTTAACTTCATGCTGATAAAAATACAAGCATCGCATTAAGAACTTGTTTTTTTGTTGTACGAAGCGATTGAATAAATTCAAGATGTTTATCTGTTGGGCATATCTTTCTAAGGTAAGACCACCAGCCTGCCCGCCACCCCTTTACACAGGTATCAGGGTCTGAAACGCGCAACGCATCAAAGAGTTCATATGGATTCTTGGTCAGTAACTTCAACTTCTTCTGCTGCTTCTTCTTCTTCTTGATCGTCGTCGTCGTCGTCGTTGTTCTTGTCGTTCTTGTCGTTCTTGTCGTTCTTGTCGTCGTCGTCTTCGATTTAGTTACTTTGGTTCGAATTTTTTTTTCTCTCTGTTGCAGATGGTGTAAGTGGTGTGTGGTGAAATTGTGGTACTACAAGGATTCTGGTTACCGAGAGATGGCAATAAAAGTAAATTTTTGCGCACATACACTGAATGGTAATAAATAAGATTTAATCATTGGCAATGCACTTGGTTGAAGATGGATAGGGAGGATGAGGCGCATACGATGGGTTGATATCGAAGACCAACGCTATCGTGATTTTGATGTTCTGGAAGCACATTTGTAATGAAGTGTGCATCGTTTTTCTGCAAGACAGTGATTTAATTCGAAAGCATTGGCTTATGACTGAGCAGAACCTTTGGTGTCCGCTTAGGTTATACTGTGTGCCTATAGTGTCAAATTAAGATATTTACATTTTGGTGCAGTAGGGTCAATGATCTTGATGGCATTCACTTGGCTTTGGTCACTTCAGAACTGAAAGGGTTTTGATAGCTTGGTTGATGTTATAATAATTATAAGTGTTCTAGTAACAGAAGCAAGCAGTGAATTCTACCTGTTATGACTGAGCCGAGAAGTCTATTGAACACTTCGGTTAAAACTAGATTGGTGAGCTGTATTTTCATGTAAATTCACAACCTTCATAGAAACTACCATCAGCAAGTTAGCACGTCTTCATGCGGTACCTTCTAACTAATCCAGCTGTCCAACATCCAGTCTCCATATACATATATCCAGCCTCTATTTAATCCTTACTGCTTCGAACCTGAACGTTCAAGACAATTAGGATACCCGGTAGATAGTGTTGGCCATCAAAGCAATCCTTCGCAGGAGCATCCATTCCTTCCCAAGCTGTTAGTCCTGTCGGTTTTACTTTGCCGGCAATATTCTTTTACAGAAAGTGTTTGATCGTCGTGTATCTTTGCAGTATGGATCGTCGAAAAGCTTGTATTTATAGAGGTACTCTAGAAAGCTTTCGTTTAGTTTTAGTTTGTAGGTGATTCTTTGGCTCGTTAAAGTTCTACGAAAGGGATTTCTTTAGAAAAGGGTCATGGTTATGAGGGGAGTAGTGTACGTAACTGTTGCGTAGGCTGTTCCAAACCTCATTTCCCTTGTATTGGCATACTGTATTGATCGATTTTCCGAAGGAAGTTTGCAATCTATTAGTCATTCAAAGGACATTAGACTCCTCGGTCTAAAAGGCTTTACTCGGCTTGGTCTACTGGATTTTGGTATTCCTTTATATTCCTGATACTTACCAGGATAATCGTATTGATGTACATTTTTGTACCATGAACGGGAGAACAACATCCAGCGGTGGGAACATTTGAATGATGGGATTGAACTCATGGCCCCTTAATTGTTGGTTTCACTTGAAGACTGGTAGTAGATCGTTGTCCACTAAGAACTTTAAGGAGGATTTTGTACAGTTCTTTTGGATTCTTTCTGCAAAATTCTTTCTAGAAAACCATAAACAAGTACATATATAGAATATTCCTTAAGGTTCTAGAAACAGTTGCTATATATAGGGTGCGCCATCAGTGAATAACTTTGACATATATCAACCGGTTCACTTGAGTAGAAACGTCAGTTCAGTTTTTTAAATATCAGTTCAGTTTCTGAAATATCAGTTCAGTAGAAATAGCCATGACTGTAACAACGTGAAATAGTAACAACATGCATTTCGTCGAAAATATCCTAGCAGCAGAATCTGACAACACTATTCGTTGTTTGGTGTCGAATTTTGTTTAACACGGGACAGTGCGAGATCGTTGACATGCCATTCAACAACACTTAAGATGTTCCATTGAACTGGTTTAAGCGGTAAGTGAGAGTCTTGCCGAGAACCAACATGTGTCGTATCGTCACCGCACTCAGCATTTTGACGTCAGTGGGACCGCCTTGCGACGGATTTTGAAGGATAATTTAATTTCCGTAAGTGCAATTGAGTCGAAGAATATTGCCGTTAGAACTTCCCCTTCGAGGCCAAACAGTTGCTTGAATGGTTGACACTGAGCCTGATTTTTGGAAGCAAATTTTAATGACTGACAAGGCCCAATTCGCACTCTCTGGCGCCGTTAATAAGCATAATTGCCACATTTGGAGAACGGAGAGTCCACAAGAGATCCATGAGACTCCACTGCATGACCAAAAAGTGACGGTTTAGAGCGGTGTTTGCGTCAAATCCTTCATTGGGGCATTTTGCTTCAGAGAAGGCGAAACAGTTGATGGGAATCAATATCTGTGGATGTTGGCTCATTATTTCTGCCCACAAATGTGTTCGAAAGGTCTGCATGGTTACTGGTTTTAACAAAATGGTGCGCCTTGACACACTGTAAATCAAACAATGCAGTTTCTGCACCAAACATTTCTTGGATGTGATGTCAAAATGGCGACATTGACTTCAGATTTGACCCTTCCAGACTTCTTTTGTAGGGTTATTAGCATTGAGGAGCTCAAGGAAAACATTTGTGCCGAAATCATCGGTGTACTCCCCAAGATGCTCAGAAAACTGATTGAAAACGCTGCAAAAAAAGTTTTTGTATTCAAAAACTATTCGAAATAAATTGTTAAGGACTAAGCTAAACATAAATATTTCATATAAGAACATGGGTTATACTTTTAAAAAGTTATTCAGTATTCACATACCGACATATGATGGCGCCCCCTTTACAAGGAAAATAAATGGACCTGCCTTGTCATTTTCATCAAATCAAGGGGTAGTCGGCTCTTATTTATTTTTATGAGGAATGAGAAACCACTCTCAACACATGTGTCCGTACTTCTGTGAAACGCACTTTTAAAAATTGACCATTTTCTAAGGAGTACTGGAAAACTCGGTACAAGACTGCATGTATCAAACCTTTCACTGCTGAGCACTAATGAGTGTATGACATTCCAATATGGTCCTCGGACCATTGGCTCACAATGGCAACATCCCAAACAGGATAAATCATTTCTCAATGATAACTCAGGTGCGACGGTTCCATTGGTACCTCAGGATATGGTAGGATTTGTTGGAATCGATTGTTGGTTTATATGGACTGCTTTGTAAGCGGAGTATGTCTGGACAAGAGGCTTTATCCTAAAGGCTGCATCCGGATCTATATTCTTTGAATTTGTCTAAGAGGAAGATATGTCTTTTTCTCTACGACCATCTGTCTACCAATACTCAAACACTTACAGGATCGATATTTCGACAAGTGAAGGGCTGCATGTGTACCATACCATAAATCTATAAATAAGCCTAGATTCTCTGAGGAACTAAGAGACTAAGGATCTTAGAAGACAAAGACAATGAAAAGTAGTAAGAGGAGTACAAATAAGACTGAGACAATGGGAACGCATAAGGCAGGCAACGCGATAGGCAAGCAATTTGGCGCTCAAAGATATTCAGCTTTCAGCGTCTTCAGATATTCAGCGTCTAAGGTCTCCGACTTATTGGGATGAACCGTGAATTTGACATTTGACACAAAAACAGATATTTACCGCGACTACACCGTATGGGACTCAGGGCCTAGCTTATCACAGCCATTCGTGTTGTTCGTGTTATATTCTTCACACTAGTGGAAGGGGCCGCATCTGAAAAGCATTTTGTTATTTGAGAACTATTTTTCATGGGATTTATACTCTGGGATGTTTGTCAAGCGATCGTGGGAGTTAGGGGCGTGTTGTCTACTATTCGAACCATGACACTTCACCTTAGTCGTCGGACAGACTAACCACTAAACCATCAAACTTGGCATAGCCTCAAAGAAACGAAATTCAGAACCGTCATGGTTGGTCCTTTTCGGAAGACCAAACCGTCACCGAACTTCCTATTCAATAACTCGACTGTTTGACCAGCTGTGTGGCATGTGATGTCATCAATCAACATAGTCCGATCTCCAATCACTATGACGAAGTAACTGCTAGCACCATAAATGGAACTCTAGGGAAGAACTCTGATTGTCGAAAGAACAGAGACTAAAGCAACAGAATGGCTTCCAGAATAGTAATCCTACCAGTTATACGACTGTGTCCTTGCTACAAGCTACAAGCTTAGTGCAATCATTGCAGTTTTCACGAAGGTCGAATGGAAAAGAAGACACTGCATCCAGTTTAAATACAAACTGATTTGCTCTCAAAAGCAGTCCCGACTTCGGTCAAAACTGTCACCTACGCATTGTTATATTCTCTGCTGCTTATAGTATTAAGAAGTCAAAGTAAAACAGTAAGGACTCGGAACTCCTACCTACCAACTGGCATTGGATCGCCAATCCTCAAGGACGACCGCTTTACATCTAAATGTAAAGCGTTTATAGACGACACTCCAAATTCCAATGAAGCCATATTCTAACCCACACTGTGGGCCAATAAAAACACTCTCAGATCCACGTCTGAATGATGGCACAGAACAAACACCACCAACTCACCCCTTCTATCGATATTCTAACCACAATTGTGCTCCCATTCCACCCATCCAAAGGTGTAGCTTCCCTTAAAATGTGCTACACCCGACCATCAAACTCACATTAAAAACTATCCAGATCCATGGAATGGAATAAACCCCACTGGCGTGGTCATAATGAGAGAACCTCACTACGGCGGCGTGCATTCCATTCCCTGGTGGATGGTACGTACGCGTACACATTAATGCACAATCAATTGACACAGACATTTGGATAGATGCTTCGTTGCCCATCGTCGGAGATTACCTCCGAGAAAAAAAAAACTTATATCCATCCACCGCTCCCGGCCCAACCACCCCTTCTGTAACTGACTGCTTGTCTGTCTACTGTCCGCCACATGTCTTCGTCGTCTTCTTCTCCATGGTGTGCTGCTGTCCAATGTCGTGGCCATTATCAGAACTTATTACAGCCAAGACTATACATATACATACATTGCGTGCAATTGATTCTATATCCAAGAGCGCTCCTCCCGGTGTCTGTGCGTCCAGCTTGAAGAACTTTTTTTCTGCACTCCTTGGTCATACCTACTATAAGCCATGGTATCTGTTCAGGCCACAGAGGTTCGTTCTTCTTCGATTGCTGGTTCTGCTTCTTCATTCTCTGGTTCGTCTTCGTTGGGGTATTCTTCCGCTGCTGCTGCTGTTGCTGCTGGAGGTGCTTTGTGGCTCACATATACACAGTAAATAACGGGTCATTGGCATAAGCGCAAATCTGGGGCTGCACGTTGCGGCCGCAGCCGCTCGGCTCCCTGGATTGGCCGACGCATGTGTGCGCGAAGCGCGTGCGATAGGCACACTCTTCTTCTTCTTCTTCTTCTTCTTCTTCGTCGTCGTCGTCGTCGTCGTTGTCGTTGTCGTCTTCTTCTTTGTCGTCCTCTTCTTCTTCTTCTCGAGCCGTAAGTTAAGGTATAAATGCGCCTCATCCATTACAAGTTCGATCAGTTTCGGCCGTGAGCTGAAGGTGGGAATTTCAAATTTCAAAACAGACAATCGGTGTGGAGTGTGGTGTTGTGTGTGCGGATTCATTTCTTTTTTGTTGGTATCTCTTAATCAGTCAACTAGTAGCAAGATGCGCGAATTAATCGCTTTGGGATTGGTCCTTCTGGTGGCGGCGAACACAGTGAATTCGGGAGCTATTTATCGGCGTTATCGTGAGTTGGAGTTTCCCGCTGGTGCAGCTGATGCTGAGGCATTGCCAGCCGAAAGCTATGTATCCGAACTGAAAAAGGATCAAATTCCAGTGCAGGTGGTAGAGGTCGTAGAGCCGGTGGTAGTTGTAAAGCCAGTCGAGAATTTGCGAAGTGTCGAACCGGCCATTAGCATTCCTCCAGCTAAGGCACTGGCGTATATCACCAACGAAATTATCCCAGAAAAATTGGAGAAGTTGGAGCAAGCCAATGAAGGTGTACGTGCCGAGGAACTTCCATTGCAAGTTTCCGAGGCAATTGCTGAAGCTATTGTTGAAAAAGAAGAGCAACAGTTGCGCAATATTGAGGAGGTGGTTCCAGTTGTGCCCCTCGTAACACTAGAAGCCCAACCTGCTGATCTGGAGAAACAAGAAAAACTTCCCATTGTCGAGGTAGCCGAGAAGAAACTTCTGCGAGAAGCACTTCCAGAAGCTCTGCCAGAAGCATTGCCCGAAGCTCTCCCAAAAGAGCCATTGGCAGTAGCTCTTGTCGAAGATAAGAAGATCGAGGAGGCCATGCCTCTCGAAAAAATCCTTCCCGAGGTCAAGGCCATTAAGGAACAGCAACAAATCGTAGAAGCCGTTGAAGCCATCGAAGCTGTTGAAGCCGTCGAAGCCGTCCTCCCCGCCGTCATTGAATCACAATCAGACCTAAAGACACTGAAGGAAATTGTAGACCCAGTTCAATTGCAACCAGAAGTCAAGGCACTCAAAGAGGAAGAACCCCTCGTAGAAGCCGCCAAAGAGAAGGAAATGATGGACGAGCGCAAGGAAGAACTTTTGGAGAAGAAAAAGGAAGAGCGTCGCGAGGAAAAGAAAGACGACCTCAAAGAACGCAAGGAAGACAAGAAAGAAATCCTCAAGGAAGCCATGGAAGAAGCAATCAAAGAAGAAATCAAAGAAGAGCTCAAGGAAAAAATCGAAGCCGAAATCCAAGATCTTCCAAAGCAAGCAGAAGACATTGGGCCAAGTGCAAAGCAGGCCGACAATGCTGATCCTGGTGCTACCACTGCTCGCCCTTCCCAGCCCGGATTCATCCAACAACTGGTGCAGAACACACCATTGGGCCAACTCCTGAACACCTTCAATGGAAATAATCAAGCTGCTTCGGAGGAAAACCCACCAGCTGGTACAGCCGCATCATTCATCCAGGCCCTGCAGAACACAACCACGCAGATTTCCAACAGCATCCAGCAGGGCTTCCAACAGCAATTGCAATCGCTACAGACCACATTCACTGGTCAGCAGCCACAGCAAGCAGCTGTAGTTGGTGACGCTGCCGCCGCTACAACAGCTCGCCCACCAGGCCCCATTCAATCGCTTGTCACTTCGTTTCTTGGCAACGGTGCTCAACAGCAACAATCTGCAGCAGCGTCCCAACAGCAGCCCGCTCCCGGCCCACTCCAGGGAATCCTGAATCTCTTCGGTGGTAACCGTGCTCCCGTCGCCGCTGCTGCCGCTCCAGCTGCCGTCTCATCAACCCCCGCCGTAGAACCACTACCAACCAATGACGAAGCCGACACAGCTTCGTCGGAAGTAGCAGCCGCCGAGGAAGCCAGTGCTGAAATCGCTCGCGACAGCATCGAGGCAGCCGACAACAGTCAAGAGGAGGTCAAGCCCGACGAGATCGTCGTCAGCGACGATGACTCCCACGAGTAGGACATAAGTATTAGTTTTAGAATTTCACACACAGTGGCGCACTTTGACTGATTGTGCTGAGCGTATTCAGCGGAAAAGCCATGTTTCCCTTCTTTTTTTTTAATTTTCTTTCACAAAATTTTGAGGTTAGGAATTCTCTTTTATATTATTTTATTTTTTTTTAATTTATGTATTTATTTTGTATAACTAAATTATTAACGAAACAAACAAAACAAATTCGGATGCATCCGCATGGATATCATTTAGCGTTTACATAAATTTTTAAGTTCTAATCTTTGTCTGTTTTTGTGACATTGCTGCGATTGTAATAAAATGATTTAAAAATAATGAATAAATAAATAAAAGATTAAAAATGTAATTGTCTGTTTTTTTTTCTATAGTTTGTAGTTTCCCTGGACCTAAACGGTCATACTTGTCGACAAACGAGAGCTGGCCACTCAAAGACAGAAAGACACTTGAAATAGAATTTACGACTCGACAGTCAAGGAGGTTTCGTTGGTTGGAAGCAATAGTTTAAAAATGAAGTTCAAGTGCTTTCTCTGGGTTAAGAATCCATAGTTCGAGCTAGAGTGGTGGTTCTCAAGCTCCTTCATTGCTGTTCATCAGTAATTATATCTTGAACTGGGACATGTTCAAAAAGATCTATGTAATCGCCAGTATGTAAGCCTTGACTTGACTAAACCCTTTGCTATCGATTTAGTTCATAAAATTTCTTTACTCACTTGTCCTTCCGAGTTACATATGAAGATGCTATACGTGCTAGACACCCTATAAGCCCCTCCAACATATTTGAATACCAGGGCTAGTACAGTATTGAGCCAATGGGCCAACGACAGCGGTCATATCCTTGAAGTGGGTTACTGGCACCTGAGAATCCGGACCCTTGTCCTAGGGGTGAAAAGGGGAAATGGTCCTCCAGGTAGGGGTAACATCTCGACCACGGAAAAAAATGGTAGTTCCGAAACCAATGAATGCCTCAGATATGGATGGTCTTACTTTTGACGACCATGTCAACCGAACCTAGCAACTAGCTTTAGTTCTACTTGGTAGAAAGCATACACTAGCTTATCTCTAAACTTTGGTCAGATGAGTTTATGGCTGATGCATAAAGTCTCAGCTTCGTTTGCCCGACCCACAAGAAAGGAGACCCTCTGAACTGCGCCAATTACAGAGGTATTAGTCGCATCGAATACCAGATCTTATCTGTAATATTCTGTGAACGTCTGAAACCCTTTGTCAAAAGTCTGGGCGGGCCCAATCAGAGCGGTTAACAGTGAAGAGTGTCCACAATCGATACCCACTACCTCTTCATCAATTCAAGGAGGGATATGACAGGATCTATAGAGACGAGCTATGCAGAGCAATGTCCAACTTTGACATCCTTGCAAAATTCATTCCGTATATACAGGATGACGATGTAGAACGCACGGTGTTCTTGCAAAGTCAGTAACAAACTCACCGAGACCTTTGATGACAAAAAAGGACTAAGACAAGGAGACGCTCTGTAAACAAGTAAACACTGGGGGGACTATCTTCTAAAAGTCTGTACAGTTATAAGCGTTTAGCGAAGCTATTGACATTATCGGGCGAACATAGCCGGCTGTCACTGGTGCATTCGCTAGACACAATATATGCTCTCACCAAGAAACTGACGGAATGCCACAATCGACAGCTATAACTTCGAGGCAGTGAGAGATTTTACCTACCTCGGCTCTGCTGCCAATTCTGAAGAATAACTCCTAATCTATGTTTCCTTAGACTGAGAAGGCAATTGAGCACTAACTCAAAAAACTAAGGAGATTTTCTATATCGGTCCTGCTTTATGATGCTGAACCCTTGACTGTAACTAAATCAGATGAAGACATAGTTATTTACTTCAAGAGAAACTGTTTAGTAAGAGCTGTGATGGAGGCACACGTTCACTCCGAACTGCAGAGCCACACTAAGTAAGTAAGTAAGTCGACCCACCTTAAATGACCAAACCAATGTCGCTGCATAACTTGCACAGTTCATTGAGAACGTCGTCAGGATGACAAGCTTCAGGAAAAGGTGTGCAATAATAAGGCTAACTGAAACTTAGCCAAAAAATGTAAAGAGGATGAATTAGATTTTGGCGAACTCAGTTGCCCACTATTTAGCGTTTGGGGAGAAGCTGGGTATACAGAGGTCTCTGGACGATTTTGAACTTCGTACGCAATATCGCCTCATATCTCCTCTCCCTTAGCGTTTTGCTTTAAAAGGACGAAATTGAACAAAAAACTTAACCAAAAAATGTAAGGAGGATGATTTAGACATTGGCGTACTCAGTTCCCCGCTATTTAGCGTTTGGGAGAAGTTGGGTACACGGATGTCTCTGGACGATTTTGCACTTCGTATGGACTTCATATGCAATATCGTCTCATATCTCCTCTCCCTTAGCGTTTTGCTTTAAAAGGACGAAATTGAACAAAAAACCTAACCAAAAAATGTAAGGAGAATGATTTAGACATTGGCGTACTCAGTTGACCACTATTTAGCGTTTGGGGAGAAGCTGGGTATACAGAGGTCTCTGGACGATTTTGAACTTCGTACGCAATATCGCCTCATATCTCCTCTCCCTTAGCGTTTTGCTTTAAAAGGACGAAATTGAACAAAAAACCTAACCAAAAAATGTAAGGAGGATGATTTAGACATTGGCGTACTCAGTTGACCACTATTTAGCGTTTGAGAGAAGTTGGGTATACAGAGGTCTCTGGACGGTTTTGAGCTTCGTACGCAATACCGCCTCATATCTCCTCTCCATTAGCGTTTTGCTTCAAATGGACGAAATTGAACAAAAAACCTAACCAAAAAATGTAAGGAGGATGATTTAGACATTGGCGTACTCAGTTCCCCGCTATTTAGCGTTTGGGAGAAGTTGGGTACACGGATGTCTCTGGACGATTTTGCACTTCGTATGGACTTCATATGCAATATCGTCTCATATCTCCTCTCCCTTAGCGTTTTGCTTTAAAAGGACGAAATTGAACAAAAAACCTAACCAAAAAATGTAAAGAGGATGATTTAGACTTTGGCGTACTCAGTTGACCACTATTTGGCGTTTGGGGAGAAGCTGGGTATACAGAGGTCTCTGGACGATTTTGAACGTCGTACGCAATATCGCCTCATATCTCTTCTCCCTTAGCGTTTTGCTTTAAAAGGACGAAATTGAACAAAAAACTTAACCAAAAAATGTAAGGAGGATGATTTAGACATTGGCGTACTCAGTTGACCACTATTTAGCGTTTGAGAGAAGTTGGGTATACAGAGGTCTCTGGACGGTTTTGAGCTTCGTACGCAATACCGCCTCATATCTCCTCTCCATTAGCGTTTTGCTTCAAATGGACGAAATTGAACAAAAAACCTAACCAAAAAATGTAAGGAGGATGATTTAGACATTGGCGTACTCAGTTCCCCGCTATTTAGCGTTTGGGAGAAGTTGGGTACACGGATGTCTCTGGACGATTTTGCACTTCGTATGGACTTCATATGCAATATCGTCTCATATCTCCTCTCCCTTAGCGTTTTGCTTTAAAAGGACGAAATTGAACAAAAAACCTAACCAAAAAATGTAAAGAGGATGATTTAGACTTTGGCGTACTCAGTTGACCACTATTTGGCGTTTGGGGAGAAGCTGGGTATACAGAGGTCTCTGGACGATTTTGAACGTCGTACGCAATATCGCCTCATATCTCTTCTCCCTTAGCGTTTTGCTTTAAAAGGACGAAATTGAACAAAAAACTTAACCAAAAAATGTAAGGAGGATGATTTAGACATTGGCGTACTCAGTTCCCCGCTATTTAGCGTTTGGGAGAAGTTGGGTACACGGATGTCTCTGGACGATTTTGCACTTCGTATGGACTTCATATGCAATATCGTCTCATATCTCCTCTCCCTTAGCGTTTTGCTTTAAAAGGACGAAATTGAACAAAAAACCTAACCAAAAAATGTAAGGAGGATGATTTAGACATTGGCGTACTCAGTTGACCACTATTTAGCGTTTGAGAGAAGTTGGGTATACAGAGGTCTCTGGACGGTTTTGAGCTTCGTACGCAATACCGCCTCATATCTCCTCTCCATTAGCGTTTTGCTTCAAATGGACGAAATTGAACAAAAAACCTAACCAAAAAATGTAAGGAGGATGATTTAGACATTGGCGTACTCAGTTCCCCGCTATTTAGCGTTTGGGAGAAGTTGGGTACACGGATGTCTCTGGACGATTTTGCACTTCGTATGGACTTCATATGCAATATCGTCTCATATCTCCTCTCCCTTAGCGTTTTGCTTTAAAAGGACGAAATTGAACAAAAAACCTAACCAAAAAATGTAAAGAGGATGATTTAGACTTTGGCGTACTCAGTTGACCACTATTTGGCGTTTGGGGAGAAGCTGGGTATACAGAGGTCTCTGGACGATTTTGAACGTCGTACGCAATATCGCCTCATATCTCTTCTCCCTTAGCGTTTTGCTTTAAAAGGACGAAATTGAACAAAAAACTTAACCAAAAAATGTAAGGAGGATGATTTAGACATTGGCGTACTCAGTTGACCACTATTTAGCGTTTGAGAGAAGTTGGGTATACAGAGGTCTCTGGACGGTTTTGAGCTTCGTACGCAATACCGCCTCATATCTCCTCTCCATTAGCGTTTTGCTTCAAATGGACGAAATTGAACAAAAAACTTAACCAGAAAATGTAAAGAGGATGATTTAGACTTTGGCGTACTCAGTTGACCACTATTTGGCGTTTGGGGAGAAGCTGGGTATACAGATGTCTCTGGACGATTTTGAACGTCGTACGCAATATCGTCTCACATCTCCTCTCCCTTAGCGTTTTGCTTCAAAAGGACGAAATTGAACAAAAAACTTAACAAAAAAATGTAAAGAGGATGATTTAGATTTTGGCGTACTCAGTTGACCACTATTTGGCGTTTGGGGAGAAGCTGGGTATGCAGATGTCTCTGGACGATATTGCACTTCATATGCACTTCATATGCAATATCGTCTCATATCTTCTCTCCCTTAGCGTTTTGCTTCAAAGGGACGAAATTGAACAAAAAACTTAGCCGAAAAACGTAAAGACGATGATTTAGACTTTTGCGTACTCAGTTGCCCACTATTTAGCGTTTGGGGAGAAGTTGGGTACACAGATGTCTCTGAACGATATTGCACTTCGTATGGACTTCATATGCAATATCGTCTCATATCTTCTCTCCCTTAGCGTTTTGCTTCAAAGGGACGAAATTGAACAAAAAACTTAACCAAAAAATGTAAGGAGGATGATTTAGACATTGGCGTACTCAGTTGGCCACTATTTAGCGTTTGGGGAGAAGTTGGGTATACAGAGGTCTCTGGACGATTTTGCACTTCGTATGCTGTATCGTCTCATATCTCCTCTCCCTTAGCGTTTTGCTTTAAAAGGACGAAATTGAACAAAAAACCTAATCAAAAAATGTAAGGAGGATGATTTAGACATTGGCGTACTCAGTTGACCACTATTTAGCGTTTGGGGAGAAGCTGGGTATACAGAGGTCTCTGGACGATTTTGAACTTCGTACGCAATATCGCCTCATATCTCCTCTCCCTTAGCGTTTTGCTTTAAAAGGACGAAATTGAACAAAAAACTTAACCAAAAAATGTAAGGAGGATGATTTAGACATTGGCGTACTCAGTTCCCCGCTATTTAGCGTTTGGGAGAAGTTGGGTACACGGATGTCTCTGGACGATTTTGCACTTCGTATGGACTTCATATGCAATATCGTCTCATATCTCCTCTCCCTTAGCGTTTTGCTTTAAAAGGACGAAATTGAACAAAAAACCTAACCAAAAAATGTAAGGAGGATGATTTAGACATTGGCGTACTCAGTTGACCACTATTTAGCGTTTGAGAGAAGTTGGGTATACAGAGGTCTCTGGACGGTTTTGAGCTTCGTACGCAATACCGCCTCATATCTCCTCTCCATTAGCGTTTTGCTTCAAATGGACGAAATTGAACAAAAAACCTAACCAAAAAATGTAAGGAGGATGATTTAGACATTGGCGTACTCAGTTCCCCGCTATTTAGCGTTTGGGAGAAGTTGGGTACACGGATGTCTCTGGACGATTTTGCACTTCGTATGGACTTCATATGCAATATCGTCTCATATCTCCTCTCCCTTAGCGTTTTGCTTTAAAAGGACGAAATTGAACAAAAAACCTAACCAAAAAATGTAAAGAGGATGATTTAGACTTTGGCGTACTCAGTTGACCACTATTTGGCGTTTGGGGAGAAGCTGGGTATACAGAGGTCTCTGGACGATTTTGAACGTCGTACGCAATATCGCCTCATATCTCTTCTCCCTTAGCGTTTTGCTTTAAAAGGACGAAATTGAACAAAAAACTTAACCAAAAAATGTAAGGAGGATGATTTAGACATTGGCGTACTCAGTTGACCACTATTTAGCGTTTGAGAGAAGTTGGGTATACAGAGGTCTCTGGACGGTTTTGAGCTTCGTACGCAATACCGCCTCATATCTCCTCTCCATTAGCGTTTTGCTTCAAATGGACGAAATTGAACAAAAAACTTAACCAGAAAATGTAAAGAGGATGATTTAGACTTTGGCGTACTCAGTTGACCACTATTTGGCGTTTGGGGAGAAGCTGGGTATACAGAGGTCTCTGGACGATTTTGAACGTCGTACGCAATATCGTCTCACATCTCCTCTCCCTTAGCGTTTTGCTTCAAAAGGACGAAATTGAACAAAAAACTTAACAAAAAAATGTAAAGAGGATGATTTAGATTTTGGCGTACTCAGTTGACCACTATTTGGCGTTTGGGGAGAAGCTGGGTATACAGATGTCTCTGGACGATATTGCACTTCATATGCACTTCATATGCAATATCGTCTCATATCTTCTCTCCCTTAGCGTTTTGCTTCAAAGGGACGAAATTGAACAAAAAACTTAGCCGAAAAACGTAAAGACGATGATTTAGACTTTTGCGTACTCAGTTGCCCACTATTTAGCGTTTGGGGAGAAGTTGGGTACACAGATGTCTCTGAACGATATTGCACTTCGTATGGACTTCATATGCAATATCGTCTCATATCTTCTCTCCCTTAGCGTTTTGCTTCAAAGGGACGAAATTGAACAAAAAACTTAACCAAAAAATGTAAGGAGGATGATTTAGACGTTGGCGTACTCAGTTGGCCACTATTTAGCGTTTGGGGAGAAGTTGGGTATACAGAGGTCTCTGGACGATTTTGCACTTCGTATGCTGTATCGTCTCATATCTAATCTTTCTTAGCGTTTTGCTTCAAAAGGACGAAATTGAACAAAAAACTTAAACACAAAACGTAAAGAGGATGATTTAGACTTTGGCGTACTCAGTTGACCACTATTTGGCGTTTGGGGAGAAGCTGGGTATACAGATGTCTCTGGACGATATTGCACTTCATATGCACTTCATATGCAATATCGTCTCATATCTTCTCTCCCTTAGCGTTTTGCTTCAAAGGGACGAAATTGAACAAAAAACTTAGCCGAAAAACGTAAAGACGATGATTTAGACTTTTGCGTACTCAGTTGCCCACTATTTAGCGTTTGGGGAGAAGTTGGGTACACGGATGTCTCTGGACGATTTTGCACTTCGTATGGACTTCATATGCAATATCGTCTCATATCTCCTCTCCCTTAGCGTTTTGCTTCAAAAGGACGAAATTAAACAAAAAACTTAACCAAAAAATGTAAAGAGGATGATTTAGATTTTGGCGTACTCAGTTGACCACTATTTGGCGTTTGGGGAGAAGCTGGGTATACAGATGTCTCTGGACGATATTGCACTTCATATGCACTTCATATGCAATATCGTCTCATATCTCCTCTCCCTTAGCGTTTTGCTTCAAAGGGACGAAATTGAACAAAAAACTTAGCCGAAAAGCGTAAAGGGGATGATTTAGACTTTTGCGTACTCAGTTGTCTTACAAAGGCCTTGGTGAATGCCTTGTCGATTTTCGCAGCAGTATGGCCTTGACATATGTAGGTGGCAGTGCCAACCTTTATGGGTTTGATAGTCAAAGTTCATCCAATAAGATCTACAAATAGCATCTACAACCGAGTTGCAACCAACAACTTAGAGAGCATAGTCTTCAAGGGCAGAAGCAATCAGGAACCGCATGTAATCGGACAAAAATGTGCTCTGGAGTGGTACTACTATGTACATATGTATATGTTACCGTTGTCGCGAATATTGAGGTCATAGAGAAGGCATGCTGTAGAGTTAGGTGCTAAAACCGAAGAATAGAATTATGTTATACTTCACACTGCCACCACGCCTGCAGAGCGTAAAAGGGAGTTGAGGAATGGAATTTATTAACCTCAATCTAAACCACTATGAAACAGTTCAGGATCCCCAGGCAAAGGCCGTTGAAGTAGCCATACTATCAGAACCATTATCCAGGAATATGCACGTGTGGTAATGTGAGAAAAAGTATTCCGACGTGCATGGGTGAAAGTTACTTACTTGTACTTAGGAGGCGCTGGAGTCCAGGGTGGACCTGGGCGATAAATCAATCAATCACTGCCTTCAGTTTCGCACTACAAGTCCGTTGAGGTCACCTTCTGCTTGTGCGTGCAATCTAAGGCAAAGTCTTCTTCTGCATCTTTGTCCCTCCGGGTTGGATCCTTCCGCTCTACATATCCTAGCCATCATAATCGACTGACTCGTATTTTTTTGACTAGCAACAGGAATTCCACATCGTCATTCTGTACAATCTGACGAGTTTGGCAGAGATTCCAAAACCACCCATGGCTCTGTATAGCTCTTGAAATCAAGGCTTTTTGCCTAAGACTGCGGCGAAAGATAAGTCCGCACTCGAATAAACGCTGCTTCTGGTGTCTGGCAATCACCGTCACAATTTTTGATTCTTCGTTTACTTGGCGCGTCGCATCGCACTTCTTGGATGGTGGTGATCTCTCATTATAGCAGTCTAGGGCCTCTGCTAGTTATTCGGCTCCAAGTAATCCACGTGCAGATCCAAATGTCGTTGTCATTGTTTCGTTTGCAGGGGTCTGCAACAGTAAGGCCATACTTATTCGATCCTTTGCTATTGCTTCGTAAGTATCTATTTTTATGTGGTAGGGAAGTTACCCCAACGCACAACCCCAAACCTAGAGGACAAGTTTCCTTCTACTTCTAGCATAAGGGACCCGATATTCCGAAATCCGTATTCCGCTTCGGGGGTGCCAGCGTTGCACCGCTTAAGGGTTCATCCGCCACGAACTCTTTTTTAGTACTTTGGCTCAGTATTGGAGATGCCTATAGACCTCGGATTCAAATAAGTCGAAGCAGCTCATATAGGGATAAACACAAATAGTTCGATTTGACTGGAACTGGTGGACGCCACCTGTGATTCCATCTGGGGAGTTCGTCCTCTCCCGCCTGGAAACAAGAGACAGCGGTAGTGAGGCAGCACTCCTCCTCCCTCTTTCGTTTGCTACAACCAACGACCTTCCAAAGGGGTTCGTTACCCAGTCTCCACTCGAGGTAGAGGTGTAGAGTAGGAGTTGATAGTGAGAGGCTACATGGGAACGCTTGTGCTCTCCCATATATTCGCATCACTACCCTTCGGCCACTACCTGACTTATTCTTATGGGACGTATTGCTGACCGCGATTGCACGACAATGTCACACGAACTATGTTGAGGCTTGCTTCCAGCCCCGCAGTAAATTTAGTTCTCATGGCACAAGTGGTAGCAACTGTTAAGATAAATTGGCACACAAAAGTCAGTTCTGAGTCTACACAATCTTGTACTTATTTCCAGTTAGTGGTACATAGTTTGCAGTTAGTATGCACTTTTGTCCTCTCAGCCTAATATTTGTCAGCTCTTTACGCCTGCATTAAGGTGAAGTTTTATGGGTCACTGGGTCTCCTTGAAGATGGAAGAAATCTCCTCGGCTTGGAGGTTGTAAGGGTGTATTTCGTCAGCTGTATCAGTTTAAGCCACACTTGATGTTGTTAGTACTTAGTACTATAGTTGCAGAAACAAACTTCAATCTCAAGGATCTAGATAACAGTGTTTCCAGTATGAAAACGAAGCACGCCTTCCAGTGAAGTCCTAGCCTATGGGCATCACAAAAGTCGCCGAAGGGTGGTCAAGCACAGGGTCCCTATAAAAAAAATAAATAAGTGCTTGACGCAACAGGTCGATGGGACCCAGGGCCTAGCTTCTCACAACCATTCGTGTTGTGCGCGTGATATTCTTTACACGAATGGAGGGGGCCTACTGTTTAATGCCGTGTCCGAAGAGCAGTGTGTTAATTGAGAAGCTGCCTCAGAATAGTTGTACTCTCGGATGTTTGTTAGACGCTCGCGAGACTGGGATTCGAACATCGAATCCCTTTGCTCCATAGTCAAACGCACTAACCATTGAGCCACGGCACCCACTATAGGGTCCCTATGCTGACACAAATAACTTGGTTACTAACAAAAGCATAAAAAAAATCTTGAGCATTTGTCTAAATGCGTAGTATACCCATTAGGTACGTTTCTTCCTTCAGTTGGCACCAAGATTGCACAGATTCCTGAAGCAAGAAACAACTGACAGCAAAGGACAGCATCCACGAGCTCACTGTAACACGATTAATTATTTTTTTTATGATCATTTCTTGAAATTATCTTCAAATGCAACTTGAATGTCCTGTTTATCATAAAGCGGGAGTTACATCATTTCCTATTGACTTAGTTTTGAATCAGGTACGAAGGTATGTCGGACTTCATTAGTGCAACCCAATCAATAACAAAATAGACTGCGATTTGGCTAATGAAAGGTTGATTAAACGGGAAGTCCTTAGTGCATCGCGTACGTAAATGTTGTTATTAGTGAGAAGAAAATGCACTCGTCACGTAGGATTTAGCTCAGTTGGTGTGAAACAATTAAAGGTGCATAAGGAGTTTACTATCCTTAGAGCATGTACTGGACTATGTCCCGAAAGAAAGGGATTGGAAATCAGATCCATTTGATAGGTAGGATGGTAGGACGGGGCTGCCTCGTGGACAGCCAACAATCGGTTCACTAGTGGATCCACCACTGTGAGCCCCTGTCGTTAGTTTACATGAAAAACAAATACAAAGATTGCTTATGAGCTGAACCTGAACTGCCCCCAAAGTTGTTATGAATTTTAGGATGGTCTTTCCTGACAGGTCAGCCAGGTCAGCCAGGTCTTTGAAGGCTGCTTTTCTAGTTCTGCATATACTTGGGCGTTCGCAGAGGAAGTGAAAAGTACACTCTACTGGATCCGTGTCGCAACAGCTTCGGCAAAGGTCATCAGTTTCTACTCAAATTCGACTACGGTGGGCCGCCAAGAGGTTGTGGCCGGGATTGATCCCAGTGAAGAGTGCTAAGTCGGACCTGTTAAGCGCCAGATATTATGTGGTTTTGGAGACACGACAAGATGGGAGTGCATTTCATCTCTAGTTAGCCAGTCTCACGAAGTTTTTCTTGTCCGCCAATTCGTTCACTTCACCCCAAGGGAGTGCGACATCACGGTTGGCAGTGAGTGCTATGAGTTGTGTACGGTATCGGTTAACCAGTTTTGATTTGACGACTGTGGGTGAGATGGCCTTCATGGCGCCTTGACTGTCAATATAAACGTCGATGATCTTTATAGAGAGCAGTTTCATGGATAGTTCTAGAGCCTCTTCTGCTATGGGTAGTCCTTCGTCAGTCCGTGCAAATCGATATATTATTCGGGTTGATGCCCCTGCCGTTAGTTCAATCTTTTCCTGGGGAGGAAGTTTATTTAAAGGGTTAGGCTGAAGTCGTGGGATGGTGGTCTGCCCATTCGCAATGGTACCATAGCCAGTGTCGTACTCTTTTCACAGGCTATGTTGCTTCAAGGGTAGAGGCTCCCTTTGCAGCCGTTTTCCTTAGATGTACATATGTAGGTCTAGCGGGCTTACAGGAAGTGTGGTTCTTATAGTGCTGATTGTCCCTATACATGCAAGTCTTTGTATCAGTGCACGGTGGTACCTGGTCTTGCCTGTTGCGAGCTACCAGACTAGGCTAGGATAGGATAGAACGTGTCTAACGATGGCGATGTAAAACGGCGCTTTTGCCAGCAACACATTAGGCTATGTACCGTGTCTTTCCTGTAAAAAGGAAAGCGGATAAGGCTAGCTACAAGGCCGTTCTTAAAGAATAGAACACCCGCCAGACTGCCGGCACTGCTACTCTAAAGCCACAATCGTTTGAAATGGTCGAAATCAAAGACTAGCGAACCATGAAGCTGTTAGAGATATAAACGTATGCCGATTCTGAGAAATCCGAAGCCGCGCATTTAAATACCTAACATGCCGTCAGACAGTAGACAACTAATTTAAGGTTTAGGAGTCCATAACCCGAGGATTTCGGTGGTTGACTGGGGCGACATAAGGGCAAGGCAACCACAACAAGAAATTTTTAGAAATTCTAGAAACGTCTAACTACAGATTATAGATATACATATGTATGTATGTACGTATCAGTAAGCTTAATCCGATTAAGGTCAAGAGGAGGGATTCCTTTATGAGGAAAATAGATGGCAACTTTTGCTGCGGAATCCTTGGAACTCCTCGTGAACACACACCCAAAAGAGAGAACCATCTATCCATGCTATGAACTAAAAGTTGTAAGTCGTGTGGAAGGTTTGATACCGTTATTATGGTGCGACAGAAAGGTGTTGAAGTTGTTTGTCTCAGGGGAATTTGACACATCTGCCATCGTCCAGGACACAACTTCGAAGTGGGTATGCAATTTGCATACTTTGAGGTATAAGTATCAACACCTGACCTCCAAAAAGTCCAATCTGACTTCAAGATATATGTACTTATTTTGAACAAGTCCTCGTTACAATTCTGTGGGTGTCATGAGATTTGTTTTGACTTCATTTGTTTATGGATGGTTCTCTGCCAAAGGATTCAGTAAGACCCCACCTTGGGGGGTATCTCTATAGACCACTGCATGCATGTACTTGGCAGTGACCTAGTTCTGTGTTGATGTGTCTTGTCTTGAGCACGCAAGCAGACAAAGACCTCGAGTTCTATTGAAGTCTCTTCAGGAGTACCTCAGGAATCAGTTTTGGGTCCCCACGTATTTACAATCTGTATGAAAGAGCGACGAAGAAGACGATGTTCAATTATATAAAAGCTGCTAACTAGGGACTATTGAAGACAATGAGTTTCAGTAATGAAATCAGAGAAGTGAAGATCTCCAGCACAAGGTGTCATCGGTCGTGGTATTACCCCCAAAAACCCTAACTAGACGAAGAAAGAAGAAATCAGAGGATGTGTGGGGGCAAGACTCATCACATCTATTCGGAGAGCTAACAGTTCATTGTGAGTCCGCTATTCAATGTAAATTGAGATCTAGAAATAAAAATAAATCAAAACCGATCGTATACCCGGCTGGTTTGGGGTGACTGTCTTCTGTGCGTCTAGGAGCTATTTCTATTGCAAGGCGTACACTGTACGCTTCCGGTAATGTAAAAGATTCCTTTTTTTCAGTGGTTTCGAGTAAAAGCCTGCTTCCATAGCTATACATTGGTTTCGAACCATCATTCAAAAATGGATAAATCTCTAAAGCATTTAAATGCTAAACTGACTGCTTCGAATGTCCAGTTTGAAGGCGGAAAACCAAGGGTAATTTACCACCTTAACAAACCCTCCTCACCACAAGTCGACGGAGTGCTTAGGAAGGGAAGAATTGACTAAGAGATCGGGAGAGGTATCTAACGGCTGCAAACAATCCCACTTCCGAAAGACTGCCTTAATCTTCCTAATGTTAAAAAACAACTTACTAATCACGCCTGCCCTCTTCTTAAAAACAACGCAACGAGATCTCATCAGCCTGGGTCCATAGTCATAAGGGTATCACGGGCTGATAAATTGGATGAATAGAGCTCCCAATCGAAGTTCGTTGATGGTTTACTTACTGGCTAGAGCTACATCGCTTAAAAAAACCAATAAAACCTACTAAACTGGAATTCAGAAACAGGTCTTCGACTCGCAAAGAAATTCATAGAGTAGAGGAGAAAAAAAAAAGATGCTGGAAAGAACCTTCTGCGCAGAGGACTGCTAATGGTCACCAATGAGCTCCGAGAAGTTTGGAAATAGCCTCACCTCTGTAACTTGAGTTATGTTGGAGGAATAAGACCAGCTATAGTTTGAGTAAACTTATTACCAACTCGAAGGTTTCTGCATATAAACTCGAAGAAGATTTACTGGGGCCTCTTTGAATCGTCCGCTGAAAGTAACCTAGAAAGCTCCAGCTCACCATCTCGAGGTAAAAAGCTGTAAAGGGTGTGAAGACTGAAAAAGATTCCATGGTAGAGCAAGCTTCTGTCAAACTTATGATCTTATACGTTTTATGGCAACCTTTCGAGCACTTATATAGAAGCCTGACTAATATAAGAAGACTTTGAATCAAAGACTGGACAAGGCGGACAAAATTTGTTGGAAGGGGCACTTAAAACGCGCAATAACTTCTTGAACTGAACTATGTTTCAAGTCTACTGAAGTCCTATAGACCGATCGGCCTAGCGTCGGTTCTTCTCAACAGCACGGAACCCTTGTCAGCATGTAACAGAACAGACACGCAGTCAAACTGGTTACATGAGCTTCTAAGCACAAAATTGTCAGAAATTCAAACACCGGACGAGACGCACAGCACAGGAAGAGCTTCAGCTGCAACTGGGAAAAAGCAACGAGATGTCTTTCTCAGACTCTTTAGCGGAAGCCTACAGTATGTACATAGATTCTTAATCATTTTGCGGAATAGAAGACTGTACCCCCAAAGCAGAATTCAGAGAACTAGAGAGACACGACTATAACCAGAAGTAACGCTCAGGGGTTGAGGAAAATCAAGAAAATTCTGGGAAAAGACTCAAAGCATGCATCAAAACTAGGAAAGGTTTCTCCAGAAACTGTAATAAGTCAATATCTGTGGAGATTCTCTGTGGATTACGACCCAAAAAAGGTCGTAATGTCAGAGCCATGAGCAGAGCCGGTTCTAAGTTTCTTAGAGAAACTCTATTAGATTAGATAGAGTGCTCTAGAACGCCATAGCTAACAAAGTAGAAGACTCTCAGAGATAAGTCCCTAACATATCATATTGCGAGGGTATTTCTAGCGAAAGAAAGTGTGTAACTCTGGAACAAGCACCTAAGACCCGTGGATCTCAGTGCTGTAGTCAATCTGATACTTGGAGAATATTTTTTGAGGAACTTTACCTCAAGAATCTAACAAAATCGTTTGATTTTTTTGCAATTTCTAGTCCAATTCTGTTTCCTAACTCTTAAAAGAGAACACGACAAGCGTAAATAATTTCATCTTGGTGACAATCAATTGACACTTAAAGCAGATATTTTTCCTTCTCCAAGTAATTAAAAATATTTATGTACATATTCATTTATCCCTTTTCTATAAAAAAATTTCCATTTCTTTGTTCCTCAATGCCACATCTGCACTGAGAAGAATCCATTTCCCACTACTCATCGACCTGACATCTACACGTCAAACACCAAACAGGCTAAATAACTGCAATTCGTTGAATTTCTACCTTCCCCAAGACACCATTTGTTTATTTGGTCCATAAAATAAAATTAATTGCATTACATATACTGAAATACCAACCAAGCAACGTCAAATTCCTTCCATTTTCCAATGACAACTGTCATTTCGTCTCGCCGTTCACCATTTCGCCGCACAATTCCAACTGTCACATTACACTTCAACTCCAAATCCAATTGCAACCATCTTCGCACTTAGTTCCGGGTTGCTGTTAATGGCCGCGTTTGCCTATTATATCGTGCGTTAACGTTTCATCTCGATTTTTTGTGGAAATATCGCTAAAAAATTCCCAAATACCATCCAAACGCAATGCGTAACAACTCCCAATGAATTCATATTCATTTGCCATCCAATTGCAGTGACATAACGCGTCCAAAGTTAACTCTGCGCTTCTGTACTGCACCCGTGTAATCCACCGATGCGAAATCCATGCAATCGCATTCCAGCAACAAAAACAACAACAACAACAGCGCCTTACTGCGATTGCCACACGAGCAGGTCGAATAAAATCAAGAAAATCAATCAAAACCCCAAAATATAAATGATATACACGACACGAGTAATCTCCCCCCCGGGCCAATAGTGGATCGCATAATTAAAGCAGTGCCTCCGCCGTGCAACACCCTCCCCCCCGCCGACCGAGTGCGAGTTCCTGTCCTGCAGCTCATCATCCACCTGGAGCGACGAGAATTCTCTGCGTGTTGTGTTTTTTTCTTTCTTTATTTCTAGTTTTCCTAATTTCTTGTGTGTTTGGCCAGGGTTTTGTGGTTTTTTTTTCCGTTCATCTAGTGTCGTCGGGTTCCCTTCCGAGTGTGTTCCATCGAGGCAGTGAGTGCAAGCTAAAAAGTGAAAAATAATTTAAGTTATTTTGTAAATAAATAAAGCGAAGGAAAGTGGCCACGTGAAGTGCAGCAAAACGCGGGCGGAAATCTGTGGAATAATCTGGCTATAGCTGCGACAAATCAAGTCGAGTGAATGCACTGCTCAATGGAGAGGAGCCTATCAGCTGGTGGAGGTGACAGTTCGAGTCAAACAAAAAACTCCAAAGATGGTGAGTGCGTTGTGTGTGGGTGGGAATCTAATAAGGAAGTGTAGTCCCTTCTCTCTGTTTCAGTAGTTCGTCGGTGGAGAATGTTGGGGATTTTTGAAATTGTTCGGGCTTTAGCCATTTGAGGGATTCCGACTCGATTGACTGCCGCCGACAGGGTTGCCATAGTACCGGGTTTGACTGTGTAGTTTAGTGTCAGAAATGTGGGTACCTACCATCGTCTAGAACTTACCACTGTTGGGTGTAGGAGTTCATATCGTAAGGGTGACGTCATGTGGGCCTCGTTTCATAGACGTTCAGTCTGAGGAGATTTGTCCTTGTTTGTCGTAGGACAAGGCTTTTCTTTTCCCGGGAGAGATGAGCCTTGTACTCTAGATTAGTGTCCGGGGATACCAATAGACGCTTGAGTTATTGGAGATTGAAACTTCTGGAAATCTTACTCCTAGCAGTGAATTCTATAGTTTGCAGGCCCAAGTACCAAAATGCTTCTGGTGTTACTTGGTGTTGTTTCGTCGAAATGGAATGTGGACATTTCTACATCTTCATGGATCGGTTGCTTTGGTTGAATTGGTGTACAGGTTTGGTGGATAGGATCGCCATTTCATCGTGTTGGCACACACAGTGTTTTGAAAATGAAGTGTGTCCTCGTGAGCCTCTTGTATATCGTCGTCGTTCAGTTATAGGTTTCATTGAGTGATGGTTTAGAAGATTTGCACAATCAGTGGATATAACAACAGTTCGATCGTTCTGGCTTTGTCGTAAGGTAAGCAGAGTTTCCTGGAATTCCACTTATTGTTGACTACCACTGGAGTATTACTTACGTTCGACTGACTGTCTAAAGTTGCAGAGAGAAGGCTTAATGCAGATTCGTCTCTTGCAAGTTCGTCAGCTTTCTGATTTCCGGCTATACTTTTGCGACCAGTAAGAGCAGACTGGTTGTGATTTCATTATCGAGGCATAAGTTTCAGTGGCATCGTCTCGTGGTATAGCCGTCATTGATATAATACTGGCTGTCGCTATCACTGGCAGAACCTCCTATTTGAAGACACTGCTGCAAATCGTCGTCCATCTTTGATTGACCTGTGCAGATAGATTTCTCTTTTGTTGGTTCCTTGGCTTGCCATTCGTCATTACTTGGAAAAGTGCAGGATAATGGTTTTTCAAAGTCGGAGTATGGAGACGTGTTGCCGCCATTTACGTTTTCATCTACCAGTTTCCTTTGAATCTGCACTCAAATTGAGCTTGATTGGCTTAACTTCAAGGCACACTTGGGGACAGATTCTCGCATGGCCTAGAGGAACTTATAGAGAATGGTTTGAAAGGCAGCTAGTCACTAGAGTACGATTCCATATTTAATTATTGGTTTCACAATTGCCCTTACTTAGGGTTTGGTCTCCATTATCGGCCGAAGACACGGTTGAGAGTGTAGAAAGCGATCGCTGTCTCGTGTGACTTCAAGGTATTCGCGTTTACAGTCGCTGGATAAATTTTCAGCCTTCCATTGCAATAAGATTGGATATTCAAGTCTTCTTTACTAATCTAACCCTGCGAAGAGTATCTTATTAAATTCGTTGAACGACAAGATTGGTGATGTGTAGTACTTACTCTCTTATTGGGGTCCGTGAAGGGTCTCTGCCTACTCTCTACTCTCGATCTGGGGTTCGCTACTTCAAGTTGTCCAAAGCAAGTTCTCTGGCATTCGTGATAGGTTGACCCTTAAAATTTAAGATCGGTTTTCCTTGTCGGAAAGCTTTGGACTGTGATTTGTTGAAACTGTCGCTCGATGTAGTCAAGCCGGTAAAGACTGCGTGATTTGGAATTCCGGTTGTAACTTGACAGATTATTCGACGAAAATATGTTCTCGAAAGTGTTCAAAATTTTGATCTGTCAATGTCATCTAATGGACTTACTTTACTGCGTAAATCAGGTATTTGTTCCTTGTACTGGTAGTCACTGGTCATATACCAGGGGTCTGATATCCGTATTCCTTGTGATTTGGTGATGCTGGATACAGAAAGTCCCCTCCCGGTAGTTGATTCCAAAGTGAATCTGCAGAAAATCAGTTCAGAAGTTGGCGTGGTTGCACTTAGATGGATATGTGGATCACTCTATTGAGTGCTTCTGCACTGTAATATGGTCTCTAAAATAAGGACTGCATGGTGTGTAATGTGTTGATACCGCATTCATGTCTATCAAGATGCCTGCAGCTGTGTCAACATGGATCCTTGTTCCACTAAAATCAAACCAATACTCTTGTAACAGTTGAAGAATGAAGGCGAGAGTATTCCGCCTTGTGGCATACCTAGCTTTGGATTTTTTATTGGTTTGTTATTTGAAATTAACTGTTGTCGCAACTAACTAACGAATGGTAAACATTTGAGGGTTCAACCGTTAGTGGAAAATAGAATAAGACTCATCTGTTGCAGCGTTCCTAATCGAATTGTGTACGGACAGGTTCACAGATTTGTGGGCAGGCTTCTTGCGTCAACAAGTACAGCAATTATCGCTTAGAAGACATTCCGGTCTGCATGGGTTCGTCGTAATGCCAAGAATGACATCAAACCTAGATAAGATTCCATAGTAGTGGTCCTGACCTCCACTGATTTGTCATTTCTGTCCTGCAGGAGTACTCTATTTGTAGTGTGTCATGATTTTCAGGTTGTTCGGCAAGTCCTTTCCAGATTTTTTATTTACGAAGATAGGATTCCGCTGGAGTATTCAGAAGCAACGGGTCCCTGCTAAGCCCTAAACATTGGAATTTTCTTAAAAGATGATCAGCTTACGATAGTTACACTTAACCACATATGAAATCTGTTGCGAATACTGGTAGGGGTGTACAAATTGTCTGTAATAATTGTCATCACTTTGACAATGGCTTTGCCTTGAATACAGTTTTCGATTGGATCCTTACTCAGTTGGATTCTAGTGTGGATGGTACTCCTGAAGCAAGTTTATGTAACGAATGCGGTAGGCATTTCGTATGATGGGAAGTCACTAATGGATTTCGTTTATTTGGGTATCAAGTGCAGGGGATATCCTCCACTACAAGAGCAGCGAAGCGCCTTTTACTCTAAAATCATTATAAGGTATGGTTCTCATGTAAGACTGTTCCGGGTAAACCTAAACCCAACGGTGCTGCAATGTTTGCAGATTTTTTTACACTGAATACCACTGCGGAGTGGCTATGGCAACCCTGTTTTGGCATAGAATGCAAAATAACCCCAACATACTCGACGGTTCAGGGGGATTGGGATGGATGTGTATCGTGTGCTTGTGCCAGTGGCATGCAGTTCTTGTTTTTCACTACCCATTCCTCCCTATCCAGCGAAACAAAAATATTGTTGGGGATTTTTCTTGACAATTCTTGAGTTTCTGATTGAACAACATTTTCTGCCTTCGATTGCACTTTTGTGTGAGAAAAACTCGTTTCGCAACCAGTCATTGTGTGGAATTATGTGGAATGGTGGCATGGCAGTGCAATAAAATAAGCCGGCTGCCGCTTTCTTATGTACATATGCATGGGTAAGCTATATTCTAGTTTTATCTTAGACGGTACGAGTACGCAGAGAGATTTTCATATTTTTCCTCGACGACAGAGAAAAACTGAGATAGAAAAGGCAGCGTATGGCTGTTGGTGGTTGGACGCATCGTCGCAGTCAGCGGATATCGCTGGCTAGCATTGGACTGCCTTGGAATGCCACGTGGGTTTTGGTGGTGGTTGCAGTGGGAATGGCTATAAATATCCCACGGAAAGTGTGGTTTGTGCATATAATTTGTCGATCGTGGCTAAAAATACGCGCGAGTGTAGGAAAAAGAGTTTCGAATTGATGGTGGACAAGATGTTGGTCGCACAAGAGACACCTTTTTCTGGATTTGGAAGTGTAGTTATTGACAATTCACTGAAAAATAGACCACGCTTTCGATTTGGATTGATTTCGGCGGAACATCCGCATCTCTTAAAGGTTGTGGTTGGTCACTATACCTAGTAGTGGTGGAATGGGTCTACTATGTCCAAGATTATGCCTCGTTTTCTTCCTGAGAGACAGACACCCTGTCTGTGAAGATCGATGAGTTGTTCTGGCTTATAACCCTATCTTGAGTGATAGTGATAGCCTCAGTACTTGGTTTTTGTTTAGCTAAGAAAAATTTTTAGGAATTGAAAAGGGGTTTATCTGTAATCTTTAGAGCTAGACACTCCTGGGTATAGATTGGAATGTGTCTAAGTTTCTTTGGCCTGAGGTTTTTCAGTGTCTTCCGCATGGACTTGCTCGCTTTAGCTATAAAGATGACGTTTACATCAATCAAGGCTCGTAGCGTAACTGCTACTAACAACTTCTTTGAAGAACTGTACTAGAGTTGGCGTGATAAGCATGATGGGGACGATTTGTTAGCGATCTAGCTTCTGGCAGCTCAAAGAAGGTGTGGTGATCGTTTTGGTTGCCATTGTTCACTGCTTAGGTCTAAGATTGTCAGACATTGTTCTAGCCAACACTGGGCTTGTTGTGTCACCGAGGCAACATTTGTTAGTCACTGCTTTTTCTTATAATTTCTTGCGCCCCAGGGGTTCGATTTACCCTTAAAGTGTTGAAGCACAGAGGGAGATGTTTAAGTCAGAAAGAGTAGGGAGACAGAATAGATTTTTTTTAAAACTCAGGTGGCTTTTATGGTTGTTGTCCGCACTAAGCGGGGATTTTTTGCAAATGTTTGCATTCATTATAATTCGCAGTATTTTTTGTTTCTTCGAGTATGCCCGAAGTTACTTTTGGTGCTATTGAAGGGCGTGGCATTTGTTATTAATACTGCAAATATTGAATGGGTATGGCTGGCAACTGAACACACGACGAACGCATTACCACTACATCTCGGCTACTGCATTAATGTTAGCGAAGAGACGACTTCAAGGAGGACTCGAATGTCACGTCACCTGAACGTTCAGGTCAATGTAGTTGGACTACTGTACTGACTGTTGTTGTAGTGGAATTTCCACAGGCTTCTTGACTCCGTCTTTCTATCTGAGAACGTTTCCTAGATTCGGACATGAACTAATGGGGTTTGGCGACTCCAACATTCGTACTTCTGTTCAAACATCACTATTTGTTCGATCTGCATTGAACAAAGTGCGCTATCATACCTCCTTCTTGAAGTTCAGTGCGACAGAAACTACATAACTGCTGCCATCCATGTGCCTGGACGTGTCGTACACGTTGATACCTAAAGGATCGATATCAATCAGTAACTTGCTATCGTATGAGTGTTTCAAACCCTGTTGCACTAACTTTTACAGACTGCATCCCAGATGGGTCTGATCTGTTGAGCACATTCTAACGGTCCACTAAGCACTTAAATAAATACCTATCTACGGAATGTACTATTTAAAATGTGTGTTTTTTTTTAGAATGCTGTCAGATGAGTGACAGTTCACTCTTCAGAAAAATTAAGAACGCTTACACCCTTCTAAACAAGTGTGTCGGCGCCAATAGGGCACGAATTGTTTCCCTAAAAACTTCCTTAAAAAAAAAAAAATTCTAAAATTATCTAAGCTGTCCCGTCTTCACCGACACCGACACAATCCGCCTAATTACTCCCACACATCCATTAACACCGTCAATCAATCACAGACAAGAAACATTCCCCGAAACACAGCCGCAATATTCTACGCTATCGATTGACAAAGACCTCAATCGCTCACAATCGATAAACCGCGATCGATTCAGCTTTAATGTCGATGACTGTAGAAGGCGATTCGGAGGTGCCTCTGCGTGGTATAGTATGACAAATACGCGGATGACTTGTGTACAACTCTCGTACTATTTCGGAACAATTAACGAAATCAAAGAGCGAAACGATGAGGCTGAAGGATGCCGAGGAACAAAGCCTCCGCGGATACAATCGAGCACACAAATGTGACTCGCACAGCTGTGTGCATAAGAGACCTACTTTGGGGCTTTATCTTATCACAGTAGTAGTTATGGGCTTGACAAAGAGACGATGACGGAGACGTTCGCGACTTGACAATGGCTTGTATGGCTCTTTGGTTGTATACATGCTGTTCGGTGCGACTTGGTAGAGTGGGACGGTCTCTGTGGAAGATGTCAGGCGCGATTCGGATGGGTTTTTGAATGCCCGAATCGAGAAATTTAATTCCTACGCCAATTAGATAACAACTTTGATCGAATGATAACGTGTTTGGCGATTAGATTGAGAGGGTTTGGCGTATGCGTTAGTGGTCGCGTAGTGTTGTGTGTAGTGGGGAGACACACAACTCCCGTCTTTCCTGAGATTGTTAACGTTTATTTGGGTTTCCTGCATGTGTCGATCCATGTTAGGTTAGGTTAGGTACGAGGCTAGGTACGCATTTACAACAAAAGGAGTAACCTTAGCGGTTGTTGGAATTGAATACAGCAACTCGTTCGGAAAACCCTACCAAAATATATGGAAAGAACTGGAAAGTTGTCAAGTCATTGTCGGACATTTATCCCTGCCATCGTCAGGCGAAGAGAGCGCTCGTTATAGCCAGGAGAGAATTAAGATGGATGGTAGGTCTGTACACATCAATCTTACGGACTGGGACTAGTGACATCCAGCTTCTGCCCAGGTTGCGAGGAAGAGGAAGAAAGCCATTTGGATCTCTAAGATACAAACACCTGGGAAGACAGATCCGTCCCCAGCTGAGTTAATTTAGACGTTATGGGTTCGAGAAAATCCTGGGATTCATTAAAAGTACGGTGAAGCCCACCCATCTCTCCACTCCAGTGCCGCACTACCCTTCTGAAAAATGTTTCGTCGATGGGCGCTCAGACTGAACCACCTAGTAAGCGAAATAAGGATAACAGTATCCAATCTTATTCTAACAAAAGGGCAGGACCTGATGGTCTACAGGGCGAGTTATTAGAAGCCGTGGGAGATGACTTTAATGTAAGAGGAGTGTATGCCTGCATAATGGAACATCAACATCGTTTGTCCACAAGAAAGCCAATGCAATGAATTGCGCCAATTACAGAGATATTAGTCTTCTAAACATCTGTAACCCCTGTAACCCTTCGGATACACCCTGACCGGCCACTTTTAGAGTGATTTCAACCGAGGACGGTCCACAATCGATCAAAGTTTCATACTATGCCAGAGGGATCCTGCAAAATCTCCAAGAAGTCCAAATCGATACCCACCACCTTTTCATTGATTTCAAGGCACCAAAACTACTTCGCCTATGCAGAATGACGTCGGAGAACGTTTACTGCTTCAGGAATTTCGGTAACGAACTTAAAAAAAAGACGACTTAGACAAGCAGACCCGTCGTCATGTCACTTTTTCAACATCGTACTTGAAAATCTGGTGCGAAATTCACAAGTCAACACCAGAGGCACAACGTTGAATGGTTCAGTGGCATGTTGATCTTCGTCGCCGTGATACAGTCTACAGAAGCAGTTTTTCCACATACTCAGGACGGAGTGTGACTCTACTACGAGGTGTCCTTCTTCTTTCTCTACAGGCTTCTGTACGGTTCTTGTTGGCCTGTTCGTAAACTGTTATCTTCTTTCTCTTCTGCTCGTAGAGCTCACGAGGAGCCCTCGTACTTCCTTGCAGCGCCGCTTTGTATGCCTCTTGCTTAGGAGCATGTGTTTGATGGCATCCTTTGTCATACCCAGAACATTAGTTGCGGCACTTCTGATCGCATATTGGCAGCTTTGCCACTGGTTTTCGGATTGCGATCACAGTAATTCTTCTCTGTTGTGGCACTTGGGGTATCCGCATTTGTACCCTGGCTGCATCCGAGTCGATGTTGACTGCTCCGAAGGTACGGACATCCATAATACTGAAGGCATGTCTTACGTCGACCGCAACATGATGACCTTGGTTGACTGTTTGGTGATCAGGAGACTGCCGTGTTCCTTTGTGAATATTCAGATAAGGAAACCGTGTGCCTTTAGGTTGGTTGATTGGTTGGTTAAGACTGGCCCTCGGTTAGAATGCACTTAGACCAGTGGAAGGTCCATTGTGCTGCCGATGTGTAAGGTGGGTGGATTACCATCTTACTCTGGGAATCATTTACTCCTTTGAATGAAAGAGCTAATCTCAGCCGTGTAGGCAGTGCTGAGATCCTTTAGAACATTGAATAGGTATTCACCTAGTGCCAGATGTAGGGCACGTGGATGGCTGGTGCTTTGGAAAGGACTTGGCCTAGTCTAGAGGATTGAGGCGCATTGTCTCATGGTCCCATCTGTTATACGAGGTTCTTGGATAAAGCGATGTCGAAACCTCTTTCATAGAGTGGAGTGATAGGGGTTAATCTGTACCAGTTTGAGTACTGATCTCTGACTCAGACCTCTCCACAACGATAGCGTCCAGGTCGTCGGGAGATGACGGTGACGAATTAAATTCCGGCTTACTGCTTGAGCTTGACACATGGTCAAGGTGATGGGATCGACTGTATTAGCTAGACATAGCCTTCCTGCCAGCCAGGGTGGAGAGTTTGGTTGGCTGGTGCTAAGCTTGTAGGAGATCCTCCCATCGTTGTCCGTTTTGGATTCCGCGATTGCTTACTTGATCCTCGTTTGGTCGGTGAAAGCATTGCGAATTGATGGGAGAGCTGATTGCTACTGTTGTACTGCCTAGCTCGTCTGAATGCTCGATTTGCAGATGCTCCTCCACACGTGAAGTAGTTTCTGAGTTGCGCTCGAGTTATACATAGTTTTCAGGACCTTCTTGGCTTTTAGTCCTAATGTCATTAGTCCTAAGGTCATCATCAATGAATCCATGCTAGCCATTGTCTGTTCGTTGTACAGGCTCTAGCCCTCGATATCGATAGGAAAAGAGCTTACATTACTTGAAGTAAATATCTAAATAAATGGGGTCAGACATGGAGGTTCGATGGAAACTGACTCAAGGACATCGTAGCTCGCCCAAACTTCTTATTCAAAAGACGAAGTGTATGCCTTACAGACCACCTGTCCTGTTAGTTCTTTTCAACAGTGGTGAGTGCAGAACGGCACGGATCTAATCTTTCGTGATAGGTATGTCCATACTTACAAATACAAAATGGCGATCATGCAATAAGAAATATCGAATTCAAAACGTGACCGTGAAAGGTCGAGGGTGGTTTCGGGAAAGATCGATCAGTTCTGTTTTTTTTTTTTTTTTAATTAAATCACTGTTTGACACACATATTATGTAACTGTTCACGGCAATCCGTTACACAATTGATAAATTAAAAGTAATTAAGTACCTCAGCGTACTGCGAACACTTTTAAAAACCCGAACAGGGCCTGCTTCTCATCAGTTCGCTTTCCAAAAAGAGTCTAAAAACTGGTAAAATGATTTTGCCCATGTGGATACAATATGTAAGTCAAAGCGATTTCTATTCTAACTGAGCAGATTGATTGTTTTTGTCTATTTTTCAGATAATACGCCTAATCTCGTCGATTTTTATTCGTCTTTTGAGTGACGATAACGAATAATGCTTCAGGTGCAGTCATTCAGTCATGACTTGACTTGAATCAATAAAGCAAATCCAATTGGTTTATATTTTCGGAGTTTTTAATTCAACGGAAGTGTAAACAGTTAATAGCAATCGTATTCAGAGTATTCAGATGGGATAAGCGTTTGTAACTTAAGTATGTAAGTAGTGGGCGTTTTTTTCGGGGGTTGTGCCATAAAATGCACGAAAGCAAAGTGGGTTTCGGCAAGGCTGCATACTTTCACCAGCACTATTTTTATTGCGGACTAGCGTTGTACTAAATGCGACCTTATCAACAGAAATGGAGGAATTCCAACGTTGAATCCCTGCTGCTATATGGATGTGGTAGCTGGAAGGTGACGACCGCCACTATCACGAGGAAGCTGCAAACGTTCGTCGATAGGTGCCTACGATATATGTATCTTTAGGATTTTCTCGCCAAACCGTATCTCTAATGAACAACTCTCATCAGAGAACGTGCTATGAACCTATAGGCACAGCCATACGACGACGAAAGTGACAGTGGATTGGACATACTCTCCGAAAGGGTGACAGGTCCATAGCTAGTCACGATGCAATAGAACCCGCTTACTCAGTACGTGGCACAGAACAGTTGAGAACGAAGCACGGCAACCTTGAAAGAGTTGCCGCACATTTTCAGAAATCGTAGAGGCCCTAGGACCCACAAGGGGATACATGACAAAAGTAGAACAAGATGAATGGAAGTGAAACCAGTAGAAAATTTGAATTGTGTATGGATAGGGTGTTCTCAGTGAAGAGCTAGACGATGAGCTAGTGAAGATGACCGTCGAAACAAATCTCACCATTACGGTAAAAACAACGTCCCCATCAATGGTTCAGAAGACCGACCAGCGCAACATCCCAGGGATGGACTTCAATACTGACTGTATGGTGGGATGCTGAGGGTATAATCCATTTTTAGCTGTGAAACTAGACTATAACCGCAGAAGTCTACTGTCTGCACAACTGTGCAGATAAAAGTCGGCAGAAGCAACCACGGCTGGTTTATCGAAGGGGTGTTCTGTTCCATCAGTCATCCATCAGTCCATAAGTCACAATAAACTCGGCTTGAATATTAGAGTTATTTCTAACAGGAATCGCTGGCTTACAGCATCTGAAACTCGAGCAGAAGTCAAGAGCAGTAGAGAAACCCTTAAAGGAACTTATAGGTTGAATTGGTGCCCGATAACCCCTCCTGAGGCCACAAAATAGGAACAAAAAAAAAGGCTAATGGGGGCTCGTCATCTTACAGATTGGTCCATTAAAATGTGGAAGAAGGTCTTGTGGACCGATGAATCCAAATTTCAAGTATTTCGGTCAAATAGGTGAGTTTATGTCCGTCGATTGGATCAAGGGCGAATGGCTTTTCAATTTGCGGTTCCCATTGTGAGGCATGAAGGCGTTCAGTTATCGTCTGGAGATCGTTCTGTTATGAAAGAGTTGGAGATTTAATAAGCATCGATGGAATATTGAACAAAGAGGGGTATAAATTGGTGCTAACTTTTGGCCACAAAAAGACAACGACCCCAAACACTCCTCAAAACTTTGTAGGGAATACCTTAAACCCAAAGAGCAACGTAAATTAGTCCAAAATATGATATCCCCCTCATAACATCCCCAGACCCTATGCATCACATTTGGGACGAATTCGATAGGAAAGTTGGAGAAAGCTGTCCAAAGTCAAAACATTACATCTCTCCAAAGGTTAAATTGGCTCAAACGTAGGGCACACTTCGTGGGTATTTGCCTTAGGTGCAAATCTAATGAAACCAGTACCAGGGATGCAAGGCGGGACGAACACCGAAGTGTCTACCTGTTGCGATGTAGATTCAGAGCCTCTTCTTGCCAATTCGTCTGCCTTTTCATTACCTGGAATACCTTTGTGTCCAGGAACCCAGGAGAGGGCAACCTTGTGCTGTGTTCCAAGAAACTTGAGTTCTTCACGACAGCACTTCACAAGCTTGGATTTTATTTCGACAGCAGTAATCGCTTTTATTGCCGCCTGGCTGTCCATGAAAAGGTGATACCTTCCGGTGGTATTGCCTTCGTCGCAGTCTCAGGGTCAGCTATTGTCACTGCCAAGACATCCGCTTGGAAAACACTGCTATGGTTCGGGAGGCGGACTGATCTAGATATACCCAGCGGTTCAGAAAAAATGCCAGACCCTACGCCTACATCCATCTTAGATCCATCTGTAAAGATAGAGATGTAACGTGTGTTGGCAGGCTGGCCATGGTTCCATTCTTCTCTGCTTGGGAACGAGCTAGTAAACGGTCTATGAAAATCTAGGAACGGAGTGAGGTAATCCCTAGTATAGACTTTTCCTAGATCATGGAATGAACTGTTGCATTATGATTCCAGCTATCTGACTGACTTATCCTTAGGGCACTTATAGCTGCCTTTTTTTAGCAAAAATGTCCAGCGGTAGAAGATTGAGAATAGCCTCTAATCTTGCAGTAGGTGTTGTCCTCATGGCCCTTGTGGTGTCAATGCAGGCCAATCTCTGGATCCTCGTGAGGTCCGCTAAGTTGGTGGCCTTGCTGGCGGACGGCCACTATACAGAATGGGTCTTACTATAGATGTATACATCCATAGGATAATTTTAGGATTTGGACCCCAGTTCTTCGCAAATATTCTACTACAAGTATAGAAGGCTATAGTTGCTTTCTTAATTCTTTCTTTGATATTAGGTCTCCAGTTCAGTTTTTTATCATGAACGAGTCCTAGGTATCTTGCGCTATCCGAGATTTTAAGGGGAGTACCCTCAATGGACGGTAATGTGAACTCAGGAATTTTCCTTCTGTTGGTGAATAATACCACCTCGGTCTTATGGGGATTGACCGCTAATCCACGTTTCTCAGCCCAGGTGACTAGGATCTTAAGCGTGTACTCCAATATTTCGCTAAGGGTGGGTAAAAATACCTGTGGCCAGCAATACGATGTCATCCGCATATGCAATGGCCTTAACACCACTGTACCTGAGTTGTAGCAGCACCTCATTTAGTACAATGACCCCTTGACTTGAGGGGTACCTCCTCTACTGCGTTGTCCCTTTGGGTTTGATTCGAAGACTCTACGGGCCGGAACATTGGTGTCCATACGCTCTATATGTCCTAGCCATCTTAAACGACTGATGCGCATTTTTCTGACCAGGTCGATGTCGCTGTACAGCTCGTATAATTCGTCGTTGAATTTCTTCCTCCAAAGCCCGTAAACGGGACCGAAAATTAGACGAAGAATCTTTCTCTCGAAGCGATTGAGGATCGCTTCATCCGCTTCAGACAGAGTCCATGCTTCAATGCCATAAAGTAAGACTGGGATGATCAGGGTCTTATAAAGAGTCTCCTTGGTTCTTCGGGATTGGGCTTTGCTACTTAGCCTTCTTAGCCCAAAGAAACAGCGATTGGCAAGAGTTATTCTTCGTCTTTTTTCTGCTAAGGTGTTATTTTCAGAGGTTATAGCAGAGCCGAGGTAGACGAAGTCCCTTACTACCTCAAAGTTGTAGCTGTCGATTGTGACGTTCTGTCCAATTCGTCGATGTTGTGTGTCCCTTCTCGTTGACAGCATATACTTTGTTTTGCCTATGGCAGCTTCCGTTTCAATACTAGTGAACGCTCCAGTGACAGCCCATGAAGACTACGCAGTGGTTTTAATAAATATTCTTGTTAGCACTCGTCGAGCATCTAGCAATGTGAGTATCACGTTTCGCCGTGTGAGTAATCTTGAGAATGCGTCCTTCTAGGAACGTTGGCCAAAGCATCAGGGATTCAGTTCATCTTGTCATTTCGAGTCATGTGCTTGTTCTTAATCCTTCACAATGCAAGATCTTGTAGTAGGACCCATTGAATTAAGCAACAATTTTGTAGAGAGAGTAGGGATCTTGAAAACCAGGTTTTGAGAAATAAGCCCACAATGAAAAGTCTACAAAATGTTTTTAGCAATCCATCAGACTGGGAATATCAATCTTCACACAGCAAACAAAGACTGATCATTAGTTTCTCACATTCGTACGATTATCTATTCATTTGCGAGATACGAACCTAATTTGCAAAAAAAAACGAAAAAAAAGAGGAAAAGAAAAGGAAAAGAACTGCAAAATAAAAACCAGTTAGCCAGTGGCGAAAGAAAAGAAAGTTCACTGAAACATTATCTCGTATCTGCGATGTGCACAAGAGTTCTCCGCAGATCGCTAAAGTATCTCTACCCACTTTGAGTTTCACTATTTGCGGAGACTTTGTTCCTACATTGTGTGCGATAAGATTAGAATATGTGGGAATTAAATAGAATTTTATCGACAATTAATTAAGCTGTTTGAGTGCGTTTCTATGTGTACATATAGTCTAATTGGACGCAGGCAGGGGTACAAGTATCTGGTCGCAATTGTACATTTGTAGCAAAGATAAACAATTTTTGTTCATTTGAACTAGCTATCGCTTCTAACAAATATATGTACAATCTATGTAATTGCTTTGGATTTTTTAACAGTGCCTGTTGTTTATGAATGTGTAGGTCTGTGGCGGGTTAGCTAACTTTCTAACGAATATGACCAACTTCAGTATAAATTGGATCTTAAGCATCTGAAGATTGTAAAGACTGCGTGAAAAGGAAGCTCTTCGAGTAACAAGCTCTATTTTACCAAAAATCTTGAGGAACATTTTTACTAATCTTAAGTTAAGGGATAGTGGCTATAGAAACGTTCCTAACATAGGTTCAATGCCTAACTCACACTCCTGGTGTGTCTTAAGAAGCGCTCCACTTAAGTGAGAATCAGCTAATCGTTCGACTTTGCTTGGATAAACACGGCTCATGGCTTTATCCAAGGCATTTCATACCCAGGTTGCGAGACCTCTTCATTTATAAAATTGATTCTGGTTTTTAGTTTGAAGCTACATTCATGCCAATATGTGCGGAATAGCACATCCGTCAAATGGCCGCCTCGGCTTCCCTGGCAGTCCTGCAAGCGTTCGGTCCAATTTTTGATGACTCGGTGCAATATGTTTACAACTTCGACCATTACGTCGCGTATGTGGCATATAACGCCGTCATGTTGGAACCACATATCGCTGTAAACGAGCTTTGGCCACAAAAAGTCTGTTAACATCGCTCTATACCAGAAACCGGGAGTTCTGCTTATTGACATAGTCGCTGAGCCAAAAATGGGCCTCGTACGAGAAGATGATTCTTTGGCCAAAATCCAGATCTCCGGCCCACTTAGCGAATTCATGGCATGGTCGTCCGGTCTAAGGTCTTAGGTCAGCACAATCTTATGCGGATGTAGGCCCAAATCCAACCGCAAAATAAGTCTGGTAGACTCTCTGGCGATGCTCGATTCAGCTGTTCGGAGCTAAATGGACATTTCTGGGTCTTTCTCGATTCTGGCCGCTACGGCTATGTTTTCTTCATTTCGCACAAATCTCTGCCTGGTTGATGCCGTAAGGTTCAAAAGAGTGTACTCACGCTCAAACTTTTCCACGGTGCGACAAATTGCCTGCACACTATAGCTATGTTGACCACTGACCTCACGACAAAATTCACGTTTCGATAACATTTTTTTTTTAAATGTGCCCACATACGGCACGGTTACTGAATAGTTTGACAGCTGGCTGTCATTGGGAACTTTTACATTGCTATCTGGTCACCCTTTAGCAGAAGCAGCGGAGTGAAGCGGGGCAATGGTGCACAATTGTGTTTTTGGGTTCCAGTTAATACATTTGTAGGTCCAAACCAGTAATGAACGTTCGAAGGGACGAAAACTAACAACGTTCTGCCGCAATGGTCTAGGATTGGGTGTATGTACATACATATGTTGTTAAGTCGTCATGTCGATGTATCCTATTACCAAAATAGAATTTACCTAGTCTAGGGGTAATTTCCCTGACACTAATCAGCTGTCGATAACAAGTGTTTCCGCGTCTTGATTAGGATGAGGCATGTAGTTATGATGAAATCCACTTTGACTCACTCCACGCCTGCAAGGTAGAAAGTCAATAACATTGGTCACTTCAAGAAAACACCCGTATTGTAATTTTGTTTTCCAAGAAAATACAAAAACTGTCTTAAAGTCACCCTACGGTTGTTGACTAAACTCCTCTGGGTACCCAGCATGTATCTAAGTGCCAAACTCCATTTTTGGCAAGCACTTCACATTCACACATTACGTGGTCGTCTTTATGCAAATTGATTTGCATACATACTCGTCTGACAGTTCACAGTTTTTCACATATTTCCCGATTTGGAGATGAAGGAAGGAAAAAGAGCAGTGAAAAGTGAAGTTCGCTGGGATAGGCGACACCAGCTGCATATGAAAACAGCTTTGGCAAGGAGATTTATTTAAGTTGCAGTCCCTTAAATGGAACGTCTAAATGCCGATTATGGAGAAGAATAGTTTTGAAAATCAATAAAACTTGGATAAAAGTTAATAATGGTATATACCGTTACACGTCAGGGGGGAATGTCACGAATGGACTGTGGGTTTGAATACCTCATTCCGGTTGACCTGAAACTTAATGAATCGCCGAGAACGATTGATTTTCATTCCATAATTGTCTAGAACTGTGCACCTCGAGGAGAACCTGTAGGAAAAGAACTGTATAGCTGGAGGAAAGAACTACGTAACTGGAGGAGAACCTATAGAGAAAGAATTGCGTAGATGGGGGAGAACCTGTAGGGAAAGAACTGTGTAGCTGGAGGAAACCTATAGGGAAAGAACCGTGTAGCTAGAGGAGAATTTGTAGTGAAACAACTGTGTATCTGGAGGAGAACCTATGGGAAAAAAACAGTGTAGCTGAAGGAGGACCTGTGGGGAAAGAAGTGTGCAGCTAGTAGAGAACCTATGCGAAAAGAACAGTGTAGCTGAAGGAGGACCTATAGGGAAAGAAATGTGCAGCTGGGGAGAACCTGTAGGGAAAGAACTGTGTAGCTGGAGGAAAGAACAGTGGCTGGGAGAAAACCTATAGGGAAAGAACTGTGTACTTGGAGGAGAATCTATAGGAAAAGAACTGTGTAGCTGAAGGAGAACCTATAGGGAAAGAACTGTGTACTTGGAGGAGAACCTATAGGAAAAGAACTGTGTAGATGGGGGAGTTCCTGCAGGGAAAGAACTGTGTGCTTGGAGGAGAATCTATAGGAAAAGAACTGTGTAGCTGGTGGAGAACCTATAGGGAAAGAACTGTGTAGATGGAGGAGAACCTGTGGGGAAAGCACTGTATAGCTGGATTAAAGAACTGCGTAACTGGAGGAGAACCTATAGGGAAAGAATTGTTTAGATGGGGGAGAACCTGTAGGGAAAGAACTGTGTAGGTGGAGGAAACCTATAGGGAAAGAACTGTGTAGCTAGAGGAGAATTTGTAGTGAAACAACTGTGTATCTGGAGGAGAACCTATGGGAAAAGAACAGTGTAGCTGAAGGAGGACCTGTGGGGAAAGAAGTGTGCAGCTAGTAGAGAACCTATGCGAAAAGAACAGTGTAGCTGAAGGAGGACCTATAGGGAAAGAAATGTGCGGCTGGGGAGAACCTGTAGGGAAAGAACTGTGTAGCTGGAGGAGAACCTATAGGGAAAGAATTGTGTAAAAGGGGAGAACCTGTAGAGAAAGAACCGTGTAGCTGGAAGAGAACTTTGAGGGAAAGAACTATGTAGATGTAGGAGAACATATAGGGAAAGAACTGTGTAGCTGAAGGAGAACCTGTGGGGAAAGAACTGTGTAGCTAGAGGAAAGAACTATGTAACTGGAGGAAAACCTATAGGGAAAGAACCGTGTAGCTAGAGGAGAACCTGTAGAGAAACAACTGTGTAGCTGAGGAGAACCTATGGGAAAAGAACTGTGTAGCTGGAGGTAAGAACTATGTAACTGGAGGAGAACCTATGGGAAAAGAACAGTGTAGCCGAAGAAGGACCTGTAGGGAAAGCACTGTGTAGCTGGAGGATAACCTATAGGGAAAGAACTGTGTACTTGGAGGAAAATCTATAGGAAAAGAACTGTGTACATGGGAGAGAACCTGCAGGGAAAGAACTGTTTAGTTGGAGGAGATCCTATAGGAAAAAATTTTCACGGGAATGTTCCACACATGAAAACTAGTAATTTGCTGATCTCTGAACGAGTCGTCAAGATGATGCGAACAGAGGAGCGGAGCTTAGCGGAGCGTAGCAGTGCAATGTCGTGTGTAATGTAATTCTGATGTATTCGATAATCGAATCTATGTGTCCTTTCATTTGGAAATTATTCCCTGGAACTGGTTTATAATTCGTCTATGAAACACATACAAATATAAATAAAAGGTTTTTCAATAAGGACATAACAGTTTTGTGTTTCAATGAAATACAGAATAATTGAGATATCGAGTTGAAATGCATTCACTGTGTACCACACATATTACATTTAAGTATGGAGCTCACACCTGTTCACATGACCACTGCGAGCACGTTTGCAGAGATCGATTCTGTGGAACAAAATGGAACTATAGCGAACTTCATTTACCGTAATTTTTGTCTCTTATTGTGACGCGTCCTATATCATATTCAATCACATTCAATGCCGTGAAATAACCTGTGAAATGAAGCCGATTTCATGGATTTTAAAAACATTTATTTGTGTTTTATTTAAATGTAAAGTTCTCCGCCTCTAAAAAAAAAACACTTTTTTAAAAAAAATTAATTTACTCGTAGAATATGTCACTAATCAAACACATTTTCTTTTTTGTTTCAGGTAAGTCACGCCTTTGAATCTGTTCGTCATACCTACATACGTAAGTGCTCAGCAAATTGTAAACGTATATCTATAAGTTAATCCGTTTGGAACCCATCTGCAAGTTCATAAAATTTTGTGTCGACAAGAAGCATGATCCGGATGCATTGGAGTACAGAACTCGTCGATCGAGTTGATCCAACATATCGCATCCATGGTAAACATAGCTAGCTCTAGGAAAAGGACTAGAAAACTTCTTACTCCACTCAATGGCAACACGTCAGTAATGAAATCAGGAGAATGGTAGCTCTTTGGACAGAGAACTAGGGCTAGGGTGTGCCTTTTTGCTACCGTGGAGTTCAAATGGCGGATTAGTTCTGCAAACCTTTTTCCAACTATCTCGTCGAGATCCAGGAAGAAGGGCTTGCCTAGGATTTGCTGCCTGATCCTTGATTTTGCCGTACATCCACAAAGGAAGTGATGTAGATATTCTCTGTCTTTAGTACTCTTGCAGCTTCTGCAAAAGGTATTGTGAGGAATGCCGACTTTAGCCGCACGGTCCCCGACTGGCCAGTGAAGTGTAGCAATAGCTATAATTCTGGCAAGCTCGTCAGGACGCTTTCTCTGGCGCATGGCTTTCTCGGTCTTTGGGATAGAGACCAATTTCGCTTCTCTCCAAAGTTTCGATATATAAACGTTGACTAGACATGATCGGAATAGCTTTCTGAACCAGAAATGGAGAATGCCATACGACTGTTGCATTTCCGCTGGGATAACTCCGTCAGGATCTGCGCATTTCTAATGAAGGAAGCGCTGTTAATTATGTAACTATTGAGGCTGGTGATCGCTCCATATTCAAGACGCAGGAAGCATTGTTTCCTAGAAAGTGAGTGTCTAGAAGGAAATCTACAGAGCAATTGCCATTGTTCCAACAGTTCTCGTGATATAGCCGGGTATGATAGATACCTTAGACAGGACCTTCCTAATTCTACTGGCTTCACTTGTGCTTTCGTTGTTTGAACAAAAAAAGCCGCCCAGTGCTTCTTTTCGATCTTTATCCTAAGTTCGATGAGACTATTTGTATAATTGTTCCAATCCAAGGGCTCCTTCGTCATTTTCACCCGACTGATGAGCTTACTTACTTACTTAGGTGGCGCTACAGTTCGGGGTGAACCTGGGGCTCAACTGAAGAGCTTGCTGATGCTCTTTCTCTGCATGTTCAACTCGAAGGTCCACCATGGGGGGTTATTGTCCTGTTTTGCAACCATGCACTTGGCTAATTTTAAGTTCCTCGGGATCAAAACCTTGGATCGTCATGTTCAGGTGATCCTTCGCTACTACATGGCATTCCTTGACTGAAGGACCGCACTAAGATCGTTGTCAGACCTTTTCCTCGCATCCTTGCTTGTACTTGTAAGGTTGATTCTCCTGTTGACTCTTTCATTCCGCTACTTTTGTGGACATGGCTGTACTTCAACCATCCGACCTTGGAAACGATTACCGTCATTAGAACAACACACAGTTCGGTAGGCAGATAGATACGCCAGTTGGTTGGACGTTCCCCTTAACGATTTTAGTAGAACCTAAGGGGGGATCTTTTGAATGATCTAACTGTACTGGTGATTTCATATGTAAAACTCTACATGTAGGTTTCTTCTTATGACGTGTCTCAGTCTGGTCAATTAGTCTGACAGTACTATCAAATCCCGATTTGATTTGGACAATTCCTGAATTTTTAAGTTAAATAGTACTTTGGTTGTAGCTCATTGTTTGGTGCCTCAGACTACTGGACTCCAGGTACCAGACTCGGTTCCCAGACACCACCAAGGTTTTTTTTATGGTGGGCCTCCCAAACTCTTTGTATTTATCCTGCTAACCATGACTAGTTCTATCGCTGTTATCTATTTATTTTTTCCTTGACAACTTTACGAATTAATTAATTCTAATCTCCTGACAAGTGCACACACACACGAGTAAAAAATAAATCTAGGTCAATGCCAATTAAGCAACGAATTAACCATGTTGCCACAGAGACAGCAAGCCAGGATACAAAATTAAAATTCTAATTGCTGGGGAAATCTAATTAACATGACACTTACTTTGCAATGCATGCCCCATCCATTCAGGCATGTCCTTGACTGTTTCATGCAAATTCTCTCATGCGATACAAATCTCGTAAGCTTCAAGAGGTCTCTGTCAATTAGGCATTCCATCAGTTTGAAGAACGCCTACCTACCATCGGGGTATAATCGAATCTTCAAGGTGGCAACACCACCATTCGTCGGTCTTATAAAATTTGTAAGAAATATACAACTTTGAACTTTAATCCCCGAGCATATGGATCTATCTGTACACAAAGTTTTTTTTTTTTTTTTTATTAAGTTGCACTAGTAGTGAGGACTATGACGACAACGAGGACTCAAATTACCATTTCTGTTTGAAATTGAAATGGCAGGGCGATTCCTTCATCTCATGCCAGAGCCAACAGACCAAAAAAGAAAAATGGCTCTTCTGCTTGTTACAGGGATGTCTACGAAAAGGAAAAAAAAAAAAAAAACGCGAAGTAAAAGAAAATTTCTCAATAAAACTTCAAGAGCGAGTCCTGGGACCATGCACATCACGAGTATATCACTTTTACGAGATACGACGATTTCCATGCCCTCACCCTTCCTGTTGCTGTTCCTTTGTGCCGCTTCCAATACTTTTAACTAAACTGTGGCGGTGAGGTCAGACGGAGCATAGAATTTCATATCAACTCTTCGGGATGTTTTATTGCTCTGCAATGTGTGAGTTAGGAAGTGCCCAGGACTAGGGGTGTTCTCCAAGTCGATTCGTCGTCGTTGTCGTCGTCGTCGTCACATATGGCTATCGAATTTTATTGCAATGTCTCCCGGTTTTTAGTTCTTTCTCCCCTTGGTCCTCCCCCGCGTAGAATGCGTGAGAACGCTAACATCCTGTGATTATATGTAGTTTGTTGGTAAATGAAATTTTCCTGTTCGCTTAGTATATCCTTTTAAATATTCATTTTGCTGTAAGCTCTTGAATTGGCAGAACGCGAAAGGGAAATAGGTCCTCCGTGGTGCTAACTACCATTTATTTCAATTAATTTAAATTATAAATAATTTATCAGGAACGCTAATGGGCGGGTGAGTGGCGGCAGGACCAGCTTATCTGTCCATGGACTGAATGACCAGATAAATTAAGTGGAAGCACATTGTTTTTTGTTGTTGACGTTGGTTTTTGCAAAAACCATGTGGAACTTTGATGGAATGTACAAATTAGTAGCTAAAGTGCATATTTAATTAGGCTGATTAAGAATTTAAATTGATACCAATTTGCATTTAGTAGCAATTAGGAGTATCACATGTTTTCCAAATTTTGCAGGGTTTGCTGTTCGACGATGTGGGGAATTTGGAGGGTTGCCTTGATTTCTTTTACCATGGACATGACACTAGTCGTGTGCCACGCCCATACCTACTTACGATTGAAGTCTGAAAAGAACCCTAGTCTTTCCGCTGTCGTACTACAGTTTCATCCAATTCGGTTCGGATTTGACATCCCTGTTTCAATGACACATGTACGTCAAACTGAACTGTCATCCGAGATTATATATTTTTATTTTAAGGCTTGACAGCCCCCTAGATCACTTACTTACTTACTTAGGTGGCGCTACAGTTCGGGGTGGAACTGGGCCTCAACCAACAAGCCTCTCCAGTTAGCGCGGTCTTTGGCTAACTGCCTCCAGTTGCGCACTCCAAGTTGGTTGAGGTTCTCTTCCACTTATGCACGCCACCTAAGGCGAGGTCTTCCTCTACTGCGTCGTCCCTCCGGGATGGATTCGAAGAGTCTGCTGGCCGGAGCGTTGATGTCCATCCGCTCTACATGTCCTAGCCATCTTAGACGGCTAATGCGTACTTTTCTGACTAGGTCGATGTCGCTGTACAGCTCGTAGAGTTCGCTGTTAAATCTCCTTCTCCATAGCCCGTCAACGTGAACGGGACCGAAAATCATCCGAAGGACTTTGCGTTTGAAACGACCAAGGATATCTTCATCCATCTTGGTTAACGTCCATGCTTCTGCGCCATAGAGCACGACTGGGATGATGAGGGGTCTTATAAAGAGTTTCCTTGGTGCTTCTTGACAAGGCCTTACTACTCAATTGCCTTCTTAGGCCAAAGAAACAGCGATTGGCAAGAGTGATTCTTCGTTTGATCTCTGAGGTGAGGTTGTCAGAGTTTATAGCGGAGCCGAGGTATACAAAGTCCTTAACTACCTCAAAGTTATAATTCTAGTATGCTAGTAGTTGCACGGTTTTTTGAAAGATTGTGCCTCCGGTGTTGGCTTGTGAGTTTCGCACAATTCTTTCAAGTATGATGTTAAAGAAGTCACCTTGTCTAAATCTTTTTTTGACATCAAAGGTCTCGGTGAGATCGTTACCGACCTTGACGGAGCAGCGAACATTCTCCATCGGCATCCTGCACAAGCGAACGAGTTTGTCAGGGATGCCAAAGCTAGGCATGGCTCTGTATAGCTCGTCTCTATAAATGCTGATATATGCGGTCTTGAAATCGATAAAAAGATGGTGGGTATCGATTTGGACTTCTTGGGTTTTCTCCAGGATCTGCCGTAGTGTCAATATTTGATCGGTCTAAAACCGCACTGATAGGGGCCAATCAGCTCGTTGACAAATGGTTTCAGACGTTCACACAAAACGGCCGACAGGATCTTGTATGCGATGTTAAGGAGACTAATGCCTCTATAGTTGGCGCAATTGCGGAGGTCTCCTTTTTTGTGGATCGGGCAAACGATGCTGAGGTTCTATTCATTAGGCATACTTTCCTCCAACCAGATCTTGGAAATGAGTTGGTGTATGCTCTCCACCAAGTCATTTCCCGCTGCCAGAAATAGCTCGGCCGTTAGGCCGTCCGGTTCAGCAGCCTTGTTGTACTTGAGTTTGGATATTGCTATCCTCACTTCACTCTGGTCGGGTGGACGGGAATCTTGACTTTCATCGCCCAAGTTGAATGGTTCGTTCTGCCTGACAGCGGAATTTGGTTCGTCGTCGCCGTTTAACAGTCTGCAGAAGTGGTTTTTCCATATCCTCAACATCGTGGTGTCGTGTAGGCTGTACTTTCCGATGGTGTACTTTCCGTCCTTTCCTAGGACGATTTTAACGTCATAGTTAGGACACTGCTCATATGTTTTGTCTAGGAGCTCGTAGAAACAATCTTTGGTAACATCATCTTTTTCCTCTGTGGGGGCGTGATCGCATATCAGGCTGATGTTAACGAATTTTGCCTTGATGCGGATTGTTATAAGGCGTTCACTAACGTGTCTAAAGCTCAAGACTTCGTGCCGAAGTCTGCCGCTTACAACGAATCCACACCCAAATAGACGCTGCTTCTGTTCTCTATAGCAGTCACCGTAGTAGATGTCGCAGTTTTTCATCCTTCTTTTGCCCGGCCCATCCCACCGCACTTCCTGGATGGCGGTTATATCTGCTTTGTAGCAGTCGAGGGCCCGTTAGGTTAGCAACAAGGAATAAACAACCTTTACAATAGCTTACCAGTACCAGACGTAGTCAAACAGTCACCTCTAGTACGCTTACGCACTCCATTACCTACATGGTCTACCTAGGAGAGGATTTGATTGAATCAGTCACACTACCTAGCCAAAATCCAAATACGAATAAACCAGGAACTCGACAGCACAACTGTTGATTGAATCAGTCACTTCTATTAATCTTACGCACCTGCACGGTACGCCTACCTAGACAACATCAGTTGCAGAGCAGTACCAAGTGTTTGATTGAATCAGGCAACCCAGTACTTGTTTGGACCTTTCCGTCACCTTTCCGGTGCACCCGATATTAGAGATCATTGAGTCAATCCCCTACAAAGCCAATTCTGGTCCAACAGATTTCGCAACCATGGGTTCGTTGACATTCACATTCGGAGTCGACCTCGATTCGAGGCTATGTCCAGGGGTCAACACACCTATGCTAAACAAAAACGTGTGGAAACAGCGCCGCACTGTGTGGTTAGCTCAATGGAGAAGTCCTTAAGATGAAGAATACTTTTTAGTTGCATTCTTCGACATTGAAGGTGCTTTTGACAATGTCAGAACGGACGCGGTGCGTAGAGAACTCTCGAATCTCCAGATCCACGATTCGATCCACGATGGATTGTAGAAATGCTTGACTGTCTTTTGTCTGCCTTTTGTCTGCCTTTTGTCTGCCTTTATTACGGTGCTGCTGCAGCTCAAGTACTGTGGTGTCAAGATCATTGTGTATGCAGATGGCGACGGGAAAATTCCTTCCTACCATTAGTGAGACGCGCTGAAGACCCTAGTCACTTGGACCCCTAAATGTGAACTAGTTTTCAATCTCCGTACTGGTATTATTTACCATCAAGAGAATAATTCCTGATTTTACTTTACCTTCTATAAGGGGCATCATTCTTAGAACCCCGGACAGCGCAAGATACCACCTAGGACTCGTTCTTGATTGAAAACTAAACTGGAGAACGAACATTAATGAGAAAGTTAAAAAAAAAAAACGATTGCGTTGTATACGTACAGTAGAAAGCCTGCGGACCAAAACCGAAGACCTATTCTGACTTATGGTAGTCTATTCCGCTAGCAAGACCTCGAGTTTAAAGGCTCTTACAGGATACAAGTGCCATGAAAACAACACCTACTGCAGGGCTGGGAGTTTTCCTTAATCTGCTACGGGTGGACATCTTCGTTCAAGCTTCGGCAGCAACTGGTGCTCAAATAATAAGTAAGTCACGTTGGAAACATCATGAAACGGGTCATTCCACGGTCATGAAGAAATATCTAGGAAAGGGTCACACTATCTCACTCCGTATCTAGAATTCAAGAGACCCTTCACAACCTCATTCCCAGAGACAAATGGCTTTTTCGTCAGTATACCAGTACACGTACGATCTCTGTCTTCACAGATGGGTGTAGGCGTAGGCTCAGGGATATTTTCCAAACCGCTGGGTATATCCAGATCAGTCCGCCTTCCGAACCAAGCGGAGGTCCTAGCAGTGAGACTGTGTTGAAGGCAATACTACAGAAAGGTATCATCTTTTTCATCGACAGCCAGGCAGCAATAAAAGCGAATTCTGCTACTAAAGTTAGCAAACTTGTGAAGTGCTGTCGGGAACAGCTTAAGTTTCTTGGAACACAGCACAAGGTTACCCTCTGTTCCTTGGAAACAAAAATATACCACGGAATGAGAAGGCAGACGAACTGACAAGAAGAGGTTCTGAATGAGCAATAGAACAGGTAGACGCCTCGGTGTTCATTCCGCCTTGCATCTTGGGTTTGGATGACCAATTTTCACACAACAGTTTCTGGTGCTGTCATTGGTTCATACTTCTTCCAAAATGAGAAAGGTATTACCGTCACCGTCAATTCTCATGTCTTCAGCCAAAATGCCAAATCGAAGATATAGATGTGGAAGACGTGTGGTTTCAACCAGACGGTGCCACATGTCACACAATACGACCCTTTTTGACGTTATTGCAGGAAAAAATGTCTAAAAGAGTTTTGGTGATGTAAACCGATTGCCAAGATCGTGGCCACGAAGCTTCTATAGTGGCACACTGGATGCTCCGGGTCTTCCTCCTCAACTGGACTTTTTGGGCAAAAAGGCGTGCTATCTTATCTAAGTGTGTGTAGATACCTTCAATAGGCACCATGCCCGCACAGAAATTGCGTAAGCTGGTAGTTGCAGTCCCCGTGTTCTCTCGATCGTGGGAATCAGCTTGTGGGTTCAGCCTCCATTTACTGTGTTTTCCCACTTGGCTTGTCACAGTGCTTGAGAAGTTGCCCTTCTTCTGGTCTTAATCTTCAGATAACGCTGGCATCTAGTCGGTTTGTGGCTCGCCTAAGGTAAGCTCCTTGCATCTCGTTGGTGAGAAAGTCGAATGTCTTAGGTAAAACCTCAAGTTTGTTCGGATTTCCCTTTCACAAAACCCAACCGAGTTGTCCTAGAAATGAACCCCGAATACGTTGTAGGTTCCCTCTGTAAGAATACGTTAAATGTCAGTTGTTGTGACATCACTAGATCTTCGCCTTAGCTTAGCGTAGCGTCTTACGACATAATGTCTTAGAGTGTCAGTGTGGAGCCTAATGACTGCTTTGGCAAAATTGTGACGCGGCACTTTCCATTTCACATGTCATTCTGCCAAGAATACACCCCCTCCCACAAGATGCAATCCCTTCCAAGTGTGCCACATAGTACCTGTCATGTTCTATTCCATGAACATGAGATAGAAATTCAGATTCCTGTCAAGTCACCGTGACAGTGGTGCACTTAAGGAGATTGAATGTCAACCGCACTTACTATTGGGCTGAGACCAATCGCATTAACCCATACCAATTCCCCGGAGTGAGTCCATTTCCAAATAACTTAATAAATACAGATTTTCAGATTGAGTGAACCCCACTCCTTCCACTGGCCGGGCCAGGGTCTCCAAGGGAGATTACTGAAATTTTTATTTATTGAATTTGAACGTCTGGTGTCCGGAAATTGAGTTTTTTTTTCTTTTAAGCTTCCAGCCATCGGCCACGCAAGGGATTGATAAATACCTAATATCGATTTATTACGAAAGACCGAGGAAGACCAGGAAGACACACCCCAGTGATTTACGGCCGAGAAAAGGAAAAGTCTCAAATCTGTTACTCCGTGCTGTCATAAATGTTCTGCCTAGTCCTGCAGCTCCATCATAAGTTTTTTAGTTTTGGGTGCAAGCCAAAAGGAACCATACGCACACATTAATTTGTGCACCAACGACAATACTCAGTCAGGCACTCAGCCGTTTCTATGCACACCCGACAGGTTGTCCTTCACACGAGTGGTAATTATGCCATCGGAGAAAATTGGTGCGGGACACACTCGTATAGGGATGTCATGGGGTGCCATGGTGCTATGCAAATGGTACAGAACTAGCAACTGCAAGTCAAAACGAAACCTATCGTCGTGGTTGGGGGGGACCAGATGGAGGGCGTGGGTGTGGGTGCGGTTGACAAGGAGCAAAGTGGTGGTTCTTTTTTTTTTGCCTACAATACACTGCCTCCACGGAAATAGTAGAGGCAGAGTGGTGCCTCTGCACGACATATGTACATACTTGGGCCCATGTTTGATGGTGTAATAATGCAATGGCACTTGGCTCTCGACTGCAGCTGCTGCCCTCCACCACTTCACTTGGCATCACGGTAAAGGGTAGCGCAGGAGAGGAACAGCGAATGAAACAATTTTTTGGCTTTAGCAAGTGGTTTTTTGGTCTGATAGTTACGCGAACATGGCTCTGACATGCACACACATACGATGGCATTTTTCTATCAGACATTTTGGCGACCCACACGCCAGGTTGACAGAGAGTGGTTGTAAGGAGATGTAGGTACATAGCTGATGGAAGTTTTATTTTTTCTTCTGACTTTGGCTTGAAACGTGACCAATGTTTCATGACTTGTTTTATGGAGGGAATGCCCGTTGTTTGCTATCAGACAAATGTTCTCTTTACTGGACTCACCTCTCATCAGGTCATTCAAGTCTTCTCCTTACAAAAGGTGCAAAGACTGGCCAGTGAAGGTATTAAGGGTGAAATGCGTAGCCGTACGACTGCTGCACTGGAAGTCCTTTTAGACCTTCCACTTCTACATGTAAAGGGTGACCAGATAGTAATGATACTTTTTCCAATTTAAATGTTTCAGCAGCTGTCAAAGTTACCAATGTCTTCCAGCTGTCAAAATATTCAGTACGGTTTGCCATTCAATCATGCATCGTTTCAAGTTGGTCGAACGTGCGGAAATTTAAAAAAAAAATATCGAAATTCCCACTCAGTTGTGTATAAATATACAACGTGAATTTCGTCGTAAGGTCGGTCGTCATCCTGGCTTCAGTGTGCAGGCAATTCGTCGCATCGGGGAAAAGTTTTAGCTTGTGTACACTCTTTTTGACCTTAAGCCATCAACCAGACAGAGATTGGTGCGACATAGGAAAAACATAGCCGCCGAAGCGGCCAGTATTGTGGATGAGCCAAAAATGTCGATTCGGCTCCGATCAGCGGCACTCACAGAGATGCCCGGCTTATTTTGTGGTAGGGTTTGTGCCTATGTGCTATTCCCCACATAATGGCATGAATGCAGTTTCAAAATAAAGCCAGAATCAATTTTATATCTCACACGGTTGTTGTTTTATTTAAATTTTTTTTCCTATCGTTCTTGTCTGGTCACCCTTTGTCTGTCTGTATCACAGTTTGTACGGATTGATTTGGACGCATCTGTTAGAGAATTCAGCCTGAAAGACACTGGTGTTTGTGCCCATGGATTTATAGCAGTAGACCCAAATCCAGTTCCTGCTCCAGTTCCTTCGTCAGTCCTTGTGTGATTGCTCAGTCTGTGGATTGTGGATAGATCCAATTCTGTCCATCACTGGGCTTGGTAGCCACATTCTTCTGTGGAAGTTGAACCTTCTAATAATATCGTCTCTTGGATAGGCCAGGCATGGTAGTAGTGCATCGACTTGATTTGCTGTACTTATCTCTCCTCATTCTTTCTTTGACCATTTTTCAACCACAAGGTGCAGATGAGTCAGATCCAGTAGTGCCTCAATGGCTAGACCAGTCGTTGCACCTTTTTGAGTGTCTACCTCGTTGTGACCACATTGTTTTTCTATGTCATATGGGATTCTTGGTCTCATCATAGCAGTATACATCTATCTCAGGATAATCGGACTACGTCTCCAGAATACCATTGCTTGGTTGCAGGATATGTAAGTAGGGGTGCCAGCCACACCAGCGCTGCTCCGTGAAGTATCCACTCCGCCATCACCGCCTCGTTGATTACTGAAAACGTCTCCCTCTTTGATAATCTTAGATGGATGCGTTGTATCTCCGCGGGCTATTTTTTAAGATTTCACTTAATTATTCATTTTCATCCAGCCTCCGATGTGTACCTACCACAATATCCTGGAGTGTCCTTGCTGCATCACTTCCAAATGGCCGAAAACAAAAATAGAAACCTTCTAGAAAATAAAATTCAATTCCGCCACTTTGTTTCCTAAACCTCTAAAGCAGCCATTTACCCGTCCTTCAGGGCATTTCATGCTCAGGACTAACACACACACACACATACACACAAAATAAAAAAAGGACCACCAAACCGCACAAATCTTGAAACAAAGTGGAGCGCTGTAGGTACAACTTCGTATGTGTGGTGGTATGCATGAGGTTTTTTCGGAATATACTCTTTTTTTTTTGTTTTTTTTGTTTTGTGCTCTGTCGAACCCTCTTCCGCATCAGCTGAAACGGAAGTACCACTTTGATGGTAATGCCTCCTCGGTACGTACGTAGTATACATATACCCTGCCCCGCTCAAAGCGTACGAATCAGGAGTCCTTCCCCTGATCCTACGCTGCCATACAGAGAGACACATGATGAACCAAACGGAAATAAATTTTTCACTTCAGCAGGGGGTGCGCTACAAAACGAGGATATTTTCCATGTCACGATGCTGCTACATGCTGCTCCTTGCCAAACCATTAGATGAGGGTGGCGGTGGGTGGTGGGTGATGGCATCATCGATGATGGTGGTGGCAGGACTGCTGTTTAGTTTAGTTTGTGGTACTTCCCCTATGCCTTTTTGTCTTAAATAATGACTCTTAGTTTGCAGTAAACCCTTGCTCTATAGTCTTCCATTGCTGGAGTACTTTGTAAAAGTGCAAATGTTGCAGCACAAGGGTTGGCAGGGTGGGGGGTTGAAATTCTGCGGTGTGGCATTGTGGTATGTGTCTCTGGGTGGAGCTGGCACAACGGATGCCCTTAGGTGAGAGATGCTTTCAATAAGTGGATGTAAACTTTAACTTGAGGATTTTTTCTTCTTCCTCCATGCGAGAGTATCTATTGCAGGGATCACCAGGTGTTCCAAGAGGGCAAGGTTCAAGGACCTTTCTAACGTTCCTGTGACCATTCAGTGGTATTGTGTGAGTATGACAATTGATTTTGGAATGCCGGGGGCTTGATTTATGACTGAAGACCAGAGACGTTATAGTGATTTCTTTCATACGCAATGGTCAGTATTTGGTTAAGGATTATTGATGACCGAATGCTGAGGGGGGACTTCCTTTTTTTTTTTTTTTTGTTATCATTGCTTTACCAGTCACCATGAGTCGACATGGAATGATGTGGATATCTGTTCTTATGGAAGTATTTCATGAAAAGGGTTGGAAAAGGTTTAGTAATGTTTTTGAAAGGACGATGAATAAGTGAGGAAGCTCGCAAAAAGGTTGCCTGCTTGGTGCATTAATTTAGATAAATTATTCCGGGGAACAAATTTAACGGATTAATCTCTAACATTAAATGTTGAATTTTAATCTGCCATCGGTTTAGGGGGAGTATGATGAAACGTGCAGAGGTTGATCGAATTATGAATTTGTATTCCTGACTTCTGGGTGACCAGCTAATAAGGACAGAAAGAAAAATTTGAATAAAACAACAACGGTGTCAGATAGGAAATTGATTCTGGCTTTATTTTGAAGCCACATTCATGCCATTATGTGTGGAAGAGCACGTTATTCAAATGGCTTCGCTGGCAGTGTCTTAAGCGGTTGGTCTAATTTTTGATGAAAAAAAAAAAAAAAAGTTGGCGCAACAGATCGATGGGACCCAGGGCCTAGCTTCTCACAACCATTCGTGTAAATGGAAGGGGCCTACTGTGTAACGCCATATCCGAAGGACAATGCCTTTTTTGAGAAGTTTTCTCATGACAATTGTACTCTCGGGTGCTTGTCAGACGTTCGCCGAGAGGTGGGGTGGGGGAAAAAACTTTAAGGTGTTTCGACTGGTATTCGAGCCTTGAACCCCCTGCTCCATAGTCCCACTAACCACTGAGCCACGGCGCCCGCCCAATTGTTGAAGACTCGGTCCAATATGTGCGGCGTTATTCCGGCAATAGTGTCTCCAATGTTTGCTTCTAGCTTGTAAAAGTTTTTCTCCGTCTTGTTGAAACCACAGCTCGGATATATCGACGTTGTCGAGCTCTGGCTTCAGAGAGTCAATTTAACGTCGCTCTATGCCGGAGATCATTGACGGTAAAAGTGTCACCTCCCTCATTTCGAAAGAAATAAGGTCCGCCCATGCCGCCTTGCTAGGAACCGCACCAAGCAGTCAAGTCTTTGAGGATGCATTGATGCGTTCTGTTTGTTGACATAGCCGCTGAGCACAAAATGTACGTCGTCCGAGAATGGCCAAAATCTCCAGCCAACAGTTCCAGCGCCCAATTAGCACACTCACTGCGTTTATGGTCTATGGTCGTCCGGCTTCAATTCTTGCGTCAGCACAATCTTATACAAATGTAATCTCTGTCACAGAGTTTAGTTGCTTGTACCAGTAGCTACATAGTCAGAGGTGAAGGATGAAAGAAATGCTACTTGGTACGATATTTTCGAGGTTAAAAAACAAGGTCGTCTAGATTTTTTAGAGGAATAACTCCAGAGCCTTGTAGCATAAATTCGGCCGAGCCTAATGACTTGGTTTACTTTTCTTGAGGCTTTTGCAGAGCTTTGAGCTTAGAACACACAGTCCAAAATGTTGGCAGGACACTTCAGAAAGAAGTTCCACCAAAAAAAAAAAACAGAAATATGTCAACGATGAATGCTTTTTGTTCAGTTTGAGTCTCTAAAAGTTTGAAGAAAACCCTGAATTTCATCGAAGAATCATTTGCACCTTATTTTGGTGGTGTGGATTTTATGCTGGAGGTAGAGTCCATGTTGGGATACTAGCGATACAAGCGAACTTCCGTTTAAAGGATCAAGCTATCGCGGATGTCAGAGAGCTTGTTCTGGACAACTGAAAGCAGCGCGACCGGGATCGAAAGGTGTGGAACGACACCGTCTCTGAAGCAGATGTGGCTCCAACAAGATGGTGCCACATGCCACACAGCTGCTTAAACAATTGAAGCTCGGTAATCGTGTAATCTCGAGAAATAGTCTATGATTGAAGGCCTATGGATCTTTTTTATGGGTTTAAGACAAGTTTTTGGCTTATACGAACAAACAAACAACGTAAGAGGAGCTGGGAAACAATATCGAACGCGAAATTGGCAACGTTCCAGGCGAGTGCTGGAAGAGTGATGTAAACGTGCTGGGGGTGGTCATATAAATGAGATCCAGTTTCATACTTAAATTTAACATGTCTGCTACACATTGAATCAATTGCAACCGGATATCTCAATTATTCTGTGTTTTATTTATGTACAAAATTGTTATGTCCTTATTGAAAAACCCTTTGTGTCTGAAAAGTGGCTAAAATGGTCTGTCTACTGTGTGGGGTGTTGCCACATCTACAGTTTTTGTTTGCATCCACTGGATTGGTTAATATTGTGAAGCAGGATTACAATATACTCATATCATCAAGAGCCTTTAATTGCTTCATTATACTTTTTGAAACAAACCTTGCTAAGACCTCACAGATACATACCGTTAACACTTCTGCCGTTTTGAAATATTTGACCTGAATATTTGTTATAAATATTCCAACATCGCGTTTCTTTTTCACTTTTTCATTTGCCAAGGCCATTTTCACGGGCAAAAGGATAAAAATAGTCAAAGTAAACAAAACACTACTGAATCGCTTAAAAGGCAGCAGCAAAAAAAAAAAAAGAAGAAACGAAATGAAAAAAGAGAAAACCAGGTTGAACTTTTCATCATTTTCATTTCATTCCATCTACTAATGCGGTACTCGGCCTCCCTTCCTCGTCGTCCGTTCCGCAAACATGTCCTTCAGAGATCAAGGCATGTAAATTAATGTACAAGTCCAGGCTTAATCCCTGCTCTATGTGCGCATTTAATATTGATATACTGTTTGCTTAAATATTCAAGGATGTGCTATGCACCAGGTACTGTGTTCTGTTTTGTTTTTTTTTCCAAACCACCACCGTCCTCCCCCTTAGATGCACTGGTCTGGTGGGAAAAAGCATTTTTTTTTTGTTTGCTTTTTGTTTCTCTAGGTTAAGCACAGAAAAAGAAGAGAATTGGATCGCATACTGCATTGACAGGTGAGAGGGAAATTGCAAAAAAAAACCTCACACACATGCAGGCAGAGTTGGGTGTTGGTAGAGTGCACAACGTAAAGCACATCCCTGGTGGATTATTAGAACGAGAAAGAGGCGAATGACACTCTTTTAGTTCACATATGACCAAAAAGGACGAAAAAGAAAAACGCTGACTTACTATCTTCTACGCAAAAGGATACAAGAGCGATGTGCAGGGATGGATTGGATGGTTGTGGCTGAAGGAAGAAGGAAGAAAAAAAAAAAAAAACATAACAAACTCGTTCTCATCGTTGTCGTCGTCACACTTAACGATAAAGCATCACAGAAACTCATCTTGAGAACGATTCTAATTGGGTTACCGTAAGGATTCCACTGACAAATTGCACAAAAAGCCATACACACACAAACAGACACACGGAGAAAAACACCCAACTCTCTTTCGAAATGGAAGACAAGTGGTTCTTCTCCTTCGACAATGCAGAGACAACAATGTAACCCAAGCTACGCCAGTAATAGGGTTGACGTAAAAACTTAGAATCTGTTCGCCTCATATCCTTTCAGTGGAGAATAATGAAATTATTAATGATATTGGTCCGTGGAATGGTTGCTTCGGTAAGCAATCTCAGTCGCATGTCGAACGAAGATATATCGCCGCCAACAACGGTACGAGAACAATGCACAATGCACAATGAACAACGTCAACGTAACGGGTAGTGTGTCAAATGACATTTAATTAAATTAAAAACTTCCATTTTCCCATTTGCGGGTTTGACAGTTTTAAAGGAATTTACTGGCAAGTGGCTTAAACTGCACTCTAACTAACAGGTTTGTGTTTTTGGAAAAGTTGTCAATTTGGCAGTTAAGAGAGACAGCCTTTTATTGGCACCTCGTTGTGTATAGGTAACAGTTTTTCCCAAAAAAATATGAGATAATTAAGAAATTGAGTTAAGACTTAATCTTTGGAAGAAACGATAACTGTATGTTACGTTTGGTTAGGAGCTAGGAGGCTGTCAATGCGTTTCGACCAAGGGAATGACTGTGGTTGAGGCGGAATCCCATGCCGCGTGATGACTTGGTTTGTAAGCAAACCCTTTGACTTTGTTTAAACTGAGTCTGGCTAGATCACTCAAAGGTTTGGCTTAGGTAGGTAGGTAGGTTAAAAGGGTGACTGCAAACCATGAATCTCACTCGGACCTCAACGGATCAATTGTGTTCCCCGGTGCGAGATACCTGAAAGTATGTGAAAAACAGGAACATGGTTGCAACTCGTTAGTTCATGGCGGGATAGACCTCCTGAACCAACCCGTTTTCGTTATGAATGTGGTTTTAGGGGGCATATTAGCTAGTTCATAGAGTTGGTGGAAGAATGCCTTCTCAAAAGTTTGCTGTCTGATTCTGCTGAGACTTGGGCATTCGGCGACGAAGTGCGTCGTGTCTTCCTCTACCTCAGTGTCGTCGCAGCCTCTGCGTAGGTCTGAGCTGTTGAATCCCATTCTACTGTCGTGGATCGCCATTGAGTTGTGGCTTGTGATGACATCGACGAGAAGAATCAATTGTGCTCTATTGAGAGACAGGAGTTCTCTGGTCCTTTTTTTTGGGCCTAAAGTAGCCTCGAAACACGACAGGAAGAGAGTGCTCCACATAACGTTCACCATGTTGCGGAAGTACGGCGAGATCTTGGTGGTGTGGAGGATGATGGGCGGTAGAACCGAGTGGTGCTTTGGGATTTCGCTTGATTTAGAGAATGTTCTCGATAGGCTATTGAGCCTTTCATTTTCTGGACCAGGCAATCTGTAGTTCCCCTGAGTCTGTACCCTCATCCGTCTTTGATCCTTCAGTGAAGATGGATATACAGGCAGGATTCACGATCCCACTATTTGTTCAGTTCTATTTCGAGTTTAGGATTAGTTTGCAGTCTCAATGAGGGAGGGTAGTCCGGAGCACTCTGTCACGTTAGATCACCTGGTGATAGTACTATGTTTGGCATGGAAGCCTCTCCACATCCCGGCTTATCGAAAGCGAAGGGATCTTTTTGCCGCTTTTTCTTTTATAAAAATGTCAAACGGTCATAGCCTGATCATGGTTTCAAGGGCAGCAATGGGAGTGGTCCTGATTGTGCTAGTAGTTCCTATACACGGCAGACGTTGGACCCTTGTGAGGATTGTCAGGTTTACGACTTTTGCGGTAGCAGGCCACCAGGCCAGATTGATTATGGCAGTAGGTATACGTTTAGTGGATAGTGGCATGGTTGGGGCTCCATTTTCTATCGAAAGTTCTGTCACAGTACGTGCTTGGCAATCCAGTTCTGATGTTGCAAGAATAGAGCATGGTCTCTATCCAGTCTAATAGGATAGGATTAACCTGCGTGTAGTTCAGGGCTGTTCTAATCGCTGTCAGGCTTACATTGTTCAAGGCCCCTTCTATGTTCTGTGACTCTTCAATCACTGTTGCCACCTCGTGTAGTGTTGTCTCTGCTAAACAACCCTTTATTTAGTCATGCAGGGCAGGTAAGACATTTCCTGGAGTAAGTTTGGAGCGAATGTGGATTTCTAGTACTCTTTCGAGGGTCTGAAAGGGATGTAAGACTATTCGGGTTGTGGCTGGGTTTTCCCGCTTTGGGAATGAAGATGACATTGACTTTTCTCCAGAATTGGGATGGGATGTATGATTTTGCTAGACAACCCGGCTTGGACGAGACTTTGGTAATTGGGGCTTGTAGATCAGGGCAATGCTAATGAATTAAACTTTGTAGACACGAACTGTGCCTGCTATATTATGGTGGACGGTGACCTCAAAGGTGGCGCTCTGTCTCCTTTTCTGTGGTGCATGGTAGGTTGACTCTCTGTTGAATACTTTTAATAGTTCAAACATTTACGCTCAGGCATATGCGGCTGATGTTGCCGTACTTTCTGTCGGGTTATGCAAACAGACTGTCTGTGCTCTAGGAATGTGTTTTGGGTCAATCTTTTGAAAACTGAGGTTGTTCTCTTTATGAGGAGGAGGATTGTGACCGGTCTGGCTCAACCAGTGCTAAAAGGCTTCACTATATCTGGGAGTGATCCTGGATAAGAAACATCTTTGAGCAAAGTATGTCAAGTCGAAGACATCTAAGGCGCTCTAAGTTTTCTGCCAGTCTAAGCGTCCTTTTGGCGAAACGTGGAAGAATCTCGGCTATTATCTGTAGGTTATACGGCTATGATGTGTAATATGCGCCGATTTTTTTGTGAAGGGGCTTTCACGGGATATTTCCCGAGTAGGTTTGGCTCTGCTCTAGATACTCTGCTTTACTGTGAAATCAAATCCTTCCCTTGATACCATCAAACCTGGGTTGTACTATCAAATCAATCTACAGTCTTAGACGGGTCTTGGTATCATCCGCAATGCAGCTTCAATGGCTTTTAAGAGACACTTATCATACGACCCTGGTTCCATGAATATGCCGGGATGAATATGCCTTGCGTTTAGTACTGGGTTTGGCCAAAGCCCAATGCATGAGACTGGACTGGGCTGTAATCGAATCTTCACAAATGGCTCCATAACTAGTCAAGTGTTCGATGCTATTGTCTTCGTGCAGACCGACGGCATTAGATTTCGCTACTAGGTAGGCAATCACTCCTCTGTTTTCGATGCGAAGTCGTTAAGTCATTTTCCTAAGCCGTTCCATTCCTATGACTTTGGCTGTGGACCCTAGTGTCACCGTTTCGTTAGAATTAATATTTGGTCCCACGAGTAGACCGGAAGAGTATGTCCATCTTTGGCAGAGCCGTATTTACCGGGATAAGACCTGCCAATACCCTTGAAATTGCCAGTTGCCTTTGGGCATGGTCTGCTATACAGTCGCACTACTACTGGAGTTAGGTGGTTCTCAGCTAAAATCCTCCTCCAGAGACAAAGGTAGGCTTACTTCTTTGAAATTGTGAGGTCGGTAGTAGGTTTTTGACAATTTGCTCGGTTGTCGGTCGGAGATGTATCTGTGCTAAGGACTCCGCTCGGGCGCCAATTAGTTATGTGTGCTGTTTGTAAGCTACATACGGATAAATTGATCCTGTTCGAGCTGCTGATGGACAGTTCTAAATTGCATGTAACTGCAAATAAGGTAGTCTCTTCAAGGGATGTCTGTGGTACTTGGTAAGAGGATGCTTGCGACCATACCCTTTGTGACTGTCCCAGCTTTACTCGCATGAAGTGGTGAGTTTTGATATTCATGCTGTAAGCTCTTCATTACTTTTCAGTTTTCCTCGAATAAAGAGGAAATTTAAGTTTAATAAGTCCTGCCTCCAAGTTCTACAATGTGCATGTAGTATGTGGTAGAGCTTGTCTAGCATGTACTGCCATGAATTCATCCACTCTATTCAACAGCTGAAGTCGTACGGATTCCCCAAGAACACTTAACACCTACCTCATTAGACCGTTGCCAACCACATTTTACAATTAATCCTCACACTTTACACCTTAAAGAGCGAACCCATGTATCCATGCATCTGCACTACCTAATTGTTATAGGAATTTAATGAATTTCCCTTTCCCACCCTCCCGTTCCAACTATTACAAAACTAAGACAACATGCAACTGCAATTTCACAGTTGAAATCACCATTCTACCGCACCCTATACGAAGAGGAATACAAAGCAAAATGAAACTAAAACTGTAATTTCTATCATTCTCATTTGAAAGTTTCGCTTCTCCTCTATTCATGGTCTCCTCATCAGGCAGTTCCGGCGGCGGCTCTAGATACTGCAGACAATTACCAACCAATATACAGTGAAATTAAGCGAAACTTTTGCAATCAACCATGACCTTCCTCCGCTTGCGCCTTACTGGCCAAAGTCAAGAGAATAACAACTATTTAGCAGGAAGCGCAACGCCCTGCCTGAGTGAAATCGACTGGCGTTTCGTCATCATCATATGCCAAACTGAATAGACGGAGGGGTTTTTAAGCGGCGACTGTCCACCCCACCCACCATAGGAAGGATAACGAAAATTAATAAAGCGCAGTACGTAGGGAAAAAAATGAGCAATTACCACGCTGTGGCATTCCGTTTTGAGATGCTCCCCTCCTTTGGTGCAGGTTAGGTGAAGACAATTAAAATTTGCACACATCCCACACATCCCACACATGGATTGTCCTGGAATGACATAATCAAATTAAAATTTTAGTTCGAAGGACAAAAAGAATAAACAGACTCGCGGAAGTTGAATGCTAACGATGGTGCCATGAAGTTTTCTTAGACTTGGACGGTTTTTTTTTGTGTCTAGCCTGTGGTGGTATTGAGAGAGTGCCGCGCCGCCATTCACAAATGTCACAGCAACGGGGGTACTTTATGCGATCCGCTTTAACTGTCAAGTCAAACCCCAAGCACACCCCTATGTGTGTATGGATGGCTGTTGAGTTGTTCTTGGGCTTTGAACCGCACCCCGTCAGTGAAAACTTTCAAAGACTGACGAGAGTTGGAACGAACAAGGAACAAGGAACCATCTACGGTGGTAACAGGAACCACCTCTCGACTTAAGCGCATTTGTTTTGTGTGTGTCGCCGGTTGAGTCATGTCTGAAAGAAGGCGGCGGCGGCGGCGGCATTCTGTTCCATTATACTGCACCACTTGGCCATTTCTTATTACGTCTCGTTAACGACTGCAAATTGATAGCCGGGGAATTGCTGCATGCGCTTGCAACAGTCAACCAATTAAGACAAATGACAATGCATCGCACAATGCTAAAATGCGGTGAATTGATGGCGATTGCAGGCGATATAATAAAGTGATTGAGAACTGTTCCTACGGCGGCGGCCGGCGTGCTGTTGTAATGATTTATAATGGACTGGTGGAACCTATGATGATAAACTGGGCCTTAACGAGTAAGCAAATGCACTCGTGACGGGCTGTCTCTGTGGCACATTTAGTATAATTGAATGCTTGGTTCCCAGAACATGATGATTGGAGTGAGCTTCACTGTTGGTGCTTGCCATGTTTCTGTCTTAACTGAGTAGAGCGGTAGTTCTCCAGGGATCTTCATCTCGGTTTTATGTATGATGGTCCGAACCAAGGACCCTTTTAGCATCTCATATTAACTACACCTGTTTGGGACTCTGTCAAGAGCGCTTGGATGGTCTGTTGCAAGCAGATGGTCTGTTTCGAAACTGCAGTGCAACTCTTTAACATTTGCATTCTTAAAATGTTGAAAAAATGTGGGCTGACCACGTTATTCTGCATTCAAAAGCCGTGCAAATACTACTTACTTTCTTAACGCACTCCCAACCCGTGAAGAGTCTCTGCCTTAGATACGATCCAGTGCACGCTGCTTCTAATTATCCAGACCAAGTCGTTCTCGTCTCGAACCTGGAAGCCGTGCTTCGAAGACTCTCTTTGCTCTCTCGATGTGGCCGAGCCAGGGTAGTCGATATACTTTGACTTTTCGGACTACATCCACATCTTGGTACACCTAGTAGCTTTGTAAATCGAATTTGAGACGTGGTCACCAATTTTTAAAGGCTTCCCTTCAAGTTAGACAAGGTCATGTGCTGCATAGATATTTTGACGCTTGAGTCGTGTTAACCTGTCATCGTATTTTTGTTCATTTTTGTTTGACATTTCATCATGGAAAGGCTTATAACGAAAACAAGTCTACAAATTATTACGAAAATCAGCGTTCTACGAGAAATGTGTTTTGTGCACTTAGAGCAAGTTAGGGTCCTACTGACCGCACGATTCCCTATACCATCGAAAAGTTTGCAACCAAATAGACTACATCCAGCACGTGATGAAGAAAATATTGGAACAGTAGCTCAGAGGGGCTATTCGGGGTCATTCTCAATAAATTGGCTTGTCGCATCCAACTACTCGGCCTATTTTCCGTAAGGATTTTGTTTTAAAAGGAAACAAAACTCAACTCGTACAGAACTTGACTGTCAATGGCGCTCAATTTGAAGCTTGTGATCTCCAGGACATTCGGTATGAACAAGACGGCGCTACTTGTGAAACTACGGGTTCATTGGACGGGTTATGAGAACAATTCCACGCTCACTGACACTCTTTCCTTTGGGACTATGTTAAGTTCAAAGTCGGTACGATAAGCCGAATACTATTAAGGAATTGGAAGTCAAAGTTACTCGGGTTATTCGCCAAATACCACTTGAAATGTTCGGTCCCGTCATCGAAAATTGTAACTTCAGAATGGACCATACTGACTTAAATTTAACATGTACCTATATGCTGTACTTTGAATAAATTTCGTCACGATATCTCAATTATCCTGTGATTTAGTTAAGTACAAAATTGTTATGTCCTTATTGAAAAACGCTTTAGTAAAAACGATGAGACGTCAGTGCACAGTATGGAGCAATGTACCTTATGCAGAACTTGGTGGGATGACAGCAAAGGGTTCTGTTTAGCAGCATCTCTTAGAATCACTTTCTCTTCTTTTCTTTCAATATATTTTCGCGTCATTTCGGCTCCCATTTTGGCTACTTCTGACTTCAAGATATTTTCTATAAGATTGTGCATGTTCGATCCGAATCGATGTCCCGCTCAGCAGGGACTCGCTTAGACCAGGGGAAGGTCCATTGAGATACAACTATGGGATAACCCGGATTACCATCACCAGATACCTACATAACGACTCTCCAGGTAGGATAAAAGTCAGGGTAACCGGTTTCGGTATAAACCGCCGCTTTATTCTGCTTAAGTCCAGTCTAGCTAGATCGTTGAGCTGTCTGAAGAAGAAGTATAGGACTTTCCTTCTCAGAACCGATAGGATAGGTGCACAGGAGATGTGGCATGGTTTCCTCCACCTTCTTGTCTCTACAGCTTCTATAGAAATCGTTGATGGGAGCACCGAATTTACTGGGATGCCTTCCTAGCATACAGTGCCCCATGAGACCAACAACTATTTTTCTTAGGGTCGTCCAATTGACTACTAGTTTACCTAAAATCCAGCTCTGGTCAGATTTGTTTGGAAGACTCATTAAAAGGTGTTGATGGTTTTACCCTATTATAAGGGAGGTTCCGATCTGCACCTTCCCTAGCTCGCTCGTCCGCTTTGCAATTGCCTGGCACCCAGCACAGGAATAGATCGCACCTGACAGCGATCTCTTTGAGTGATCCGCAGCATTGCTCTAGCAACTTGGATTGAATTATTGGTGATTCCAAGGCTTTTATCGCAGCTTGACTGTGTATATAGAAAACCATAGCGCTCCACTTTATCGAGTTAGTAGAAATCCAGGTCGCGGCTTCATGGTCTGCTGTGACTTCTAATTGAAAAACGCTACAATAATCTGGGAGTCGTCTGGTTATACAGAGATCGAATGCCCTGAAGTATACCACCGCACTTGTTCCAGACGCTGTCTTTGATCCTTCTGTATAGATTTCTGTCGCAGATTCGTTCAGATTTTCCCCCGATTCCTAAACACTTCTACTAGAAATCCTGGTTCTATACTTGACGTTAATGTCCAGATAGGAGACAATATAATCCGAATTATTAGGAACAGTGTTATGGGCGTTTAGGATGCCTGCGTGGCCCATACTATCACGAGCCAGTTGCAAGGATTCCCTAAGCTGTAATGGTGCCTTAGCTCCCAAAGATATCAACGGAAAGGAAATGAAGCTTAGTTTCCAGTGCAGCATTAGAAGTGATTCTAAGGGATCCTGTTATACCGATGCAGGACAGCCTTTGAACCTCCTCAAGTATTGGATCGTTGCTGCTCAGACTAGGACTCCGTACACAAGGATAGATCTAATGACTGCCGTATATATCGAAGGTGCAATCCGGGGCAGGAGAACCCAGTTTGGGCTCATAGCCTTTGATGAATAAAGGGCAATCGAGGCCTTCCTAGCACGGTCTTGAATAAGTGAGTTTCTCGTCGAGAATAACCCCCAGATATCTGGTGTGATTTGCAATTTCCAGTCCAAATTCCTTAAGTCTTCTTGTGAACAATACTTCTCCAGTCTTCGATGGGTTAACTTCGAGATAACTTACGAGTTTATGCAGAACAGACTCCATAGGTCTCTAATTGTAAGAAGGAACAATCGAAGTATCACTTATTCGGATATTGGCTGGTTTTTTTGAAAACACAGTTTCACTTCTCGTGAACATATGACAAACATCCGAGAGTACAAGTGTAATGAAGAAGATTCTCCTTCTGTATCAGTAGGTGAGGCATCCTCTTATTATTTGAGAATCACTTATCATGACCTTTGTCGAAGGAGGTCGGATCTTGTTATCGGACCTTGAACCTCGCCCTCAATAGTCATCGAGCTTTCTTCGATTCACCTTACCTCTAACTATTTATACCGCAACTCCTTTAAAGTACTCCCTTCACTGAAAATTCGAGAAGATTTAATTGAAGAGCACCTTCTGGCAACTGTGAATAACCCATTCAGACACGCCCATTTACCTGCGTCAAAAATACCTAAACATCCATCCAAAATCATATATGTACTCATTCTTCAACGAATATAACCCATCCCACCCTTGGATCCATTTGGTATGCCGTTCATCCTTGTCTTTATTTTTGCAATCTCGCTAACGACGATGTCCTTCATGTTGATCCTAAACAAGTATTCTTGACATTCAACTTTCCTGTAATTCCATCCACAATTCTTTGCAACAAAATTCTACAGTTGACATTCAGTTGCAATGTAGCTGACATATACATATGTACGTACGAATGTGCATAGAAATCTCAAATCTTCTCATGTCGTCAGTCAGGCAGACAGTCAGCCACCCTCTACTGGTTTTCAAAATGCATCCACTATGTACCCGGACTGTCATCTATTTTGTATTCATTCATCTTCCTTTGGAAGGTGTCTTGGGTTTGGGTTTATATATGTACGTAGGTTCATATGTATGTTTATATTTTCGATTTTTGTCTCATTATTTGGTACTTTGCATCTTTCGTGTTCCAAGGTTACTTTACCTCAGCAGAACATAACCAAAAAAAAAGGAAATTTAATTTTGGACTACCAAGGCATGCAGAGTGCCTACTGTATGTACTTGGCATGGTACATCGACCGGTAGCAGTGGCATGAGTGTGTGTATTGAGGCAGGTCCTGGTTTCTTTACAGGATTTGACATCGTCGAGGAAAAAAATTGGCTGCCTGCTCAGCAATTAGGCTGAGAAGTTCTAAACAGTGGAAGGAGCAACTGACTGTACATGCCAGTAGAGTATTGAATCATAGTCATCTGCCACAGGTCACTGACCACTTGGCCCACCAATGAACTCAACGTGAGGTCCTGCATCGCGAATAGCTGTCAATTTTTACTGACGGGTCCAAAACTGAAGACGGAGTCCATGCCGGAGTCTTCATGGAAGAACTAGGCATCCACCTCTCCTTTAACCTCCTACACTATTGCAGCATTTTACAAGTCGAAATCAATGCCATTCGTCAAGCGGGTGATTGACTGGCGGTTAATGCAGTACCAGGATCGGATATTGTTATCTTCATTGACAGTGAAGCAGCCATCAAATCTTTCGCATCTAACGAGGTGATTGGACGGTACAACCCCACCATTTGCTGGGTACCAGGTCACTGCACCAGCGGATTGAAAGGCTGACTCAGAAAGAAATCCTCTCCATGATAGTAAACACTCTAACCGGTCACTGTGCCATAGGAACACATGCTCAACGGCTGGGCATCCCCCACCACGCTGTAGGGACGAAGAGGAAGCGGAAACCATTAGTCACCTCTAGGCTGCACTAGGTAAATACCTTTTCAACCTTTTCAGCACTGCCTGCACGGCTAAGATTAGTTTTTTCATACAAGGGAGCCGATGGTTCCAAACAGCCTTACACATCGGCAGTACAATGAACCTTCTCTGGTCCATGTGCAACCTCATCGTGAGGTGGTCTAAACCAACCAATTAACCATCTCTACAGCATTCGTTCAACCCTTGCTCTGTAGATCATGCTGAACCTGGGGCTCCATTGACAAACTTCTTCAGTTTGCATGCAGTTGTGTGTGGTTTCTGAAAATGTGTTTCAGTTCTCCCCAACTCTTTCCCAGTTACCGTGCTTCCTTCTCGACTGTTCTGCGCCACGTACTCCTAGGAGCGCCGCGTATCCTGCCATTCTGAGTAAACGGGTACTATTGCATCGTGACTAGCTATGGACCTGTCACCCTTTCGGAGAGTATGTCCAATCCACTGCCACTTTCGTCGTCATATGGTTGTGCCTATAGGTTCATGGCCCGTTCTCTGATAGAGATGTTCGTTAGAGATACGGATACCTATCGACGAACGTTTGCAGCTTCCTCGTGGTAGTGGCGATCACCCTTCGGGTACCACATCCATATAGCAGCACGGATTCAACATTGAAACGGAACAGTCGTATCTTGGTGGTTAAGCTAATCATTGCTACGCCAAACTGTAGATAGCATCCCAAACGCAGATTTTGCTTTGCCTATTCGGCTGGCTACATCCAGTTCAGTTCCGCCATCGGTTGAGACAATACCCCCATGGTATTGGAAACTCTCTACTCTCTCAACCGTTTGTCCAGCAATGCACACATGAGTTTATGATAATTTTCAGCCCAACGACGTCTGCTTTCCTCTCCACGTTTGCTGTCATTTGGTGAAGGTCCATAATTCTGTCTGACAGCAGGCATACGTCGTCGGCGTAGTCGAGGTGTTTGAGTTCAGATGTCAGAGTCCATCGAGTTCCTCCGTTTCCTGTTGATAAGGCTGCATTTAGCACGTCGCTAATCACCAATAAAAATAGTTTTGGTGAAAGTATGCAGCCTTGCCGAACCTCACGAACCGCAGGGTGTTGATGTGGTCGACACAGGTGTACTTTGATTTACTCCAGGATGATTCTAGCAATTATCTTGGCCACAGCAGGCTGCGCGCAGATACCCATCCAGTTGTGGCACTGCATTAGATTGCGTTTTTAGGGAGCTCGACGACCATTCCTTTCTTCCACTTATCCGGAAAGCACTCGGCTTCCCATGTTCTCCCGACAAGTGGGAACAATAGCTCTGCCGATGGAGTTGGCGCAGCTCGTAAAAGCTCCGCGGGAATGCCGTCAAGTCCTACCGTCTTATTAGTTTTCAGTGCTCTGATCGCGGTGATAATCTCATCCTTACTGCGGGTGGTGGTGCGGATTCGGGAATTTCTTTCTACGGAAACTTCTGTCTGACTTGGGTGCATATTGCTGGTGAATACTCGGTTCAGAACCGAAGCAAAATGCTCCTTCCATCTCTTGAGTTGGTCCTCATCCGATATAAGCAAAGAACCGTCTAAGCCTTTCACTGGGTGTTGAGTAGAGCTTCGGCCACCTATAAGCTCCTTGGTGATTCTATAAACGGTTCTGCTATCGCACCTCGCTGCTGCTTCTTCTGCTTTTGTAGCCAGCGCATTGATGTAGTTGCGCTTGTCACGTCGCACGCTACCCTGCACTTCTCTCATCTTCATGCGATATAGGGACTCTAGCTCGTTCCTCCCTGCTGCTGGAGTAGCTGCAATTCGAGCTCGTAGCTGTTTGCGTTCGTTGATCCTCCTCCAGGTATCCTCGGACAGCCATGCCCTATGGCTTCCCTGCGATGCGGGTTAGGCGTCACCAAAAAACGGCCGTTTACAGCTTATGGCCTTCGATCGTATGGCCTTCCAGTCTTGCGTTATGTGCCTCACTTTAAAGATATAAATTGTATCTGAGATCTCATTGTCCCCTGATTCCAGATTTATATGCAAAGTTCAGGGGACTTTTCTTCACGACTTCAGTCTACTTTGGAACTTTCTATTCACGATACTGGTTCTTGCCTCTTAGTGGTAGAATAGACCAGTTGTTCCAAGTAGATTGTTCCTCAACCCGACAAAAAAGGTTTTTATTGACTTTTAAGCCCAAACCGGGTTGTTGAAAGAGTACATACTTTACTTTGGCACATTCAGTGATTTCCGTGCAGCTTTACCAGGAAATGAAATGATCATCTAATGAGGTATTGCCTTAAACATGAATTAGTTCAAACGTCCCTACTCCATGAAAGACTGCTCCCTACTCCATGAAAGAAATGAGAACCTTCTTTAGTGAATTCCGCGATTTGGTGAGCCTTAACATCATGATATTCCGGTACCCTAAATGTATTAAGATACTTAGATAGGATTGACGTGTGTTTCTGAACTTCTTCGACCAGTCTGTAGGTTTTGACATGCCTTGAGGAACATGTTTACAAATTTTCTGAACTCCTTATGAATTTATGCACTAGCCAGCTTCAAAGCAGAAATTGAGGTGTATTTCCACATCTAAATACATTTTAACAACCTCCTCTAGCCAACGCTCTTAATGAAGAGTGCACGCAACGATGTACACCTCTTATTGACACCAATGCCCACGTCAAACACTTCCAAATGATTTTCCTTGAAATTGGAACCAATGCTCATTTGCGGTAGTTCGCATGTAGCGATATCCATTTCAACTAGGACATCATCCCGCGCTCCTCCGGAACCCCTCTCGTAGTACGAGATATTTTTTGATGATATTCCCGAAAGTACCAAGAAAAAAGGAAAAAAGAAGAAGAAGAAGAAGAAAGATTTTAAGCCATAACCAACCCAAACCCTGTGGGATGTAACATCCCACCGCAGGCCTTGAGAAATTTCGCTTCCAAGCACAAAAATCTCGAAATGTAAAATGTAAAGAAGCGAAAAATGAAACTAGGACATTAGGCGCAGAGGCAGAGATGAATGAACGAATAAAGGAAGAATATTCCCCCACCAGGCTCATGTCGAAGAATTGCAAAAAAAATGAAGAAAAAAAAAAACCAAAACCTTTTTCGTTAAGTGACTCCCACTCAGGCAGCACAGCCGGAGAGCCCACAATTAGACGTGTAATTATTTCAGGATAATGCTATCCTAGGTATTTCTCTTCTTCTCTTCTCTCCTCTCTTCCCTCTACTCCGTCTAATTCTTTCCCGTTTCAGCCCTGTCCGACCCACTAAAGACTAATTGCTTTACCCGTGGCAATTGCTTTTTTTTTTACTCTCTACTCTCTACTCTCCTGCAAGATGTTCAACTATTCCTTCGGTTATTGCACCCACTACTGTTGCCAGCGTTAACCACCTGGACTAGGGTTGGGGTTTCATCATCTTACACTATCGCTCGAAGGAGTCAGTACTCCGTTTCAAAGGATTCACAGTACTGTGTGACCTGATTTCGTTTTTAAATGAAGAGTAATCGCCTTCTTTACTTCACTATTGCCACGATGATGAGGCGGACGAGGACGCGAAAGGATACTCAATTTTGTGTGTGAAGGTGGCTTCGGTGAATGATATCCTTCGCGGAGCACAGAACCGCTGTGGTGGATGGTAATTAACCTGGGCTAAAATTTCATAACGCGGAAAGCAAAAATTGGACCAATTTAGGGCGTACACACAGGGTACCAACGAAGAAAAGTCAAGGTCAACACGGAATGTGTACTTAAGATGGCTGTTCAACGTGGTGGTTGGCGAGGGAATTTATGATCCTTTTAATATTTCCTTCGGATGTAAATCATACTTTAATGAGGCCATGGGCTAGGAGGTTAGAAGTGTTGATCCCGCACTTTGGGAATAATTTTTTAATAAATGGGAAGCATTTCGTGGTGGATAAGCGAATTTGGCGGACCATATTGGCAGTAGGCATCGTCTGGGTACATTTGGAAAGTTTAAAGGTCGGTGGGGCTGAAGCTGTTTCTCTTCCAAATGGGCTGAGAACTTCTCCTACCAAAAGCTGCCCATGGTTGCGGAAATTGACAATAAAGAGGGCGATATGTACGAGTATATAGAGATACGCAAGGTTTGAAACTTTGTGTTCAGGCTCACTACTGAGTGAGTTTGTTTGTTTCACTCAGAAAGGAGCTGCCAGTAGCTATTTTAGGGTGACCAGTTAAGAACGATAGGAAATCAAATTCAAATAAAACAATAACGTTGTGAGATACAAAATTGATTCTGGCTTTGCTTTGAAGCTACATTCGTGCCAATATGTGTGGAATAGCACATCATTCAAATGGCCACCTCGGCTTCGGTCGCAGGGCTTCAGGCAGTCGGTCCAAGATGTGTGGTGTGGTTCCGGCAATAGTGTCTCGAATGGTGGTCTTTTTTTTATTTTTGGTTGCGCCAACGGATGTGTAATCTTCTAAAGATACCAGTAACCCGGGCTACTGGCATGCACGATTCGCAAACCTGAATACTCGATGCCAGGAATATGCCTACGTACTAACCCACACCATTAAGTATTACTTCGCGGGGCTGGTTAGCACTTTATGCTCTTCTTAACCTGTTCGACGTTTCTTGTTCTGGGGGGGCTTCCGTTTGGGTTTGGTTGCTCTCCCTGAGCCTTTTCAGCCGCCAAAGTTCCTTTATGATCACCGCTGCTGTTTCTGTCACAGTATTCCATACTGCGTTCGATGCCAACATATGGTTTACAATGTTCTCCGGAGTTGGTATTTCTCCAATTATTTCCTGCATCCTCTCTGGCCTCTCCACAGTTTGAGCAATTTGGAGATTCATCAAGCCCAGACCTGTTTAGATAAGCTCTGAAGGAGCCGTGTCTGGTTAAGAACTGGGTGAGATAAAATTCCACTTTTCCGTGATGCCGGTCCATCTATTTATGTATATCCGGTATAAGTCGATGCGCCCATCTTCCCTTCGTTGACTGATTCCATCTTTCCTGCCATGTTCTCATGCTTCGCTGTCTTTCTGCCAGCTTAATATCTTTGACTGGAGCAAGGGGTTCCTGGCAGTACACACCCGAGCAGCTTTGTCGCACGTTATTTCAAGGTGTTCCTTGTGAGCTAGCCTAGCGTCAATCCTCACACCTAGGTATCTAATCACCGGTTTTAACGATATATTTTGCTTGCCTACCCTGATGGTGATTTGCTTCTCTTTTCTTGCAGCTGCTTACTAGTACTGCTTCCGTTTTATATTCAGCGAGTTCTAAACCGACTGCTGCCATCCACCGTCTCACTTTTCGGATACATTCATTTCCAATGTCCTCTCTGTCTTCCAGGTGCTTTGTCTGTCACTACAATTGCGATGTCGTCGGCAAAGCATATGATTTTTGCCTCGTTGGGGATTTCAAGCCTCAGCACCCTATCATACATAAGATTCCACAAGATAGGACCTAGTACCGATCCTTGTGGTACTCCGCCAGATATGTGGTACTGTCTTACCCCATCGTCCCTGAGTACCCTGGCACCATCATTTCTCTAAGTGAGCACAAAATATGTCCCCAGTCCATATGCCATCCAATCCAGGCGAATGTTGGTCTCGAGTGCATCCAAAGTAGTAGGCTTGTTAGCGTGGAGTAAGGACTTGAAGTAGCTCCAGAAAAAAAAAATTGATTGCTTTCACGTCGCATGATCCCGGCGGACAATCATGCATATGCATGCATTCGGAAGCACGTCATCTATGGCAACAGCTCAGAGTAATAAACATTTGTAAGTTGCGAATACCTTTTGATTGTTTTACTTTAAATATTTTGCCACACCACCCAGACGTACATGCATAACACTTAACTATGCTTGCAAAGTTCAACATTTATCTAATTTTGTTAGCAGAACCATTTGCTCACAGCTTCCCAAAAGTAGGTAAATGTTGAACTGTCGTTCACCAGCGGAGGATGCATAGGTGGATGTTCTTCTCTTTTAGCAAACCTCCTGCAAATTTGCCAACATCTTCGAAGCGAATAAACCACCACAAACTGTGGGTCCTGCTGACAGACAAATTACCTCCATTCCTGGAGCCCACTTAGGAATCATGTCCCCCTTCAACGAGTTTTGGTCGACCGACCAACTCCCACTTTCATGTCGATTCATCAGTTGTGGCGTCACCGTCACCGTCGTCGTTGACTTACCACTCACTCACTCTGTCTGCATGGAGCAAGAGCACCTTCGTCCATACATAGTTCGCTCTTAACATTCCTCGAAAGTTAAGTCAGCTAGCTACCGCAGCAAAGTGCAGCGCAGAAGTATTCTCTGCAAATTTTCTGAGATCATAAACCAACAGATGCATCCGCAGTGCTGCTCCTGTCCTGCTACTTCTGGGGAATTAGCTGCGGTTGTGGTCGGTGCCGGTGCCGGTAGCAGGGTACCTCCTGAAATTTTTAAGTAAACACTTCTCCAGAACGAGCTGGAACCCGAAGACCGAGGGAGGAAAATAAATTCTGCATAATTAGAAAATTACCAAAAGTGAGGTAATGGCTCGAGATATGCACCGTAGTCGTCGTCGTCGTCGTCGTCGTCGTCGTTGTAGAGATACTGTGTATCTCTCGGATTAATGTTTGACATTTCCTTTGCAGCTTTGCACAGATAAATTCTGATTTTGATTGTCACTTCATGTCGGGCGGCGCACGGTACACAAGACTGGCGACGGCATTTATTCCATAAATCGTAGACTTTTAGTTGTTGCATATGGCATGTTGGCATGTTACGTCGGCAGTTGGCGTCAAGCATCACCACGATGCACGTTCTTGATGGATCTAAACGCCGCACATCAGTATTTCGCAATCAATTGACTTTGGCAATTGATTCGAATTGACGCGCAATTAACCAAGAATGGGGAGGCATTTTGATTAAGTGGAATCGTGTACACATATTGGTTGGCGTGCTAGGACGCGTAGATATTCAATCTGGCCATTGCTGTGTGTTTGGATTTGTTCGGTGTAAACGTACATTGCATGCGCAGCAGGGGTGGTCTTTGGCGCCAATAAACGATACATGGCATCGATATTATGGGATGGGGTTTTTCTTTAGTTTAGGCGGCGAACCTGTGACGTCGATGGAGGTCTAATTGATCTGTGGTCTTCGCCAATTGAGTACTTAATTGAGCGTAAAAAGGGAAGGCCTCGGAATGGACGTGGTTTTCAAGTGGAAAACATTCTTGCCGCCTCCTGCTGGGATTAATGCGAATGAAAATATAAGTTTGTCGGATTTGTTTAGGTCGATGGAGGTGTTACAAAAAGTTTCGAGGTCGGAAACAGACACCATCACCATAGTTGGATGTTTATGAGATAATCTGTCGAAAATCTTATTTCGTTCCTCTGAGTCCTAGCAGCAGTTACCAAGCCAATTCCAGGGTTTAACAGAACCAACATAGCGGTCTTCATGGTAATTACTACTGGCCACAACCTCCAGGGGCCGGCCCACCTAAGAAGAATGCCGTGTTTAGTGGTTGGATCTGTTAGAAAAGGCACCATTAACCAACCTGAAGTTTATAGCAATGTAGGGTTCGTCCAGGAAGAGCACTTAAGTATCCAAAAGCTACAACAAACTTCTTGTCTTCTTTTTAGGTTACTGCACGATCATGGATCCATATGCATGCTTATGCAGTCAGTTCTATCTATAGGAACTCCGGCACAGTCGTGGTCATGGCTCTAGTGTGCATCATGGTTTCGTCGCATCGTAAAAGTCTGAGCGTGGGTACACTCTTGTGGAGTCTTTGGTGCTCTTTATAGCACAAGCGACGGACCGCTCGCTTCTTCTGTTAAGAAGAGTGGGTCGAGTGGGTCGAGTGGGTCCTCAATTGGCCGCCCCGATCATGCGACTTAACACCACTCAATTATTTTCTCTGAAGCTAAGTGAAGTCCTTACGCTAACAACCACTTTGTACGAACTACAGGGCAACATTCAATACGCTTTTGCCGGAATAACGCCGCAGATATTGATCCGAGTCAGCAAAAATTGGACCGACACCGCTTGAAGCACTGCCAGCGAAGCCAATTGAATGTTTTGCTATTCCTCACATAATGGCATGAATGTAGCTTCAAAATAAAGTCGGAATCAAATTTATATCTTACACCGTTGTTGTTTTATTTAAAGTTTTTTTCATATCATTCTTATCTGGTCACCCTGCACTTGTGCGTAAATTATTCGAATCTTTAGTCCAAGTGGATGCAATCTCCATATCCTACCTGCTCCTCCTTGATTTGATTGATTTTTCTTATTCCATTTATAATTAAATACAATTACAATTCAAATTTTACAATACATTTACAAATATCCTTTTTTTTACTTTCAGGTAAGCTTTCTACACTTCTAGTACACTTCAATGTATATAGCCTTACGGCAACCTAAACTCTCTGATCTTATACTCGAAAGTCCTGGTGGAAAGTGGAAGGTGGTGGTAAGTCCATTTCAGTGTCTTTCAAAGAGAATATACCTTTTGCATATAACAGTTTGGGCCAAATACAAGTTTCTTTTTAAAAATTTAATAAAATTAACAAAATTCAATTTTTTCCATGTATTACGGCTTTATTATGGTTGTGTTCAAGTGGCCAATTGTCTAATACTTTGTTGATGGTTTCGGGCTGTAGCTCACGGATTGCTTGGATGATATTGGCCTTAAGTACCTGAATCGTTTCCGGATTGTTGGCATAAAATCCATGCTTCACGGTTCCCCACAAAAAAAAGTCTAAAGTTCAAAGTCGCCAAGACGGCTGATAACACGCTTTGGGAATTTGGTACGCAAAGATCGATTGTGGCATGGGCTGTGTGAACCAGAGGTCGCCCAAATTCATGTCTTCAATTTCAGTCAAAACAAAGTTAGTTAACATGTAACGCCCACCGTTGACCAAAACGTTGTTCCCAGCCTCATTTTCGAAGAACAATGGGCCAATGATGCTACCAAACTTTCACTCTCTGTCAATGCATCGGCTCTTCGACAGTAACGTGCGGGTTTTCCGAGCCCCAGATACGGCAATTTTGTTTGTTAACGTAGCCGCCGAGATGAAAAGATGACATCTCGCCCAAAATCGTTGTCCAATTCAAGCTTCTCTAACTAAATGTCCAAATTGCGAAGCGATAATGAAGCGGATGGTCGTGCAATTTCAATTGCTGAGTCAATTGGACCTTGTTAGCGGATAATCCGAGATCTTACTCTTTAGGCTAGAGCGTCACATGTTAAGCTGTTAAGATCGATGGCTACAGCAGCCACATTCTCGTCTGTGCGCACCGTACGAAGCCAGGACCCATGAGTGTTGTCCACTAGCATACCAGTCTCACGAACTTTTTTCACAAACTTGCGTACAGCAGGCGCGGTGGGTGCTTCATTTTGGCCAAAACTTCTTTTCAAATAACACACTGTTTGGGCTACACAGCACTCACTTTGGCAATAAGTTTTCAACATTTCCCAACGTTATTCATTGTGTGATTCGCTATGGACCTGTCACCCTTTCGGAGAGTATGTCCAATCCACTGTCACTTTCGTCGTCGTATGGCTGTGCCTATAGGTTCATAGCACGTTCTCTGATGAGAGTTGTTCATTAGAGATACGATTTGGCCAGAAAATCCTAAAGATATATCGTAGGCACCTATCGACGAACGTTTGCAGCTTCCTCGTGATAGTGGCGGTCGTCACCCTCCAGCTACCACATCCAACGTTGGAATTCCTCCATTTCTGTTGATATGGTCGCATTTAGTACAACGCTAATCCGCAATAAAACTAGTGCTGGTGAAAGTATGCAGCCTTGCCGAACCCCACTTTGTGTTCGTGCATTTTATGGCACAACCCCCGAAAAAAACGCCCACTACTTACATACTTAAGTTACAAACGCTTATCCCATCTCAATACTCTGAATACGATTGCTATTAACTGTTTAAACTTCCGTTGAATTAAAAACTCCGAAAATATAAACCAACAGACAATGGCTAGCATGGATTCATTGATGATGACCTTAGGACTAATGACATTAGGACTAAAAGCCAAGAAGGTCCTGAAAACTATGTATAACTCGAGCGCAACTCAGAAACTACTTCACGTGTGGAGGAGCATCTGCAAATCGAGCATTCAGACGAGCTAGGCAGTACAACAGTAGCAATCAGCTCTCCCATCAATTCGCAATGCTTCCATCGACCAAACGAGGATCAAGTAAGCAATCGCGGAATCCAAAACGGACAACGATGGGAGGATCTCCTACAAGCTTAGCACCAGCCAACCAAACTCTCCACCCTGGCTGGCAGGAAGGCTATGTCAAGCTAATACAGTCGATCCCATCACCTTGACCATGTGTCAAGCTCAAGCAGTAAGCCGGAATTTAATTCGTCACCGTCATCTCCCGACGACCTGGACGCTATAGGTCTGAGTCAGAGATCAGTACTCAAACTGGTACAGATTAACCCCTATCACTCCACTCTATGAAAGAGGTTTCGACATCGCTTTATCCAAGAACCTCGTATAACAGATGGGACCATGAGACAATGCGCCTCAATCCTCTAGACTAGGCCAAGTCCTTTCCAAAGCACCAGCCATCCACGTGCCCTACATCTGGCACTAGGTGAATACCTATTCAATGTTCTAAAGGATCTCAGCACTGCCTACACGGCTGAGATTAGCTCTTTCATTCAAAGGAGTAAATGATTCCCAGAGTAAGATGGTAATCCACCCACCTTACACATCGGCAGCACAATGGACCTTCCACTGGTCTAAGTGCATGCTAACCGAGGGCCAGTCTTAACCAACCAACCAATCTAATCTGGGCGCCTTATGCCCCTACGTCCAGCAGAATGCACAGAACGATACCAAGATTTGCTGTCATTTGGTGAAGGTCCATAATACTGTGTGACAGCAGGCATACGTCGTCGGCGTAGTCGAGGTGTTTGAGTTCAGATGTAAGAGTCCATCGAATTCCTCCGATTCCTGTTGATAAGGCTGCATATAGCCGCTAATCACCAATAAAAATAGTATTGGTGAAAGTATGCAGCCTTGCCGAACCCCACTTTGGACTTCGAATTCCTCTGACAGCCTTCCTCTATGCAAAAAGTGACTTGTGGACCCACCATATGTAGCCTTGGCATGCCAAATATTTTCCCGATTGACGTCGAGTGTGTCTTCAAGGTGTACTTTGCTCCAGCACGCAGCACACAGATACCCCTCCAGTTTTCGCACTGCATTAGATTGCCTTTTTTAGGAAGCTTGACGATCATTCCTTTCTTCCACTCATCCGGAAAACTCTCGGCTTCCCATATTCTCCCGACAAGTGGGAACAGTAGCTCTGCCAATGCAGTTGGCGCAGCTCGTAAAGCTACACGGGTATGCCGTGAAGTCAAGTGGTATTTGGGACTTATGTATGTCCACCCTCGTTAGTACATTTGTTTGGTTCTACATACATATTTAAGTCCAACATTTTTTTTTTTGTCGAAAATAGGACATAAGTTCCATTAAAAAATAAAGTGCCGACTGGGTCGTACGTACTTGCACTGTAATGCTATAAGTGCAAAAATTTAACAGGATTGAGGTCCAAGTCTTGTTTTTCCCAGTGAAGTAGGCGTGGCATTCCGCGTTTCGATGGAATAATTGTCATAACATTGTAGGAGTTTACTCAATGTTTTGATTTTATAAAAACGCCCATAAAAAGTGGGCATGGCCAGATAGGGTGTTTGAGTGAATTATAGAAAATTTAAAGAGCTATTATTTTGCTTAGATAATTTTTTCTCAATTTTTGGTAAAAATTAAAAAAAAAATAAGTTTTATAAAAGTGGGCGGGGCACTCCAAAATAGTCGTCGGTCTAGCAGCTCTACGTTGTCGTGCAAGGGAATGGCAATTCAAACAGTACCATGTCTGGTCGCAGTAGTCGGACTATGTTTGTTGACACACCGTGCACCTGCTGCCTTTTTCCTTTGCCATACCTCACCAGATGCAGACAAACAAATGCAAGTTCAACAACCCACCTACACAAACCAGCAGACCACCTAAGTATCTGTCTTAATTTATTGCACTGCAAACTCCCCCACTGTACCTATAGCTGGCTTATGCAAATAAATTACAAATCAAAATTTAATAACTAAAATAAAATTAATTTGCGGTGTAATAAATCACCCCGGCCAGCCTTCAGTACCTTTAATTAGCAAACACTGGGGCTTCCTCTCCACACGCAATCTGAGCCCGAATCGGGTACACAAACAAAAAAGAACAATAGCTCTATGTGTGACATATTTCTAATTCACCCTCAACCAATACATTGACGCGTCGAAGCCAAAAGCGCGGTGATAGCTGCGTATACTTAATTACCTCGCCGAAAGCACTTCCAGCTCACGCGAACAATTTCCAGAGATTAGGCTAATTCAGCACTGATATAGCCAACTAGCAGAAGTGATATACGATGATATAGCCTCCTCTGGGACACCCCTCGACCGGCGTCTGGTTCTCCAGCTGCTCCCACTGATTACCTCGATTCGATTAGAGCCAAAATGTTCCACTACTTGCTGGCAGTATCTATATTTAGCGAGTGTTGTGTTTTCCATGATTTCGAGATAAAATATGAAACAAACAAATATCCGCAGAGATAGTGTTTGTTGGATGTGTGCGCTGTAGTATCTGTGTGTAGACATCAATATTTTAGCTTTCCAAATAGGTGTTCAATTTGCATTTGTAAGCAGTGAGCGGTGTTAGATTGATTGTAGGCGATAGTTCATTATTCAAGGCATAAGTTCACACTTGAGGTGTTGACAGTTGTCACAGAGTAAAGAGATGACTAAATCCAATGACCGCACTGAACACTGAACACAGCCGCTTGGCAGATTAGGAACAACTCTTTCCACTTCGCCAGGCAAGCCAAATGCTATCGAGAGGACAAATCTTAGGTGTTGGCCTAAACTCGATTTGAAACGCTCTAAAACTCATAATAGACTACACATAGGTATTACAATAGGTGTCGTAACCGGACACTGTTGCATAGGCAAGCAGACGACGATATTGTATACCTATCTGTGACACCACATTCCGATGTTACACTAGACAGCGCCACTTCATCGAATAGGGCTTCACCAAGCTCTAGATCGTTTTGAAGTGTCCTGAAGTCATGTTCACCATTTAAGGACGTAGATATCTCAACTGACTGAGCTGAAATGCCATCAATGGCATTATCATCTAAAAGGATCGAGTTTCTATCCAGTTGATTAATATCTACCGAATCGTACAGCTTTGTGATTCTAAGATTGTTGAAGGAAACATTTCCAGGAATCGTTTTCTTGTTCTGTGTTTTTGGTCGCAAATGCCTGTAAAGATGGCCGACCGCACAGAACAGCGTTAAATCTTTTCTTGGACCAAATAAAGAGTTTCTCGCCTTTCGTACTTGGGAGATACGAAAAGTGAGTCTAGGTCAATGCCATTTAATTTGTAATACGAGAATAGGTCCATTTATCCAAAGTAATGGAACGTGCAAGCAGATTGGATAGTGTTCAATTCTAAGAGCGATGGCTTAGATAGGAAGTCTGTGAGGCCTCTGCCATGGACTGATCCATTGACCTCCGTTCGCCCAGAAAACTCCAGCTGGGTTAAACTACTTGTGTCTTCAGCATACGCCACCAAAGACCCGTAGAAGTTGTTCTCTGCTCCAAAAACATTTGACGACGGTCCACTTGACCACAAATAATTATCAGGGAATCTAAGGGTTTCTAGTGTGTGTACTGCCATTTCTCCTTCGACAATTACTTCCTCATTTACTTGGAGCTTCAGATGATTGCTTCTTAAAAACATTTCATTGAGAAAATCATTCAAAAAAATCCCAGGTCACTAAAGGTCAAAAAAGGTTCGAAAAAATCAGCTTCTATGTTAGACTCTGTTCTGTAGACTTTCAAGGGTTTCTCTTGAGCCTCCTCAGCATGTGTTTTCCTTCTCTTGCACCCATTTCTTTAAAGAGTCGTAAATCTTTTTTAGGTTTATAATATCTGAATTTTCTTCGAATGATTTTTGTAGAAGCTGCTTGTTCCTGCCCACCTTTCTCTCGCATCAGAAGGCTTCACTTAACGTTTGCGTAGTATCACTCACAGAGCAGCTTTCATTCTTATTCGCAGCCCTGTTTCGTCTAACCCTTGCTTAGTTGGTTAAGTTTTCCTCCAACGATATGTCTTGTAATGATGGGCGGATGAAACCCAATCTGTCAGTTGCAGGGTTCCTGACGGGATGGTGGCATAATTGCCATTGGTCTTCAGTGATTGATGCTAGTGGTGTAGACGTCGTTAAGTGATTTCGGCTACGAGTTCGAAGAATATGATGGTCTCTTGGAAATCTTCTTTGTTACTTCGTTTGGGATATTCACAGATCTACTTCGGTTGTTACAAGGTAGTAGGTCTAGTTGATGTTGGCTAAAGAGAATATGCATCCTTTGCTTCGATCGGAGTGTGATAAATTTAGAAGTCCTGCCTCTCCTTTCCTTACTTTGGAGTTTTAGTCGTCAGGTACGTCATATCTAGGACATTGCTTATTGGTCTCTGTCGGTTTATAACTTCAATTCTAGCTAATATGCTGGCCGAAGCACCCTCCCTGAACGTAAGGATAGTCGATATCGTAAGACCCAGTCTATATTTTTTGGTATAACACTCAAGGGTATGAAAACTTCAGAACCGAATACACTAAGACGCTAAATTGAAAGTGGACCTGTCAATACATCTGGAGCAGTAACCAGGGCCATTTACTGGAAAAGATTCTGTGCCGCAGGACTAGCCTAAGGACTAGGCTAGGATCGAAGTTACTCTTACAGCCTCTAAGTCTCGCATGCTGCTGGGTTGTAGAGCCAAATCGTATATCAATCCAATTCTCTTTAACAGTTTTTTTTTCGGAAACATCGGGTATCTACATATATACTTTCGTCTTTGGAACTAGCTGCGGACCTATTATGAAGCCTTGAGGAATCCCCCTTGCATTATTTCATCATCGGTGTCGTTGGGCAGTGTCCTATTCCTTGTAACGTTTACTTATCCCCTTAGGAAACCGTACTGTTGAAGTGCAAGACCTTTAGAGTCATTGATGGCACTCTCTAGTATTTCCCATGGAGACCTATATTATATTATTCTAAAGGCTAGTCTAGTGGAAGAGACACCTAAAGGGTTCTGAATTAATATGTTTCCGCCGGTAGCCAAGTAGGTATGCTTAAATACTTTCTCAAACCCCCAAAGTAGTTCGAGAGTGTAAGGCTGTCAGAGTTCCAGATCACAGGGATCTCTGAGAATAACATCTACAATGAGATTGATAGACACTGCTCACAGGATGAGAAAATTCTATCCGACCCAGGTCGAGCGCACTTTTCGCTTTACGATAGGAGGGGCGTTCGATTGTGCCTTTCACAGTTGTGAAGGTTTGCAGTCCTTTAAGCATACTTTCGTAGTGTTTTGCAAACTAGCTGCTTTTATCAGTTTTAATAAACTTTGAGGCTACTCCTATTAATGTAACCGTAGCCATGTCTGTGTTCCCCGCTCTCTTCACGTGTTGTGACCAAGTATCCATATCAGGTTGACATGGAAGGAGGCTGCCAAGATATAAGTTTTTCCTTGCATTCCTTCACCAATATCGAGTTGTCTCCCTACGGTTTACTAGTGCCTGCCTAGGGCTGTTTGAGAACTTATTTAGCCCCGATATGGCGAGAATTCAAAAAGAATAAGATTTGATCCTCGTAGTCGTACTCTTTATTCTACAAAGTTCTAAGAACAACGTTGTATTTCACAGCTATATGTGTACAAGTCATTAGCCAATGTCGCCGTCAGTGCTGTCTACATTCAGTGTTGTCAATTCTTCTAAGGGCTGCTTGACTGTCCGAGCAGATGTTATTGCGGTTGCCTTAGGTTCCGGTACTAAGTAATGGATCCGCGACCTTTAGTATAGCAAAAGTAACTATCCACGGCACGGAATGGCAGAACCTAGCTGCCATTCTTCGTGTTTTTTGGAACCGAACTGTATGCCTTGTGTTCAAGTTAAGATTAAGATGTCCGTCTGATGTCTAGCAAATACAGAAGCTGTCTGTATCTCCTTCCAAATAGCCTTGTGTTTCCTTGTAGCGGATCTGTTGACGTAGAGAGTAAATTCAAAATTGTCTTCCCAGCTGCTGTGATGGTGTTGCCTTGTGGTCCGGTAATTCTCAGGCAAACCATACATTGAATAGTCTTCTCGCTTATATGGGTACCATATCGGTCTTTCGGGAGTTGATGCTCAGGTCTCAGCGGTCTGTCACATGATGTTGAGTATCGGCTGCATAAGCTCTCCTGGACTTTGGACTTTAACTTGCCTACTTTCAAAGCCTATTGACGCTGTTATTATTCGGTTCGATAGCATGCGTTCAATGAAGTTATCTGCTGTGTATCTCAGCTTCCACTTTGCTTTGAAGGACCATCTTAATGGCACAAGTTGTTGTACCATTACGCTCGACAGTCCTAAATGTGATCAAACTAAATCTGAACCTAAAAGATACACCGCTCCACATTGATATAATTCATTTGACCCCTGCTACCAGGCCCACATGTGAAGCAACAAAGGAATATCTACCACAAATCTGTTGCAATGCCGTATTTTTCCTAAACCCAATGAAATAAATGCTTTTAATTCGTTTTTGTCTCCATTAATATGCTATAGATGCAAGAAAAAGGAAACATTTATGTTTGCAACCCTAACTTTCCCACACAACTGTGCACCATCTGTTGGCGATATGAGTGCTCTCCCCTTCCAATTGCTTCTGCCTAACTCTGCCTCCGGATGATAACTACAATCTGCACTTGCAAAATGTTTACAAAAACAAAAAAAAGAAATACACAAACTCGGACCCCATCGAGTTGGATGCTGTTGCGTATCCCAAACGCAGAAACGTATTTTAAATCTCAGCACATTCCCCACTTCAACAGTAAACCGGAAGCCAATGTCGCCCCTGCTTGCCGTTGAGGGGCTATGTCGTGGTGGCTGTGGTTGTTTTTTTTTTTCGTTTTTTTTTTTGTTTCGTCCATTGATTGTTTTTTTAATCAAATTCGCGAATAGTGTACGCCGAATGCAAATACATAAATCAAAGAGCTCATCCGTTGATGAAGTGTGAAGCATGCTTTGGTGGACCATATGCGAGTGGAAAGCATGCTTTGGTGTGCACTTGTGGGGAATCGACTTAAGAGGAAACTAAAATTGGTTTCCTTTGTTCTCAAGTTTGATGATGGGTCCAATTCTGGGAGGAATATGAACTGAAAACAAGCAAAAGATACACACCGGCAGACGAGGAATAAAAATAAGTCTCGCTGTATCAAAATCTCGTTCCTCTCGTTGTTCAGAGGGTAGATGGGAAGCAGAAAAAAAATGTTGTCGATACGGTTTGGCAAGTTTATGAACATACTGCATGTATCTTCAGTCATGTGTGACTTTAGATACACAATACTGACTGCATGACACACTGAGTGATCGTAAGTAATTTTCCCGCCTAATATAGGCGGACAAATCAGAAAATAAAGCCCCCAATGGCTACTTGATTATTATTACTGCACAACTTGTGTAACATTCCTGGTTATGAAATGTAAAGAACGAATCCACAAACAGATAAAACGATCGTTTCTTACACATAGATACATGTGAGAGCTAAGTTGGCATAGAATATCATAACAGAGTACCTGCTGCACTTTCTAGGTTCAGTGTCAAGCTATTGTCCTATCAGTCCATTAAACAAGTAACAACTGGCAATTGTAGTCAATTCGAACGTCCAAGGGGTCAGCCTTCGTACCAAAGGAGTCAGTAGTCGAACAAGATGCCAATACTGAAATTTCGCAGTTTATCCCCTTTTTCGTCACAGAGGTTGTAATGAAGGATCTGACACTACGAGTTGATGACTATAAGTCGGAGAAAGTGCCATACGATGAGAAGTACAACTTCTTACTGTCCGGCAAGTGAAATAAAAAAGTAACTGGCATCCAAGAAAGAATAACTAGGATAAAAGTGGAATGCCACAGGGATCCATCCTTTCCCCTGCTCTATTTCTTTTTGATTATAATAATTTTTAGACTCAGCCAACATCTTTCTCTTCCAGCAAAATGCTTGTGAATCCAAATCTAAACCATCCTATCGCGAGATAAAAATCCAACTCCGGTCTTTTATAGAAAAATAATAGCAAAAGTGCTGGGACCTGATCGACTTTCCCTACAAGTTACCCTAAAAACTGTCAAACTCTGTCATATGCAGCAAATTACAGACAACAGTGTTCGTTGATATCGTTTAGACGACACGATTGTCGTTAAAGTTACGTGATGAGGGCCCTGTTTTAGTAAAAGTCGTTAGGATGGTCCGATCCGATCCGATCTGATCCGATCCAATCCGATTCGATCCGATTTTTATTAAATTTGCTGTACCGGCTTGGGTACAAAAGGGTATTATGAATTCTAAGCTAGTGGTCTATTGTTCATCCACATTTGAATTTGTAACGTCCTTGGCAAGGGCTCTAGATGGCAGAGTATCCAACTTGATATTTGGTACTTGCCGTTTCAGAATAAAGATGAGCAGAATTTCTTTTATTGTGTTCTACCGAATGGGTTTGAGCCTAATAGTCCTACTCGCACATGGGACATTTCCACACAAGGTTAGACCTAGGATTCGGAGTATGTGTTCCTCGTCTTCTATGGCACTTCGATTGCATCCTTATTTGTACTTATAGGGCATCTTGTTTCGCATGTATTTGAAATGTGATGTTCTCCCTTAGTTTTTAGTCCTAAATAGTGACTTGGAGTTTTCCTTAGACCTGATGGTCCAGTTTGGTTTTTAGGGTCTTTGTTCCGCTTCGGTGTTTGGCCTTAGTTGTGCACAATGATTCTATACTCGGACTATCTATCTAATTCTAATCACAAAGCTACTGGTATTGGCAAATGAGGAACTCAGTATAAAATCTAGAAATGATTTTTGTCGGATGATGGTAGGTTACCCTAGTACTACCCCAAATGAAGTTGTGGACATTGGTGTCGTTTCCAATCAGAAGTGGAATCCAAACCTTAAACATCATAGTTATCGCGACCGATATCGGATTAGCGCCGATAGATGCCGTGCCTGGGTCAATGGGCAAATGAGAGGCACTTCACCTGCCAGTGTCAATTCTTACTGCTCCATGAGATACAGAGGGTAGTTTGTTACCATTTGGCCAAGTTTATCTATTACACTTGTTTCTTGCTCACCTCCGACTTCTTGGTGTACTCCATGGGACTCTGTCCTACCAATAGGTCAGTGGGTTCTTTGGTGCCGAGATTCTAGATCGATGCCGTGGCTCGGTGCTTACTTTACTTTGTTTCCTCGTTAAAACGTTGCGGTTCTTGGTAGGAATTTCATAGAAGGAACCCTTGTGCTCCCATTGTAACCTCATCCGTATATGGCTCTTAGAGTACCTACGCAAGTCTTTGTCTCTGATGTAACTTTGACTTGTTCTCAGCTGTTATTTTCGTCGCTAACTCAAATCCAAAGTCATTTTCAGCAGTCAGCAGAGGTATCAATAAAATGAGTCTCTTCTCAAAAAATCATCATTGCCATCAGGTTGGCTAAGATGCTGGATTATAGGGCGTGCTAGCTCTCTTTTCACTCAAGCCGCTATGGATTGTGTGAGTAGTGGGTCAAGTGGCTTAGGGCGTTGTACTATGGTTCAATTCTTGGACAACACCTAATGTTTCTATCATGGGCCTCGTATCTCATAAGAAAGCTTCTCAAATAACAAGTTGCCCTTCGGATATGGCATTACACAGTAGTTTCCTTCCATTCCTGTGAAGAGTATAACACGCACAACATGAATGGCTGTGAGAACCTAAGCTCTGGATCCCATAGACCTGTTATGAATTGAGACGTTACCAGGGCGATTTACCCATTTTTGCAATCCAAACTTGGATAAGTGCTCCGGAACATGCCTAATAGTATTGGCAGTCCTTCGGTGTGGTTGCTATCATCTACAGTTTCTCTGGCCAAGAGGGTCCCTATACATCTGTCATACGCCCTGACTGTAAACTAAAAGGACACGAGTCGCCTTACACTCTCGATTAGGGAGTTTGACAGACTTGATTTACCGTGTGCCCCACTGTTACGTAATAAGCATTATCCAACACTTATTTTGCCTACTGTCCATCTCAATCGTTTACGTCAGACAAAGGACCCTATGCATCGAATCAAAAATGTATTTCATTCAACTAGGGAGCCAACATCCCCCCCTCTACAGAATCACACCCTTAATGCCCACATTGGGTGAAATTTCAGTGAATAAGTCATCAATCAAGGCCGACAATACCAACCTCCTCTGCAAACAAAAAGTGTGTATAAATAGAGAAAAGAACAAAAGCTCATCGGAGCTCTAGCAACAGTTTTACGCTTTCACTCCTCCCGGCGAGGGGCACCCACGTAATAAAATCCCCTAACATGCTACATTCCAAACTCAACTGTGTTCAGTCAATCCCATCGATTGGACCAATTTCCAATTTCGACAAATACAATAAGAACTCATAGAAACGAAAGGAAAACAACGGCACAGAGCGCCCCAAATGGCGCGCAAAAAGAAAACATCCAAGCATTGGAAGAATAATCTTAAAATCTCTCCTTGGATTGTTTTTTAGCTGTCATGACAGCGTCCTATTCCTATTCCATCACTATGGAGATACGAAGTACGGGAGTTGTTCTCGAATGAAATCTCAAAAGCCAGCCCCGAACTTCGTTGTATTGTTTGAAATTCTGCGGAAAGAAATTAAACAAATGAATTCATTTGAATTCCAATCACACACTTAAATCGTCAGCCACCCCCAGACCGACACCCCTTGGATTTTTATGGATTTTTTTTCGTTTTTTTGTAGTACACCCCCTGTGGGTGTAAGTTTATAAATTTTCACTCATTTTCAATGAGTGGATCTGTTCTGTGTGGAATGTGGAACTTAAAGGTCTTGCTACTCACCACGGGTGAATCATCATCGGCAGTAGAATACAAAAAAAAAAAACAAAAAAAAGCAAAACAAATCGCTAGACGTGCCGCGCTATGTGTGTATGGCTATATGGTGAGTTTTATTGACGCAAGTGACGTAAATGCCAGCAAATGGGGGAGTGGGACAAACAGGGTGAGCGAAACCCACAGAGAACCAGAACGATAAAGAGAGAGTGAGAGCGAGAGAGAGAGAGAGAGAGAGAGTAAAAATGTAAACATTGAATGCTCTCTGCAAGCACTCAACTATCCACCACCATCACCACCACCACCACCCCCTTTTTTGGTTAGACATGAATTTGTCGTTTTTGTTTGACAACAAAAGTGAGTGTGTTCGTTCGGTTTGATGCTGCTGCTGCTGCTGGTGCTGCTTTGGGGGTGCAATGTAGTGGTAGCGGTGAATTGAATTCCAGGGTTTTTGAGCGGCGCTTATGCGAAATACGCTCACAGATTTAACTGGCAGTTCACGAACGAACTCCGTGTGTGACGCAACGTGATAAATCGGTGTACAATTCGTATAACACGACAAAGACGAAATCGTCTGTACGCCAATTACTGTGGTGTGTTTTTGAATAATTGATTGTCGTTTTGTTTTAAACACTCGTTCGTGCATCTGTGAAGTGCATTTTGTGATTCTGTGGTAACTTGGGCGGTGTGCAGATCCATACATCCATCCATCCATCGGTGTGGCTAATGTTCTAAAGGCAATTTGACTTCGAGATAACATTTAACACCAAAGAGATACTGTTGTTGGGTTTGGTTTTCATATTTCGAAAACGATTTTGACTCTGTTTTCTTTGTTTAGTATGAGTATTGAGGAATACTCGTATCTCTAACATGATTTTAGTGTGCAAAACGTATGACTAAAATCTTGTTCATTAGATTGAATGCAAATTGAGTGATTTAACAGCAAAGCGATGCTGAAGAATTGCTTATTTCCGCTCATAGCGATGACTCTTTGAATACAAAGTGAGTTGTATCTCACGTGATAGATCTTTGTTGAATAACACTTTACTCGTGTTGATGATGGTTTTACAATGGTGGAACGAAGCTTATTCAAATACCTACTGCCTCCTGCTTCAGTCCGCAAAGATTTTGCTGGCACAAACTTACCTGAGGTCTGCTCTGATCCGTTCCAGTCAATGCCAATAGATATTTTTGGTTAAAAGCTATTGTTAACCAATTTTGGCACTCATTTAGTGGTTATTTCCATAAAGAAAATGTAGGTAGATACATGGTTGCGTAAAGCGGAAAACATAACAATAACTGAATTGGATTTTGGTGCTCAAAGAAATCATTGAGCAGTATTTGGGATAACATACTTATTTCAGTGCAATGAGAACATTTTCACGGACCGTTGAGTTACAATTAAGTCCTCTTTTTCCTGCGAGATTATAATTCCTGTGGTGGATGGCAGGTCACATGAACTTTCCAACAATGAGAGGAGTGCACTGCTATCCGCATTCCTACTGAGTGGACGTTTTCATTGCTACAGCCCTCAGCATTCTCCTACTGGATCCATCATCTTACTCATTGCGATGTTTTCCTTCGAGGAACTCGCGACTGGTTACAGGAGACACGCCGAAACCCATGCAGTTCACTTTTCGGTTCACAAAAAGTCTTACTCAACCACTTGGTGGTAGTTGTGAGTCAGAACGGTAGTAATCGAAAAGTATAGGGGATAGCACGCTGCCTTGTGGTACACCTGTTTCGTTCGAGTATCATGAAATGTTATACCTTTCGGTGCTGGAGAGTAAATCGCAAGAGAAATGGGTGTACCAGAGTTTATTTTGAAAAAAAAAATTTCGCGTGACAGGTTCATGGGACCCAGACTTAGCTTCTCATTCCTGTTGTGTGTGTTATATTCTTGGAAGTGGTCTACTCTCTAATTTCTTATCCGAAAGGCGATTTGTTGTTTGAGAAGCGTTTCATGATAGTTGTACTCTCGGGGGTTTGTCAAATGTTCGCGACTCAAATCTTAAAGAAACAATGCTTTTTCTTTTCGGACTTAGAACAAAATACTGGAACTGATGAATTGAATGATTCCAACTAAGAAATCAACTGTAACGTAGAAGATGGTCTCCACTGTAGGAAATTTGTAGGGTTTTACATGCCATGTTTCCGTGTCACTGTATCTGTTCGACGTGTTGGACCTCATACATCAATGGTTTTACAGTGACAAAGCTTGAAGTGAGACTTCAAACGAAATGCTACCGACTAAACAGAGCTAGCAGATATGGTTCGAAAATCGTCAAAAATGAGTGAAAACTATTCTCGAAAGCACGGAAGTAAAGGAACCGTATATTCTTATGTTCATGTATAGGTAGATAGACCTCGATAAAAATATGGTAACTGTACTGTTCATTACTATTACTCCATCCATTCGTTTGTTAATTTTTCCATTAACATCCCAACTTTGCCACTGCAAAGTCTCTCTAAAGTATCGTTTTCCCGGGTAGTAAACTCGCCTCTACTATCTCTCAGCAACTCACACCTTTCACTCTCTGGCTGACCTCTCTTTAGCTCTCACCGCACACCCTTCAGTTTGGTTTTGTTCTCTCTTTCGCCTCTCTGGCTCTGTGTCAAAACCGCCCACCTTGCGCCGCCTCTCTCAATCAAAAAAAAAAAAAAAAAATTAAAATTCCTTGTATCCTTGTAGATTTCGGTTACGGTCTCGACTTGCAATCTCGTTGACCTCATTTCCGTCAGAATCCTTGTCGAGTAAAGTCGTACTGTGCGTGGTGGTGGTGGAGTATTATTCTCAATTCCGTATCCTAACTAATGGTGCGTCGTCGTTGTTGTTGAGCAAGCTAACAACCAGTAACAGATCAAGGACTTTCATTTGATTTCTTATGTTTGCTTGTATTCGTGTGTCCCATTTCCTTTGTATTTTTTTTTTCCTCTACAAACCATACATTTACATTTTGAGTCCGACAATTGTCTGCTGTCTATTCGTATTGAGTTTTATTTTTCTTCCTCTTCTTCTTCTTATTTATTCTTTTGGATTCTTTTCGATTTATGTAGCTACATCAGGGATTATTGGAAATTTTCTTGTCTTGTTTGTTTGTTTTGTTTATTTATTTCCATTTACGTCCTTTTTCCTGTTGTTGTGTTGATAAACAGCTTAAGTGACTTGTTTTTGTTGTTCCCGTTGTTGTTCGACTCTTAGATACAAATGTATGATGCATATAGATACAGTGTATCTTTGATGTTATCTCCTACTGATAAAGTCTTACGGAAATTACTTTTCTCGTTCGAACGAAGTGTTTTATTTGTTTAAAGAAAAAAAAAAAATCGCGTTCGAGTACATTTGTGGTAAAGAAATATATAAAAAAATTCTCAATTTTCAGGTGTTTAAGGACATTTCCGTGTGAAATTCCTCTAAGATATCTAAATTACATAAAAAAAAGTTTACTCTCAGATAGTAAACTGTTCATTGTGATTGTGTGTGTCTAGATATTCAAAGTATGTGCGCTAATTGCCATCGCAGTCAGAGTGTTTAACAAGTTTGCAAAAGTATCTTTGGTGTATCTACCAGTGATCACAGTGAAATCTGATAACAAATCTCTGTGTGTGGTTTTATTCTAACCGGTGAATAGAAGGTATAAATCCAGCAACACAGTAGCATCTGTAAAAGCCACCTTAAGGCAGCAGCAGCGGCGGGCGACAGGCGCATTTGTAAATCCATTAGATAAACATTGGAGCAAAACAGCAAAATTAATAATAACAACAATAACAATCGGAGTAGTAGAGGTCTGTACATTTTGCATTTTAATTAAGTTTATTGATATTTCTACTATACATACCTTTGTATCCCTCTGTTCGCAATGGATGCGGTTTGTGTGGTGTGATGGTATGCGATTTTCATTCAATTCGCTGCGATTCGTTTGCACGTATCTATTGTGTTGTTCAGTGTTAAGTTCATGCGAACCTGGTGATAGACTGAGGGCTAGGGGGATACTCGAAATTAATTTGTGGTTATTAATTTTGATAAAGTTGTTTAGGTAAGAAATCGGTGGTTTCATTGGTTGATGATCCGGCTCACGTCAACAACAACTGCGAGTGGGTACTTGCCTGGTTCGAGTTACAAAAAGTTATTAATATTCTTCGCATATTCTAAGCTAGGTTACACTGGTGTTCGAATGAGTACCTATAGTTAGGAGATTGTTTCTAAGGACGATCTTTACTGCGGCAACTATTAGAGCAATCGGAGTGCATTTAGAGAAGACATCTCTGCAAGATAAACATTTGTTCTATCCTAACAACCAATCTCCAAATTGGCGCCCGACCTGGGACCCAAATGTCGCGATCTTTAGGAATGGTACTTGATAATGTTGGCAGGGATCGTTTTGTCTGGCGTGTTCGACTGTACTGCCCAGGGTCTGGACTTACCCATAAAAAAGGTTATCTGTGTGCGTGTGGTTATCATCCTAGCGTGGGATTGTGTTTTTCTATCTCGGCAAGTCTCTACCTTGGAGTCTTATTGCTGTTCGTTTAGGCCTTTGGTGCTTCTTACCCACCGTAGTCATCGTCTCTGATATTACACTCTAGGCAACCATTGGCTCTAGGCTCTAGGCTTCCATAATTGGGTAGGATCGTGGAGTTTCCTTCATGCCTGGTGAGTAGTTGTACCCACTGGCGGCAAATTATTTAAAATTCACGACATGCTTAATACTCTTCGTTAGACTTCTGGGAGTCAGTTCGTCGTTGCCACATAAGGCCGTGGTTCTGAATTCAGTTAGTCACTAGCTGCAGGTCCAAGTGATTCCTTGCAACTTAAAGCCTTTCATCGACTATCCGAATGAAATTCTTGTCACTACAAGTATAAGGTCTAAGCTGCTTCAGAGTAGGTACTCCATCTTCGTCAGTACAACATGTCCATTTAGGGACTCAGATTATTTGTCATTTGTTTGGAAGGAGGAATGTCTTCAAGCTTTAAGTACTTTTCTACCTCCCTTTCCATCATTTGACCAAAAGCATCTCTGGCGGAATAGCAATGATTTCGGTACGAATGTTTGCCTTTAGCTCGTCAATGTTGCTCCACAAAAGAAGTCCGGCGGGATCAAATCTGGAGATCTTGCACAGTCAATGTCCCAATTTTTTGACAGTACACGTTGCAGAAACTGCATTGTGGCACGACATACCGCCTTGTTAAAACCCGTAGCCATCCAGACCTTTTTCACACCTTTGTGGGCCGACATAATGAGCCAACATCCACTGATATCAAATCCCATCGACTGTGTCGGCTTCCCTGAAGAAAAATTATGGTTTTAGCTCTAACGCCGCCCCAAAGAGTCATTTTTTGGTCATGCAATGGTGTTTCATGGATTTGATGTGAACTCTCCGTTTCTCAAATACGAAAATTTTGCTTGGCAATGGCGCCAGAGAGTGCAAAATGAGCCTCGTCGGTAGTCAACCCTTCGATTGACTGTTTGGCTTATTCTAAGTCTGTCGGGAATATTCTTTGACTCAAACCATCCTTTAAAATCTGTCGCAAGGTGGTTCCAATGACGCCAAAATGCTAATCGCGGTGAGCTCTACGACGCATGTGGGTTCTCGGCAACACTTTCTCTTACCCCTTCAACCAGTTCCATGGAACGTCTTGAACGTTGATGTACGGCATGTCAACGATCTCCCACTGTCCTGACTGAACGACTATTTTCAATGTACGGCGTCACTAGCTATTTCGGCGCGTTGTTTCGGTTTGAAGCGATTCATGGTGAAAACTGCACTGAATTGATGTTTCAAACACTTGTCACTTGTCAGTTCAGTTCATGAGTTCCCTGTTGCTGAAGTAGTTCGATCTGGTTCTGTAGTTTTCGGTGTTTAATGTTGTGTTGCTTACGCACGTCTTTTTGTCGGCTTCTTTCGATAGCTTCGAGACCGTTCTAGTTATAGCACTACAACTCGGAACCAACAAGAGAATAGCACAACTAACAGCAACTTAGCACACCTGTTGGAAACTTTTTCAAAGGTATGGTGTTGAACTGAACGGAACTGAATGAACTGAATTGAAATGAGGCCTTATCGACTTTTTAAATAGCTTGGAGTTTAATTAAATTTTGATTAAGTTGTTAATTGAACCTAACCATAGCTGTAGCTAACTATCGAACGATACTTGTAGATAAGTGCGCCCTGCAAGTAGTAACTGGAGCAATTAAATGTACTTGTTGCACGGTGAGTTATTGATTTGTGTTAGAACATGTCCAGAACTACGGCTTTCCATTACAAGACCACAGCAGTTTCTGATGATCTTAACGTTGCCAATCTAAAAATGTCATCATATACATGGTATGGTCCAAAGCCGATGTCATAAAAGACTGCCTAACTTTTCAGGTAATTCTGTACTCTTACCGGAGGGTGTTTTCAGTTTCAGTTCAGTTTAGCATCAAGGGTAAAGAAGTCACAATACTTATAAGTACGCACCAGAACTCTTCTAAGTACCTGATACGACACAAGGTATGAGTAGGGCATGTTACCTTATGGAACTCCAGGCATTCATAGAGAATGTACTCAGATGATTCGTCATCTTTCGAGCAAACACTTCAAGCCACAGTGTCCAGTTACAAAGCTCAATAGCTTCCTAATACTATCCTTATCTAAGCTAAGAATTTTCTTGTGGGATTGTCGGAATCGCAGGACATTTGACCAGTGGGTTAGACGAAGTTTGTGCTCCCATTCATTAATCAGCCCAGTTAACACCACAGTAAGGTTCAGGTCCTATGAACGCAGATGCTGGGCCAGTCCGAGCTAGTTCATCTGCAGATTCGTACAATTCTTTAATGACCTGGAATCCGTCAGAGTACCACTCTGTTGTATCTACCAAGAGATTGTAATGCATCGTCACACCATGTAACTGACATAGAGTGCACTAAATTGGACAGCGTTTAAAGTGCTGCCTGCCTATCTGAAAAGTCATAGATCCTAGCGTCCTTGATACCCTTACTAAGGTTTAACCCAGCGCAAATCTCAGTGGCATGGAGTTCAGTCCGGAAAACTGTGGGAGAAACATTCTCATAAGTATCGCGACTTTGGTGTTGGGTCCAAGGACACCACCACCTACGTCAGCGGACTAGACCGGGATTGAGTCATACAAGTATTCTAGTTCCAGCTTGATAGCACACCTAGCAGCCGTCTAATGTAGATTTGTAGAAGTGTAGGTGCAACGATTGCTTTCAGGTACGTGTGGCACCTGAAATACCGAATAATTTAATCTACATGCATTTTCAAGCGACAAAGCGACTAGTTTCCCACCTACTTCTAGTATACAAGACCGGCGAAATCCGTCGGATATGACGAATCTCAGTAGAAAAGAATGACACGAATATACCCATGGATAGCCCCGAATTGGGAAACCTTTCTGTTCCGAAATTCTCGGCATGTCCAGTTCGATCAGTGTTTTCCAAGTTGAGGTTCTAGCAGTGACAATAGCTGCTAACCAAGCCGCAATGATGGGTTTAGCATGACTGACGGAAGTTTGCATAAGTTGGCAAACCCCGCGGTGGTTTGAAGATCGACAGGTTTGTCATAGGTTATGTAGTATGGAAGGCATGTTTGTATAACCGGAACGGAGAACAATACAGAGGCATGATAGGGTATTTAAAGCTGCCGAGGTTCGAGTTTAGATTCCTCGAGACAAAACCCTTTTAAGGAAAATCCAATCTTGAGAAGTTAAGTTAAGTAGTAATAGATCAATTTCTTTCTCCCCATTATCAACCACTGCTGGTGTACCTCAGGGCTCAGTCTTTTCTCCGATCCTGTTTCTAATTAACGATATGCCTCCTCTTATCTTGGGAACAACAGTGCTTCTGACTTAACCTACTCCTTATAATTGAATGGGATAGGAGGTGTAGGAGGAAAAGTTGAAAGTGTTCTAAAGTTGGTTAAAGTGACGAGCGGGATAGGCGGATTAAATGGCTTCCTTAAGGGACGACTTGTAAAGATGAAAGTCAAAGAGGTGCTGAATATGGTTGACTTCTAGACATTGGCTTCTGGTTCCCGTAATTTGTTTGGTGGGAGTGGACACATCTGTCCACGGATTTGTGTTCTGAAAGATACGAGAGAAGTAAGGAAGGGCTATATCAGACGAAGAGAGAGAGAAAGGTCATAGGTTTATACATTTCAGTTTTAGTTCAGGAGTAAGTTTCGGATACCAGTTCAGGGAAGCCTTCTTAAAGCGAAAAAAAAATAGCTTCTACACGAAAAATTAGGGTGTTATACTAAGGGAGTGCCTTAGACCAGAGGAGAGAAAGAAAATTCGCTAAGGCACCAAGTAGAATACCTATCCAAGCCTTCTTGTAGTAGAATACATGTAGAGGAGGAGGATATATGCTTAAAGATCTTTATATCATTTGCGTCAACAGATAAACATTATTACTTACTTACTTAACGGGCTCCCGACCCGTGAAGAGTCCCTGCCTGAGACACGGTAGCCTTCCATCGTCTTCGATCCCGGGCACGCTGCTTCCAGTTGTCCAGACCAAGCGCTCTGGCATTCGCGATAGCTTGGTCTTTAAAACGGAGGTTCGGTTTTCCTTGTCGTCTCGAACCTGGGGGCTGTGAGTCGAAGATCCTCTTTGCTGGAGCATTATTGTCCATTCGCTCGATGTGGCCGAGCCAGTGTAGTCGACGTATTTTGGCTTTTTGGACTACATCCACGTCTTGGTACAGCTCATAGAGTTCGCGGTTATATCTTCTCCTCCATTTGCCCTCCTCGCATATGGGACCTGAAAGTGCCCAACATGTGCTCTGCTTTCCTGCTTATCGTCCAGCACTCGGCTCCATATAGTAGAACTAGCAGGATCAAAGTTTTGTAGCAGCGGTTTCCTAGGGTAAGTCTTCGTCGAATCTCCACTAGGGTGTCGTTCGTGGAGTTGATATTTACTCCGAGGTAGGTAAACTCCCTAACTACCTCAAAGTTACTGTTGCCAACAGTGACGTTTTGTCCTAGGCGGTGGACCGATGCTTCTTTGTTTGTTGACAACAGGTACTTGGTCTTGTCCTCATTTACTTCAAGGCCAACTCGTTTCGCCTCTTCTTCAATTGCCGTGAAAGCTTCTATAAAGGCACGCTGGGAGCGACCGATGATGTCGATGTCGTCTGCATATCCCAGCAGCTGAACAGATTTATTGAAGATAGTGCCTTCCGTGTTGACACCTGCCCTGCGCAGAAGAAGTCACACGACAGCGCATCTCCTTGCCGAAATCCGGTGCAAGTTTGGAATAGTTCAGAGGAGCTGTTCCCAAATTGCACATTGCACCGCGTGTTTTCCAGCGTCACGCGGCACTGTTGGATGAATTTTGCCGGGATCCCGAATTTGGCCATCGCCTTGTAGAGCTCAAGACGATGAATGCTGTCGTATGCGGCTTTAAAGTCGATGAAGAGGTGGTGGGTCTCGACTTGAAATTCGCTATTCTTTTCCAAGATTTGCCTTAGCGTGAAAACTTAGTCGACCGTCGATCTGCCGGGCCGGAAGCCACACTGGTAAGCGCCGATTAGTGTGTTGCAGAAAGGTTTCAGACGTTCATTGGGTAGGACATTTAGCAGGGATATGCCCCGGTAGTTCTTGCAAGACATGGGATCGCCTTTCTTGAAGATGGGGCATATAGAGCTGATAGTCCAGTCATCGGACATGGCTTCATCCATCCATACTTCGTTGATGATTTGTTGCATGCACCCTACCACCATGTTTGAAAAGCTCTGCTGGTAGACCATCAGAGCCAGCGGCTTTGTTGTTCTTCAGCTTTAAACATTATTAACTGTCAAAATAAATGATACGAGACCGAAGTGGCTGCCTTGAGGTACTCCAGAGAAAACTCATATTGGAACGCATATTACGATCGGAAACATAACATTGCAAAGCTAAGATTCTAAATTGAATCCAATCCAAATCCCATGCCTTTCTAGATATTCGTTCTCTAAGAATGTATCTCAAAACACTTGTCTAAGTACCCTATAGAATGGAATAAGACAAATCACAGTTCTGCGTCACGTCACACGTATTCAAACGAAAGTGGCCAAACAAATTATTGAAACAGAGTGGTCCGGCGTGTGGGACGAGGTTTATTTTCACTTCACCCCGCGTTGTGTCTCTATTGAAAATGAAAATAGCTAACGGCAGATACGCGTTACTAAATTTAGATATACGAGAAATTCTTGAGTTAATAATTTTGGAATTAGGTGCTGGCAGATAGCTAATGGCTGTGGCATGAGTGCCACTGCTAGTGCAGTATAATGTGGTCAGAATTTTAAATCATCATTATGGCTCGCATTGCTTTTGTATATTTGGTTGAAACGATGCCAAGTGATTCTGGTTTATTTGTCAGTCATGCCGCTCTGGCGGAAAACAGATATTGAATAATTGTATCTGTTTGGTTGTTTGCTTTCGCGTCGAGTGATGTGACAACCGACAATTCTGGATAAAAAGTGAAATGACGCTCGGGTAGTGACACTTGTAGTGTACACCATTCAGTTGAAGGTAATTACTCATGGCAGCAATGCATAATGTGTATGACTTGTGGATTCATTGAACTCTATCCTGTAGACTGCATTGTATACTCCACAGGAAGTTATGTAAAATACATCTGTGGAGTGAAATTATTTCTCAGAAAGAGTGAGTTATAATCTCGCCTGTGTGTGTCTTGTGTGTTCACTTTTTTGAGAGGCTTATTGGCTGTAAATCCAGATAATACCAAATGTTTCTTTCACGACTTTAAAGATCCTGAACGAGCCATTTAACCTGGACGGTGAAGACCCAGACTTCCGTGCATCCGACCAGGGTGAAGTGAGAATAGCAATATCGAAGCTTATGTCATGAAAAGGTTGAACTGTTTAAAGGAGCAGGAGATGACTTGGTGGGGTAGCATACACCAACTCATTTCCAAGATCTGGTTGGAGGAAAGTATGTCTAGTGAACATCAGCATTGTTTACCCGATCCACAAGACAGGAGATCCTAAACTGGGCCAACTGTAGAGGCATTAGTCTCCATATAAGTTCAGCCATTTGTTAAAAAACTGATTGACCCTTAGCAATGTAATGTTGTAGACCGGGTAAGTCCACAAGCGATCAAATATTCAAACTATGGCAACCAAGAAGACCAAGAAGTCCAGCTCGATACTTACCGTCTTCTATTCGAGTTTAGGGCTGCATACGACAGAATTTATGGAGACGAACTATACAGAGCCATGTCTAGTTTTGGCATCCCTGCCAAACTTGTCAGATTGTGCAGGATGACGAAGAAACAATCCTACCGTAACCTTTGATGTACAGAAAGGTTTCAGACAAGGTGATGCGCCGTAATGTCGCTTTTTCAATGTCATACTTGAGAAAAGTGTGCAAAACTCACAAACCGACACCAGAGGCACAATTTTCCAGAAGTCCGTCCAATTACTTGCAAATGCTGATGACATTGACGTCATCGGTAGGACACAGCGAGCTGTCACTAATACTATTGGAAACATTGGAACAGAATTGGCTAAAATGGGCTTAGCCGCAAATATGGACAAACCGATGGACTGTCAACAAGATGGGAAACTAGCAGTACAGTGATATCGACCTGATATCGAGAAAAGTACCCATAATTGGTCTAAGATGACTAAGACGTGTAGAGCCAAAGTCTTCGAATCCAACCCGGAGGAACAATGTAGTGGAAGGATACTGTGGCTTAGGTGGAAGAGGACGTCACATCTTGGAGGTCGCAACTAGAAAGACTTGTTGATTGAAACCTAGGTACATCTAGCAGTGTAGCGCCGCCTAACATACGCACACACGGATAAACATCCAAGAGAGTTCAACTTTCATGACCACGCATTAAACAGTAGGACCAACACATTAATCGTGAGAAATGCAAATTACTCCGCTTTGCTCCGCTGCTCCACTGTTACTCCGCTGTTCCTTGGTAGAGCATCTTTAGAATGGTTTTAGAGCAGAAATTTCATTCTTACCTTATAAATGCTAGCCGTTAACCTTTTGTAAAGAACAACGCAACCATTATCGATATTCTTCTGGGTAACAGCTTTGGATCAACTCGCAAAGGTGCATTCAATCTTTGACATGTCCTTACTAATCTGTAATAGATATTCCTCTCAATTTCTCCACACGTGTCCAACTCTACGGTCTTTGAAAGTTCTTATATACCTCGGAGGGGATGCAGGACTCTACTTCCTTGTCACCTTGTCTGGGGTGCGTCGGATGTTATGCATGTGAGATCCAAGCCGATGATCAGCTACAATAGTTTTCCACTGCCTGTTCTTTCAGAAAAACATTCTTTGTCTTTTTGCTGAGTTCTAGAAGTATTACAGTATCCTTGGTCGCCGGGCTGTCTGTTGGTTCTGACTTACAAACAGACTTGTTAGTTCAATAATCACTGCATTATCGTTCAGTTAATATCTCCAGAGAGTGGGATAAAGTAGTGAAAGATGTGTCTAGGAGCTGATAAGTGTTGTATAGACTCCCTCTACTCAATCGGTTTCAACTAGGCTGAGGCCTACTAAGCATGTAGTTACAGCTTTATTCGGTTACTGTGTGTGTCTTTTCTATCCTTGCTACATAAGAAATGCCTCGAATGTAATCTGCTCTGATATATAGCAGAGATGTCAAACGATTACATCTTTTGCGAATGCAATGAATTCATGATTTCACATTGAGATTTTAACTTTAAAGTCTTAGATATGGGTAATCATTTGAACTGATCAGAAATTTGAAATCTTTCTGAATGCGAACAATTCATTAAAGTCACAATGAAGTCACTCGCATTCACATTGAAGTCTTTGAGACTTCACTACTTTTATTGAAGCCTTTTGAGATTGCACTGTATTTTATGAAGTCAATTCGCCTGTGAAACATTGAGTAGTATAAAATGCAGAGATCCACTTAAGTTTTACTGCCGGACAGAGCATAGAAGCGGCAATCGTGTCATTCACATCACGAGCTAAAGTGGAAATAGTGGTGAAATCTTTTTACTTCTACTTTTGCAACCGTTTCCAATTATAAAGGCGCTATTTACTTGGATTTTTCGATAATTTGTTATAGCCGAAGTAGGAAGTAGGTAGCCACGAAACATCCTTTGTTCTGAGTTGGTCGAAAGCTAGGGTTTCCGAATAAAATCCTCCAAATAGGCAAAATCGAGTTCGAAGACTGTTTGGAATTCTAACCTCCTGTACATTTCATTTACATTTCCTTGTGCGCGTTTCAGTGTTTGATGGAATCAGCCGGAAGTGGTACGTACGGACGGACATGGCTAAATCACCTTCGATATTGATGCTGATCACTTACTTTGTGTAGAGTCTATCTCAATTATTGCTTTACGTTACAAACTATGTTTCAATAATATACAATTAGGATAGTCGATAAAAAAGACTTCAATGACTTCAGTGAGATTTAAATTCAACTGACTGCAAATTTCTGATTGGTTCAATTCAAATTGAATGCATTTTTCATTATTGAAGTTGAAGTCTGAAATTGAATTCAATTGAATGAATTGTGTGCTGTGACTTCAGGGAATGCAATCCGGAAAGATTGCAGTCCCTCACAACCCTGTTATATAGTATGTTATGTTGTTTTCGCACTAATTCCAAAATCAAATTGTTATTTTCTTAGCAAACACATAAAATTCAACGCAGACCGCATCCCCGTTGCCAAAGAGTCTCGAAATAATCTTTTCCCACAGTAGCCTCTTACCGAACAAACGTGGTCTAAAATTAAATTCAAAATTAATAGCAAGCATTCAAGTATGCGTGTACAGGTTTTGTTGTCTATTTCTCTTCTGCCAAACCGTGTGATTGTGTTATTAGAAAGCAGCCGGCACGAAAGTTGTCATCAAAGCCCCCCGTCCTCGTTACCCTTACTTACAAGACAACTCGGATGCCGGCACCTTCACATTTTCGGGCAATTCCAATGAACTCACCCAATTACTCTAATGGAATTTACATTCCTTCACTGGGATATATTTTTTTAATTTAATTACACTTCTTGATGTTAGTGGGCACGGAACGTAAGAAATTAATAAATTATTAGCGCCAAAGTAGTGGTGTGCTGTATAATGGTTGTGGTATTTTTCTTGATGTTGGTAATTAGAGAGCGCTAATTGATTTTAGCCAAAAAACACTTCAAATATTATCTCGATGTTTTTTTTTCCTGCCAAAAATAAAAACGTGACTTTAGGTTGTTCTTAGTCGTTGGTTTTGGTTGAATGCGAAAAATGCGAAGAGGAAAAGATACGAAGGATTCACGTGGATCTGTGGCATACCCTATCTTATTTGTATAATTAATTTAACTTAGTTTAATCCGATTTTTTTTTGTAGATATTTAAAATAATTCCATTTCTTTTCTTTGTGTTTCAGGTAAGCCAGATGCTTTGAAAACTAGTAAGGACTTGTCGAGATAGTATTATAAATACATCGAGGAAGGTGAATGTTTATCATTTGGTGTGGATTTCGTGAAAACTTCATGGCTATAGTAAAGTAAATCGATTAGAGATACGTTAATGTTGATGAGGAAAGCGCTCGATTAGAGGTAGGTAGGTAGGTAGGTTATAGGGGTGACCTGCAAACCCCATCACTGCACCATCCGTGCAGTCTCACGGTGTGGGATACCTGAAAAACATCTACTTAAGCTAGAATTCGTCTAGATCCAACCGTATGATGCTCTATCCTCCTTATGTATGTATGTAGCTCTTTAAAAGTCAGCGTGGCATTTTTTTTGTCAAATTACGAAGATATTTTCGAATGTTTGTTGATGTTTCATACAAAATTTCATTAAAATCAGTTTTTTGATGAAAACGCCCCCTAATACTGGGCGTGGTCACATGTGATGTAGGGACGAATTATAGAGAACTTGAATATCTAAATATTTTTTCTTAATACAATTTTTCGATTTCATACAAAATAGTGAAGATTTTAAAGTTTTCTACACTTGTACTGCTTCTATATCAAATTTCTTCTTTCTAACTCACATTTTAAGGCTCAACTGGTGACATATGGATGGACGAACGTACGGACATGGCTCAATCGTTTTGTTTATTGATGCTGATCACGATCTCTATTATGTCTTCATATTACAAACTATCTATCAAACACAAAGATTAGTGCAACTCATAGGGCTATGGAAGAACCTTTTGAACTAACCTGTTATGAATTTTGTTTGGGTTGTGGCCTGTAAGGACATCGATGATAAGAGTCAGCTTTGGTCTATTGAGAGACAGGAACTCCCTGGTCTTTTTTTTCGTTATATTTGGCCCAAAGTAGCCTCGAAACACGGCAGGGGTAAGTGAGCTTCACCTAGCGTTGGGCATGTTGCGGAAATCCGTCGAGATCTTGGAGGAGAGGAGTCTAACCGAGGTAGGATCTAGTGGTGTGGCCATTTCATTTCCTTGAAAGGCCATGTGTCCAGGGATCCACCATAGTGCAACGCTTTGCTTAAAGCTCAGGAGTTTAAGTTCCTTTTTACATTTCTTGATTAGTTTTGAATTGGTTGTATAAGGATGTGGTGGCTTGAATGGCTGCCTGGCTGTCCAGAGTGGATAAGCTTCTGCAGGCTTCATTGTTAAAATATATTTCCGCCTGGAAGCCACTCGCGTGATTGGGAAGTTTTATGGACCCGACAATCTGTAGTTCCTCTAAGAAAATTCCTGAGCCTGTGCCTTCATCCATTTTTGACCCATCCGTGAAGATGGATATACAGGCAGGGTTAATGATTCCACCATTCATTCAGTTCTCTGTAGAGGAAAACTTAGAGTCGAGGATGAAGTTGAAGGCTCAATGAGGGAGGGAGGTACTTAAAGGAAGCGGTCACCTAGTGTGTTCGGTATCCACATCCCGGTTTGTCATAAGCGAAGCGCATTTTTAGCCGCTATTTGGAAATGTCCAGTGGGCATTGCCTCTTAAAGATTCGTTTATACTGAGCTTATCCGGTTTCGTGTACTAACGTTTATAAGGGCCCTATACATAGCTATAACTCCAGTTTAAGCTTGGGTTCGGCCTTAGATTATTTGGTATGAAACTAGATTAATTGTTGGACTTGGATAGATGAACGTCTGTCGAATTGTCAGGAGGACCCTATGTGAGACTTAACCCCGACGTTTAAGCTTCAATCAGTGTTGGGCTGTTTAAAAAAATATTTCTTCTAAAATATCGGTTTTGTTTTATTTTGGTTCAGCTTTGTTTAGTTTTTGGCAACAATAAACTGCGCACAATAAATCCTGGTTTAGTTAGGGCTATTATTTAAATATGTAGCTCTCGCGAACGTCTGACAAACATCCGAGAGTACAACTATCATGAGAAAGCTTCTGAAATAATAAATTGCCTTTGGACACGCCATTAATCAGTAGACCCCTTCCCTCCGTGTAAAGAATATAACACGCGCAACACGAATGGTTATGAGAAGCTAGACCCTGGGTCCCATCGACCTGTTGCGTCAAAAATGTTGTAATTTTGTATAAAGGTCACGTTGTTTGTTTTTAATTAAATTTTAATTTAAATTTAACCATAGCCCTAACTAACTAACAAACAATACTCATTAGTATTAATTGAAAAGAAAATTGGATAAGTTGTTAACTACGAGTACATGCGCTAACTATTTGCGAGAGCCATCTTAACCACCAGGTGCAGCGTATAGATTCGATTGGTTCCAGCACAAGTTCGTGCGATTTCGCGGCGCCGGTGAGACGACTGCCCCCTCATGGACAAAAATATGCACTAGACGTACGCATCTGAAGCGATAGATATGAAATTCTATAATTTTACTAAAAAAGTAGGCGTGGCAGTCTGCATTTTTGAGGACCTATGCCTAGGCACTGAGAAAATAGCAAAAGGAGTGCAGTCTCACTTGAACAAGAATGAGTCTTCGTTTGCTAAGGTTAAGTATCTTTGGGGATTTGCAAAGGAAGTGGGTCGTGTCTTTCTCTACCTATAAGAGTTGCCGCATCCTCTGCAAATGTAGGTCTGTACTAAGGTCTCTAAGGATACCAACGACAAGAGTCAGCTGTGGTCTATTGAGCAATAGGAGTTCTATGGTCCTTTTTTGTGTCATATTGGGTCCAAAGTAGTCTCGAAACAAGGCTTGAAGAGAGTGTCCTCCATCTATCGTTGACCCTTTTGTGGAAGTCCAACGTATGAATTGAGTGATGTGTGTTGGTAAGTCATTTGATTCCGAGCCTTTCACTTCCTTGGAACCCTATGTGTTACGGAATCTAATATAGCTTGACGATGTGACTTGAGCTGAGGGATTTAAGTTCTTCTTTGTATCTTTTAACCAGTTTTGAATTAGTTGTGCAGGCTTTGCTGGGTGCTTGGCTATCAATATGATTTTCATTGTTCAGAGTGGCAACTCCTCCAGGCCTATGGAATTGGTGGTTCCTTCGAGCATATTCTATAGCCAGTACCTCTTAAAGATGGATATGCAAGTGAAGTTAATGACCTCACCATTTATCCAGATCTCTCTAGAGAGATACTTGAAGTCTAGGCTGAGGTTGAAGTCTGAGTAAGGTGGAGGTAGATGTGGTAACTTCCCCACATCCCGGTTTGTCTTGAGCGAAGAGCTCCTTTCATTTGGGTATTTCTTTTGTTAAAACATCAACTGGCCAGAGCCCAAGCATGACCTCAAGGGCAGCAGAAGGTGTTGTCGTAATAGCGCTGGTGGTCTCTATACACCCCAGACGTTGGACTCAGTTTTGTAGGTTTTGGAGCATCAGGCATCAGATGGTGACAGGCTTAGGTCCTCATTTTTCCCCGAAACTCCGTATGCATAAAAGCTAACGAGACCGTCTAGTATACTCTAGTAGAGGTGTCTTTCTTCTGGAGAAGGCAAGGCATTCACACCGCTTGTCAAATTCAGAAGTTAACAAAATCGTGGGGCGCGTCCCGACAACATGGAATGCTTACCCAAACACCGTATACCTGGATAAACCCTACATACGTAGGCTATCTGAAAATCCATAAAAGATACATTTTTCTTGCGATTCACGCTATACAGATACTCATTTTCACCCACCAAAGCTAATATATGGAACCCCCTTCCTCCATTAACATGACTGATGTGTCGTGCGTCATGGCTTAGCCGCATATTAATACAGGTACATGCTCGTAGTCTGAATATGCGCCCCGCTACTGTCAAAGCTTAGCAACGACTCCCCATTTACGGGCCTAATCTAATCCCCCTGTCATTCGGCCAAGTCAGTTGGTTTTTGTTTTTTTACTTTTCATTTATTTTAATGAGTTCCAAGAGAGGGAACGAAAAACAAATTAACGAGTGAGCTTGCTGAAACGAGGAAGAATAAACTTCGCTTGCATGACTCATGACTGATGGCCATGGCGGTCAATCTCAAGGTGAACTTGCACTTGGACAGGCTTTTCGTTGAGTTTGAGGGTTTTGTTTGGTTTTACCACTTCTATCCTCGCTCCTGCTGTGTGGAAGCATATTGTTGCGCATTTCTTGACGGTTTATTGTTAACGTATTCATTTGTCACTCACTATCGAACCGACCCTACCAATGGGTAGGAAACATGCGCTATGTTTCTTGTTCCGCATCTGGTCCGTTCCCCGAGCCGGTCCTCAGCTACACATCCAATCGGAAGGAAGCCGGTTGGGTGATTCGCGCACTACAACAGTTTTTTTTTTGTTGTTGTTTATAAATAAGTCGATGTGAAGGTTTATTTTTATGTCATCGTCATCGGTAATCATCGAAGGCACATTCTGACGTAAGGTCATTGGCTTGAGATTGTGATTTAGTTGCGGATAGTACGAGAACGCGTACACATGATGAGGAAGGAATGCACGCGAATAAAATAATTTGACGTGATGCAACACAGGGAATTTATATGTTTGTGTGCCCTCGACGTTCTCAGAATTTCAATTTAATTGAAATGCCAGCAAAAAAAGTTCAATTATAGCTGAATGCGTATACCGGATAGCAGTGGTTTTGACCGTGGGTGTGAAAGTTTCAAAAACAATTTTTTCGTTAGCGACGTGTGGGAAAAATGGGGTCACGAGATCCGCTCTCTGGGGGATTAGTACTTCGATTTAATAAGAGTTTTGTATGCAGCTGACTGTGTTTTAATTACGGGCCCCTGACGAATAGCTGGGAATGTATCTTATTGTATGGAATTTGTCGAAGCACAGGTATGACTTTTGGTTGAATGTTTTTTTTTTCACTGCATGCAATAGCAGTAGGTTCAGTTAGATGTAGATCAGTTACATGTAGCTTTAGATACTAAGTTTTTCTTGCCACTTCAGTGTGCTTCTTTGAAAGACTAGATGTTGCCTAAATATTGTTTGTATAACGTTAGTTCCTAGCTCTGCTACGTGACTTTCTATCGAATAGCCGCCAGTCAGAAGGCCAAAGGCGGACGCAGTGTCCGTGTGACTAAACTTTATTAGAATTGGTGACTTCAGGTTATCGAGGACTGCAGCTTCATCTTAAGTTTTAATGACCCTATGAACTATTTACCAAACTGTACAGGTGTACAGTTAGGTTGGTTCTACCTCCTATGTAGAATGATTTTTGCTCTTCTACAGGGTGACCAGATGAGAACGACAGAAAGAAAAATTTAATTAAAACAACATTGCTGTGAGATATAAAATTGATTCTGGCTACATTCGTGCCATTATGTGTGGAATGACTCATCGGCTTCGTTGTCATGCATGATGAAATGGCAAACCTTACTGGATATTTTGACAGCTGGATGTCATTGGTAACTTTGACAGCTGCTGACACATAACAAATGGAAGAAGTATCATTGCTATCTGGTCACCTTTAAGAACTGGTTGCGCAATCGTAATACCCGATTCTAATAGTACTATCTGCTCGTAGGGTTCACTACTTACAGACCAGCTCTTGTCCTTGCTGGCAGCACAGTTGTATATGTGTCTTGTTTTATTGCGTGTGTTGTCTAGTTCTATGTTCAATCCGGTTGTTTCACGGTGTATCTTATGTATCGAACAGTGTTTCTGGTGATCTCTGAATTTAACTTGGAAATCTCCCAATCCTAGCTTGACTTCAGCAAGTCAGTGATCAGAGTCGATCGCGATTTGGCATCACTTCAATGCGATGAGATTAGGAAAGCTTGTTTCTATTACAGTGATGTACCTCTGTCCACAAGCCTTTAACCCGAGTGGGTTTCTTTCCGTTTTGCATCAGCTGCTTGAGGAAAGAACCCTTCTTTCTATAGCGCATATGGTTCGAGGTTCATGAACAGGACTGTCAGCACTATGATGCTGACTCAATAAGCACCCAAATGATCTCACCTAAAACACGAATAAGAACAATGGATAATATACAACATCTCACTTCACCAATCCATTACCGTAATACACCCATAGTCACTTACAGTGCTTACTATGCAACCGATTTACATACATTAGATACATACTTAAATTGCAAATGCATGCATAAGATAACAAAATTCTGTTTTATCTATCTAATTAGTAAAGAGTATCGAATCCAAGGTTCTTTTCCGGATATTACACATTTTTCCAGTTCAGATAGATTCTTATCTTTTGGCTAAATAAACCAATATTTGTATTCCAGTCAGATATTCAAGGTGAAACAACTGCGCCTGATTCATTACATGGAATGAGTCTAATTGATTCGTTTAGCACAGGTTTTTTTTGTTGTTGTGAGTAACTCAATTGGTTTTTTGTAATTTTTTTAAACTTCGGTACATAGAGTGTTCTGAAATGGGCACATGAATGCGTCCATACCTAGTTCTGGCCACTATGCTGCGATTGATTGCGACTGAGATTCAATATCAATCGACAAATGAAAGATTCCAGGAACTATCGTACAGACTAATAAGACGGTCTTATCCTTACAACAGATAGCGAACGTTTCAAGAGAAGCAGAAGGCCAAAATGAACGTCAAAACATTAGGACCAGACTATAAATTTAATAAGTAAGAGGGAAAGAAATCTGTACAGAGCCCAAAAGGCGTTTAGCTACCGCAGACCTTCACGTTCGAGTAGCTTTGCTACGACCTCAAATCAAGGTTAAGTAGCTAGATGGGGGAAGAGAGCACCAGGATTGGACATTGACCGAAAAGTCGACAGTCTTATGGACAGATGAGTCCAAATTTGAAGTTGTTGACCAAAAAAGGAGAGTTTACGTTCGCCGGTCTGCTAAAGAGAAGATCCTCCTTAGCTGTGTGCTACCAAGAGTCAAGCATGGCGGTGGTTCAATTCTGGTCTTCTGCCGGTGTTGGAGACCTCGTCCATATCGATGGAATCATGAATAAGGAAAAGTACCGGCAAATATTAAAAGAACACACCTTATCATCGGGATTGCGGTTAATAGGCTCTGGATTCATACTGATGCAAGACATTCTTCCAAGCTTTGCCGAGGATACGTGGACCAAAAAGAAATATGATTTGGCCTGCTCAATACCCCTGACATCAACCCAATAAAGCTCCTTTGGGATGAACTGGTAACTGAAAACGAGTAAGATATTGAAAAATTCTGAGAGAAAGATACCTACTTTGGAGTAAAAGATCTCTCCGGTAGCTTTAAAATGTATACCAAGTGGTGGCTGTTGTACACGATTTACTTCGCCTACATTGGCTACATATAGCAGAATTTGGGCCATTTATGGACAACAAACGTATGATGGGCTGCTGCCTGGATGTGTTGAATATCGATCGCCACTTCACCTGTTGTTCATCGATTTTGAAAAGGCGTTGGATAGTGTCAATCGGGAATTTATTTGGCGTGCCTTGCGCAGGAGAGGCATTCCTGATAAATTAATAGCAATTATCAAGGCTAGATATGATGGGTCCACATGTCACGTATTGCACAGAGGAGGCCTGTCAGAGGAATTCGAAGTCCAAAGTGGGGTTCGGCAAGGCTGGATACTTTCATCAATACTATTTTTATTGGTGATTAGCGCCGTGCCTGCAGCCTTATCAACAGGAAACGGAGGAATTCGATGGACATTTGAACTCAAACACCTCGACTACGTCGACGACGTATGTATGCCTACTGTCACACAGAATTATGGACCTTCTCTAAATGACAGCAAACGTGGAGAGGAAAGCAGACGTCGTTATGCTGAAAATGATCATCAACTCATGTATGCATTGCTGGACAAACGGTTGAGAGAGTAGAGAGTTTCCAATACCATGGGGGTATTGTCTCAACCGATGGCGGAACCGAACTGGATGTAGCCAGCCGAATAGGCAAAGCAAAATCTGCATTTAGGATGCTATGCACAATTTGGCGTATTAGTGCGATTGGCTTAACCACCAAGCTACGACTGTTCCATTCTAACGTTGAATCCGTGCTGCTATATGGATGTGGTACCTGGAGGGTGACCGCCACTATCACGAGAAAGCTGCAAACGTTCGTCAATAGATGCTTACGTTATATCTTTAGGATTTTCTGGCCAAACCGTATCTCTAACGAACAACTCCATCAGAGAACGGGCCATGAACCTATAGGCACAACAATACGACGACGAAAGTGGCAGTGGATTGGATATACTCTCCGAACCCGCTTACTAAGGATGGCAGGATACGCGGCTCTCCTAGGAGTACGTGCGCACAACAGTTGAGAAGGAAGCACGGCAACTGGAAAAGAGTTGGGGAGAACTGAGACACATTTCCAGAAACCGCACACGATGACGCTAGGGGATACAGGACCTCATCTATCTAATCTGCTGACTGGATACCAACCATTCTATTCCCGCAAAACATCTAAAAAATTCCTTCTAATTAAGCGCCGCATTGTAAATTCAATATACATTCACAAGTGTACCCTAAATCCCACTCTTCCGCCGCATCTCTTCCGCTGTTTTGGTTTTTTGTTTTTTTTTTTTTTAATCTAAATTGCCTCTCAGTGGCAATAGAAGAACCCGCCAAATCATCAAATTAAACAAATCCAGGCGCGTTTTAAATGTTTGTTTACACTCTTGCCTCGAGAAGAATTTCATGAAATCAACGGAAATTCTGCGGCAGAATCATTAAATACACCCACCCACCCTGTGGAACCTATCTGTATGCGATAATAAGCACGCCCCTGACTTTGGATTAAATGGTTAGTCAGCGCGGAATAGCGGACCTTGCACACAATGGCGGACATTAAGCTTTTCAGCCAAGTGCGTAATCAGTGCTGCAAAAAGGTGCGGACACTGAAACCATTGACACCCAGCCTGTGTGACCTTAAAACTGCAATTTTTAATTATTTCACGGAAGTTAAACAAAAAAAAAATCTTACTTCAGCTACCCTCCAGGCAGTTTACTGTCACATAAAATGGTACACATGCCGAAGGAGCATACCCCACAGTCTCCGCAGCCACCCTCACGCGATCATCGCCATCATCATCACCGTCGTCGTCGTCGTCGTCGTCGTCATTGACGTCGTAAATGGATGCTTTGTACCGAAGTTGGTGCTGGTGCTGGTGCCGATGGTGGCGGCTAGAAGTATCTTTTTTTTTCATTTTTTTAATGTTTCGAGTACATAGTCGTATAAATAAAATGACTACACGCACTGTGGCAGATAACAACGATGAGGAGAGCGAAAAATGTGCCAACATGCAATGGGTCTCATTACGAAAACATTAAAACAATGTTGGTGGAGTTGTTGCTGATGTGAAGTAAAGATGTTTCCTTTGTCATAAAAGAGGCGGCTATAAACCTAAAGGGTGGATGGAGTGTGTAAACTCAATCCAAATACACATAGATACACACACACAAAATGAACGTTTAATGTAATTACTCCACTGGGCGTAAGTGTATCAAAAAGAGGTTTAATTTTAATTATTTAACTTTTTTATCGTTTGGCAACATTTTACAATTTGGTTGGGTGTTGAACTAAGAAGTGTGTGCTTTGGATGGGAAATAGGCCATAAATTGACATGGGGGCTTGGGACTAGGTCTGTAAAATCGTACAGTTCGCTGAGTAGTAAAAAAAAAAGTATCTAAGAGTTATGACAACAGTTTGGGACGGATTTGAGACGGCAGTGATGGGATTATCCAACTTGAATCAGTGGTGGTGTCGCTAACTGCAATAAGTTTGAGGTAGTCTCTACTTTGTTGATAAGGGGCATCGAAATTTAGCCGCTTTATTCGAGCACTCAATCGTAATAAGTGAAAGGTTCGTAAGCTTCTAAGATGCCAACAGGTTGACGACAATATGTACAGCTGGGTACTTCAAGAGTGACCTAGTTTCCCTGCATCCTGGGTACCAACTACATATATCTGAAGGAATCGACTTTTTGACCAAAGGCCAAAAAAAATCGTCTGAGCCTTTCATTGCCAACGGACCTCGTCTTATCATCTCCATACACAGAAGTGGTTATGTCCTAAATTTGTTGAGTTTGTAAAGGCAGTTCCGTGCTTGTAGAGTCGCAATCACTCTCAGTACCCGTAGAGCTCGCTGGTCATGCTGCACTCAAAATCAATGGACTAGAGGTGGTCCGTTGCCAGTTGTCCTCTGCAGTGTATAATAACAACATCGGACCCAAATTCTCTGGTGTCTCTTGGGCTTCTTTGTTTGAGTCGCTCAAAATCTTCGAACCTAGTTCGAAAGGGCTTATGGTCGATTGGAGACTCTACACACGTGAATTGTCTTGTTGTCCTCTTTGTCAGAGCGTCGCCTTGTTGTCAGCAGGGAGACCAAAACTGCATTTGTTTTAAGGACGAAATGATCAATGTTTTGGGGCACTAATTACTTTAAAGATCTCACGACAGGTTGACTGTAAAGTACCTATATCACCACAATGTCATGTTGAGTCATTTGATTCTCGCTGGTAAAATGTCTGACTAAATTAATTGTGGGTAGAGGAAGAATAGCTTTACACGATCAGAGTAGGGTTTGCCACTTTTTGTTCCACATCGGACTGTGGCTTTGAATCTGGCCTCTTCCGGAGGAAAGAAGCATTTCTACGTTTTGGGTATTTTACTTCTTTTTGAATCGTAATAGGCTGAACATTTATCAAAATTGCTGGGCCGACTTCTTCGGGTGATAGTGCCTTCCTGAGCCTTCTAAGAGATCTATAAACGTTCATGGAAATCGATGCTTTAAGAGCACCATTATCTGCAAAAGCTCGAAAGGAATGGTCACCATGGAAAAACCCCACATTTCATTGCATAGCCGTTTTATTGAAGCCGGGAGGGTGCTAAGCATCCAGAGTTCAGATTTAGAAAAAAATCCACCTTCATCCCGTGGGCACTGTAGTTATACACCCGAGATTGACATTTCAAAATCGTTCGAGCTCGTCCAAAGTAGTTGGCTTGTTAGCGTAGACTAAGGATTTGACGTTGTCCCAGAGAAAATAAATTTCCACATTTCTCCTTTGAGCGTTGGGTAGTTTGTGTGACGCTGTCTTTCAAACCACAGCTCGGATATATCGATGTTGTGGAACTCTGGTCTCAGAAAGTCGGTTAACATCGCTCTATACCTGACGCTCTTAACGGCAACGGAGTCTCCTTCCTCAAATAAGGCCCGATGATGCCGCCATGCTATAAACCGCATCAGTCATTCTGTAGTGGCTACTTTGATTCTTAGTTTTGGTCCAAATGTTGCGCTGAGCCACTGAGGACTCGTCCCAGAAGATAATTTTTTTGTTGGACAGCAGTGCCTAGTGAACTTGTGGCCGCCGTGGCTCAGTGGTTAGTGCGTTGAACCACGGAGCAAGGGGTTCGAGGTTCGAATTCCAGCCAGAATACCTCTCGCGAGCAACTGACAATCATCCGAGAGTATAACTTGTCATGCGAGAGCTTTTTTTTAGATAATAAATTGCCCTTCGGACACGGCATTAAACAGTAGGCCCCTGAGAAGCTAGGCCCTGGGTTCCATCGCCAGCACAATTCTTGCGTTAGCACAATTTTATACGGATGTAGCTGACCGGTACCGATTCGACATTTCTGGGTCTTCTTTGATACTGGGCGCTACGGCGGCTATGTTTTCTTCATCTGGCACCAATTTCTGTTTGGTTGATGGCTTAAGGTCCAGAAGAGTGTACTCACGCCCAAACTTTTCCACGGTGCGACGAATTGCCTCCACACTGAAGACCTCCCGACGAAATTCACTTTGCATATTTACAACTGAACTGGTCCTTCGATATTTTTTAATAATTCGCGTACGTTCGGCACGTTTGAAACGAACCATCGTGGAATGGCAAACCTTACTGAACATTTTGACTGCTGGATGTCACTGGTAACTTTGACAGCTGCCGAAGTATAACAATTGTGGTCACCCTTTATTATTTGCGTGACTGCCCTAAAATATTCCACAGAGGGTGAGGCACATGCCGACTTCAGTGTTTAAATTACTTAAAGTGAACCACCCGCGACAGAATTTACAAGAACTCTTCTTCAACAAAAGCCCATAACGCGATTATGACTGCTTGTCAGTAGACCAGAATATATGTACCACACACACTCGAGAGTGTTTCCCTTGGCTTGGTGAGGTTATTAACCCGACTGATACGCAACCAACCATAAAAAATCGATAAAACATCAAATTTAATTAACCCATCGCCCACGGGTACCCTCCTCTCTGCCAGAATGTTACGAAATTAATTCAAATATTTTAATTTGTTTATTCAACTACAGGGCAGGCATCTACACCCGAAGAACGAATCGAAAATTAAGCAATTAATTCGACAATTGTCGAAATATTTAGTCAACTTGTATCTATGTATGTAGCGGTATATAAATGAGTTTTAATGAGTTTTTTTTTTCGGTCCACAATTGCACGGAGGTAGGCGGGGCAGGCAGGTTTTTATATCTAAATCATAGGCAAACAGAAAAAGTGTTGACACTTTTTGGCAACTTATCAATTTGTCAATATTGGGTTAAACTTTTTTTTTCTTTTTACTCATCGTCCGCGTCGCAAACAGAGAGTGTTTTGGTTTTGAGAATTAGCCTCCGATGTTGGAAAAAGTTGTAAGGGGGAAGGAGACTCAGGTTATGTTTGTTTTCTTGTTCTTAAGGATATAACGATGAATTTTTCAGGACATTGACGGAGGGAATATGACACTTTATCATTCTTTTGGCCGTAATAAGATTTGGAGTTGAAAATAACAAGAAAAGTTCGTTTTCTCTGCTTTTGGGGTTGAAAATTCTATTTTTGACGTCATTTTCGGTGTGTATGCGGCAGATGGGGTTACGTGGAATGCTGGGTGAAATCCTTTTACCTTGGGACAAAGTTCATCCTCTTAAATCAATTTAGAATATTTGATGGTGTTTTGTTTTTTTTTGTGTTATGTGTTTTGTTTGTTTTGGAATGGAGTTACTGGTCATTTGGAGGGAACAGGTGGACAACTAAATTAAGTTTAAAGTCAATTTTCGAAAGTTTTTCGAAGTGACTTCGAGAAGCGTTTGTTTTTTTTTTTTTGTTACAGAATTATTGGGGTATAGGAGGGGAATGATGTAAGAAAATTGTTGAAGGTTGAAGGAATTTTATGAACATACCTACAGGCATACATATGTACATACACCGGCCCTCACAAAGTGGCCATGGCGCACTATGTTCTTGGATTGAGAATGTATTTCGAACGCACATATGTAGATGTTAGTTGAAAAAATATCATTAAAATCAGTTTTTGAATGAGTTCCCCAGGCTGGGTTTTAGTGAAATTCCGCCTCATTTTCTTTCGAAATGATAAATAAGACTTTCTGTGGCCAGAGCTCGACAAAATCGATATATCCGAGCTGCGGTTACACCGAAGTTCGAAGTACTGAAGGAAAAATATGGTGACTGGGTCATCTCACGGCGAGCGTTCATCAATTGGCCGTCGTGACCAAGCGATTATCAGGGGCTACGTCAAGTCTCCGCCTGGAATTACTAACCAAATCTGCTCAGAATACATGTAGAGATTGGCTCAGAATCGTGGTGCTTGACAAGACTCTTCATTAGTCTAGTACAAGGTGGTCTAAAATGTATCGGAAGTTTTTATAATTTTTTGCAAATGGCGACAATTCTGTCAGTTTTGTTTAAATATATTTGTATACATACATATAAGTATGTACTCGTATGTATTTTTTTTCGGAATGATTCATCAGTGATCAGATCCCTGATCGTCCTATGCCAGCTGGTCAAACATTAAGCCGCTCGAGGAGACTGGTACACAACGTGACAGCCGGAACCATGATAAGTTTTTGCTGCCGGAAATTGATGAATTGGTACTGAACAGTATGTGGTTCCAATAGGACAGTACAACCGCATAAACATAGTTCGCGCGACAATAGATATGTATTTTGAAAAGTCTGTTTTCGGGTCGTCTAAGGTCTGATTTTGGCAGCTTGCATTGGTTAGCAGTGCATGGCAGGTCTTACTGGCTTTAAACAATTTCTAAAGACAATGTGAAGCCATGGAGGCAAATAAAATCTCAAAACCTAACTGTAATTCCACTGGTAAGAGACCAGGCGATTTGCACGGAAGTAAACACTGCCCACTGTATTTTCTTGGGCGTGACAACGTCCTCTGGCACTATAAATTCGACTCTTATTAGCAGGGGTCCATGGGTCCAGCTCTCATCTGCGTTTTGCTTGATAGAAAAGCTTCCCGGCTTCAAGTCGATGGCGGTTTTTTTCTGAATCCCACCATAGAGGTGTCTCCTGTTCGGACAGGCATTGCGTAGGGCCATATATTAATTGTTTAAGTTAGTAGGTACGTCTCCGATATCACCCACGTCAGTCAGAGTATGAAGTTGTACAAACGTCAGACTGTTTGTACCGTAGACATATGTATTTGTATCTCAGCGACATTACCGGCTTTCCTTATTGATGCTCGCGTGTTAAAACCCGTGATAGCTATTTATTATATCAACCGCGATACCTCTGTGGCAGTTTTTTGTTTGTAAACAAAAAGTATCTGCGGAACAGATTATACCCCATAAACTAATCACAAATAAATTAGTTACTCTTTTCAAGAGGAAGATACACCTCGGTGGAATTGCGTGCGGCATTGCAGTTAAAATAAATAAAACCAAATGTTAATGGCTTACACAATTTCGCATTAACATGTACTATGTGCGTAATACCAAAACGAATGCCGAAAAGAAAGGCGTGTCACAGCAGCAGGGGGTGGCACAAATTAGCTTTATGCGAATTCTCATCCTTTTATTATTGTCCCAATTCCGAGTTCTTAATGAATATTACACACCTGAATGAGCGCGCGCTGAATTACCCACCAGAGAATAGGTGAAAGAAGGACCCATCAGGAATGAACAACGAATACGGCGAAGGCGAAGCAAGAGATATTTATTGGAATTTCTTTAAGTTATTTATTTTTAATTTACTTTTACGACAGCGCACCGTAACGACGGCTAAATGACTCTTTGTAATAACAATAAACTAATAAGCGATACACCGTCGCAGAGAACTTAGCGAATGTGCCAATAGAATTTGTTTTTATGCAGATTTTTAGAAGAGATTTTCGTTTCGGTTGATTTATTTTATGAATCTTTCCATTGACTTGTTAAATGCTATTCTTAGATACAGTACTGTGGTTGGGGATACGTGAGGAATAAGACTCTCACTCTCACAAGCGGTGATTATTTTTATAGATGCAAAAGTATTGTTTATAAACAAAACAGTTGTAGAATTGGATTTTATTTATTTGCCGCGGTAAAGTATCGAAAGAGCCTGGATTCGGATCGGTTTGATTCTATTTACTGGGAGAAACTTAAAAATGTTGAAAGCTATGTAGGTTCATCGTTCCGTGGGTTTTCGAGAAAATCGTGCTTATTTTCATCAGTTGGCTATGTGGTAGCCCTTTGTAAACACAGTGCTTTGTAAAGCAATATCGATTGGGCCGTTTTCGAGAACATCGTGTTTTAAGTACATAAGTCGGCTATCTCCATCTCCACCAAATCATCAAATCGTCAACTGAAATTGGTCATGTTGCGATTAAAGCGACTAACGAAAGGCATGCCTCCAGTATACTAAATACCCGGCCAGTGGATTGCATGCCAGAAACCCTTTTGAAATACCGTAACGGTTCGGAAGATTTTCCAAAAGTCAAAGAAAAAAACCTAAAAAAAATTAACAAGAAAACCTGAAAGTCTGTGTTAAGGATATGACAAAAAAAAAAAAAAAACTGCAGAGTTAACGATGATAACCACGACTTTCAACCGTCCGAGCAGATTAAGGTAGTTTCAGTATTCCTGCCAAACTCGTCGGATGAGAGAGAAGGAGGATGGCCCGCTGCACACAAGACCACGTACCTCCGAGCACTGACCAAGATACTACATGTATAGGTACTATCAGCGCTATGAGAACCACACCGACCGCAAGCCTTGAAATCATATATACATACACTAAGCCCGCTAGACCTATGCTTAAAGGAAACGGCTGCAAAGAGAGGCCTACGATTGAAGGAATCTAATCTGTGAAAAAAGGGCGACACGCCAGTGTGTTTAAAGTGGACGAACTAGCAATACCAGAGACTTCACTCCAGGAAGATGATAGAGATCTACAGGGTAGGCCAAATACCTATAAGTTTCTTTTTAAAAATGCAATAAAATTAAAAAAAATTAAACTTTTTCCACGTATTACGGCTTTTATGGAACACAACGTCGTTCAAGTGGCCAATTGTCTAATACTTTGTTGATGGTTTCGGGCTGTAGCTCACGGATTGCTTGGATGATATTGACCTTAAGTACCTGAATCGTTTCCGGATTGTTGGCATAAAATCAATGCTTCACGGTTCCTCACGAAAAAAAAAGTCCAAAGGGGTCAAATCGCAGGTCCGAGGCGGCCAATTGACATCGCCAACCCGCCAACAACTTGTGTTCAAAGCTCTTCGGTATAATAGCACTACTTACCAAAATTTATCAGATAACTTTTATAAAATTAAATTTAACATAATATAATGCAGCGGTGTTTGTTTTATTAATTTAAAAATTCACCACTAAGGTGAATATTTTACATTCGCTACCACTCTTTTGCAATTTAACGTGATTCACTGTAAGTAATATAGAGCTGGTTTGGCATTTCTTCTTGAATTAACCAGATATTATCCCAGATGTATTCCAGAATTTCCATAATTAGTGTTTTTGCTAGTGACATCTAATCAATAACAATATGTTAATACTATTTACAGTCAAAATAAATTTGTCTTACCAATATTCCAACAGGTCCGGTAAATAGCGTTACCAATGTAAAAGCAATTTTGATGATTGCCCAAGTAGTAGTAGCATTTTCCAGGCTATCAATTATATCCTCCAATCTGTCCTTCCATTTTATTAAATCTTTTTGGTCTTGTCCTACAAACTTTCCTATAAATTTTATAACAATTCCTAATAGTTGCCTTAGTTTTTCTAAGATAAATGTTTTAAAAGACATTTTAAGACGTTTTAAGACACTGAAACAAACAAAACGCACGACTGAACTTTTAAAAACGTTTGCAGTATGTACTTATATAGTACATTCAAATTTTCAATTAGGCCATACGTGAAACAAACCATTGCCGTAAACGCTAATTATTTTTGTGTCAAACAGTAAAGTAATTTAAAAAAAATAATTAAATTAGTTACGACGACAAATGTTGTTATCTGCTGTCGACTTACGTGCCATAAGAGATGTCAGGGCCTGGCTACAGACATCAAACTTAGAATTGGCGGACCACGAAACAGAAGCAGTACTAATAAGCAGCAGAAAAAGGGTAGAACACCAGATACCTGGAAATGCTGTTGGACCACAGGCTCAGCTTCAAAGAGCACTTGAGATACGCAGGTGAGAAAGCGGCACTGTCCAGGATAATGCCAAATATTAGAGGACCCAGGCAATGAGCAAGTTGATGCTTAGGAGACGCGTAGTCTCCCGTATGGTCACCAGCGTCGTAAGTCAAGTCGTACATGAAATATATGAACGCATCGCACCGAGTCACTTCAATAAGAGTATGCTGCGCTTTTAGAACTGTGTCTGCGGAAGGCATAACCGTAATATCGGGCAGAATGCCTATCGACTTAGAAGTCAAAAAGGCAGCGAAACAACGTGGAATCGAGCCGGAACAAAGAAAAATAACCGGCGCTGCCATTTAGGCCTGAAGCCTGAAGCCTGGGAGACGCAAATGAAGTTATCGCAACGATAATGCAGCAGCTTCGCCTGGAAGAACGGGCAACCCGACTGTACGAATCTGCAAACTCCGGCAAAAACATGCATCAATGCATGCGCACACTGCCAAGCAACCGAGAACAACGAACCGACACACATACACATACACACACAGAGCTTCATACGACACGCACACACAAACAGTCAAACTGTTCCAAACTGTGTAATACGATCCACCCTCAAAAATCGGAAGAGAACCTCATCTGAGCATGCTTCTGAGTTGTCGAAGGATCGAGGAAAAAAAATTTGATGTTGTCTAGAAGAATTTTACTTAAAAAAAAAAAATTCTAAATTTTCTGATATTTGGCACCATTGGTATGGCTTGTGAGACGAAGGGTTGGAGAAGAGTACAAACCAGAATGCGTGGTACCGACTGTTAAGCACGATGGAGGCAGTATTATGATCTGGGGATCCATGGCTGCCAGCGGTGTGGGTGAAATGCATGTATTTGATGGTCGGATGGACTCCTCAAACTACGTAAATGTGTTAAAAAATGTTCTTCAACTTTCCTTTTCCAACATTTCCGGAGACACCAACATGGAAAATGTCAAATTCCAGCAAGACAATGCACCCTGCCACAAATCAGCCCTAATTATGAGGTGGTTTGAGGAGAACAACATAGACCTCCTCGAGTGGCCTGCGCAGTCCCCAGATCTCAACTTCATAGAATATCTATGGAGTATTCTAAGGCGTAGGATCAAGGAGCACTTTATTAAATCGAAAGAAACACTCAAAAATGTGTTACAGCAAGAATGGAGTAATATTACTTCGGAGGAGTGTCGGAAGCTAGTCAGCACTATGCCCAAGAGAATCGCTGCAGTAAAAAAGGCCAAAGGGGGCCCAACTAAACATTAACAATAATCAATAGAATCAATTATTTATCGTATCGTAAACTTTTGTGTTTTGTAGATACAGAGAATTTTAGGGGGTGCCTAATACATTTGGCCAAGGCTGTATATCATGCTATTAGAAGAGCAACGGACAAACGAATTTTATTTGAACCTTTACTATTAGGGGAGGATAATTCAACTCTGAGATATTGCGTGAACGTACCTGAAAAGTAGGTGGCTTGACTGGGGTGAAGCTATTGTTTAGACTTGGCGTATTTTATGCACTCCGCTAGCCTTAGCGGAAACAACGTTTTCATACAAGGAGAGTAGCTAATAAACGAGTGAAAATATCTTGTCATTTGAGAACGTTCTTTCTGCTAGTACTGGCGGCGTGCATGAAATATGCCAAATGATAAAATAAGGTTAAGCTAAATTAACTGGTTTGTTTAGGAATTTTTAAAAAAAATTAATATTTGAAATTAATTTTTGAAAATGTTTTGGTACTTGTAACAGCTGTAGCTGTAGCTCACGGATTGCTTGGATGATATTGACCTTAAGTACCTGAATCGTTTCCGGATTTTTGGCATAAAATCAATGCTTCACGGTTCCCCACGAAAAGAAAAGTCCAAAGGGGTCAAATCGCAGCTCCGAGGCGGCCAATTGACATCGCCAAGACGGCTGATAACACGATTTGGTGCCATACCCGCCGACAACTTGTGTTCAAAGCTCCTCGGTATAATAGCAATACTTACCAATATTTATCAGATAACTTTTATAAAATCAAATTTAACATAATATAATGCAGCGGTGTTTGTTTTATTAATTTAAAAATTCACCACTAAGGTGAATGTTTTACATTCGCTACCACTCTTTTGCAATTTAACGTGATTCACTGTAAGTAATATAGAGCTGGTTTGGCATTTCTTCTTGAATTAACCCGATCTTATCCCAGATGTATTCCAGAATTTCCTTAATTTTTGTTTTTGCTATTGATATCTAATCAATAACAATATGTTAATACTATTTACAGTCAAAATAAATTTGTCTTACCAAACTTCCAAAATTGAAGGCAAGAAACTTGACCAGTTTAAAAATAGTCCAGAAGAGTGTCCAATCAGATGGTGAATTTATCAGAGACTCAATTATATCCTCCAATTTTTCCTTCCATTCTTCTAAATCTTTTTTGTCTTTTCCTACAATCTTTCCTATAAAGTCTACAACAATTCCTAATAGTTCTTTTAGTTTTTGTATGAGAACTGTTACAAAACTCATTTTAAGACGTTTTTAGACACTGATTTGAAGAAAAAAACTGAAACAAACAAAACGCAAGACTGAACTTTTAAAAACGTTTGCAGTATGTACTTATATAGTACATTCAAATTTTCAATTAGGCCATACGTGAAACAAACCATTGCCGTAAACGCTAATTATTTTTGTGTCAAACAGTAAAGTAATTTAAAAAAATAATTAAATTAGTTACGACGACAAATGTTGTTATCTGCTCTCGACTTACACAGCTGTGTGCGTGTGTACAACTACATAATACATGTTTGATCCAACTGTGAACCAGATTCGACTTATAGACTCTAATATTGGAACACTATTAGGCCAATATTCACAATCATATATTGGCTTGTACTTGTATTGTAATCTGTAAGCGTTAGGATCTCTCGCACAATGTTCTGTGGATGGACTTAAACTGAGGTTAAACTAAGAAGTTTGGTCAACAATAAGGCAGCCACGTTCGTCGGGTCTGCTTAAAAATATTCGCATGGAGTTGAGAGTATTCAACGGCGGTTTGTTCATCTTGCTGCAGGAGGACTTCCGTGGCCCAACAGATGTTACTTATAGGTTAGGTTAGGTTAGCGTGGCAGGCTGGACCAGCGACCTCGCTAAGACCATTGTGTTACTACATGGATTTATAAAATTTGAAGATCACAACCAGCCAGGGAATAATATTCCATTTTAGACAAAGGATTGAAGGATTACGTTACGGGCTCCCGCAATTGTTCTCGCCAGAGTAGCTCCAAAAGAGAGATATGGGGCGAGTAGATCGAAGTCAGCCAAGTCAGCTATGACTTTGACGTTTTGGATATGCATTGGCTAAGTTCTGAATTGATCACACTGTTGACAAGCATCTGGTCGATCCAGTGACATCTAGGCATTGATCCCCATTTCCAATGGTTTTGCATTCAAATCCTACTTAAAGTCTTATAAAAAGGGTGACCAGATAGCAATGATACTTTTACCAATTGTTATGTTTCAACAGTTGTCAAAGTTACCAATGACATCCAGCTGTCAAAATATTCAGTTAGGTTTGCCATTCCATCATGCATTGTTTCACGCTTGACGAACGTAGGTACGGAAATCATTAAAAAATATTATCGAAATTCCCGTTCAGTTGTAAAGAACCAACGTGAATTTCGTCGTAAGCTCGGTCGTCATCATGGCTTTAGTGTACAGGCAATTCGTCGAACGGGGGAAAAGTTTGATCGAGTGAGTACCCTCTTTTGGACCTTAACTCACCAACCAGACGCTGGAGATTCGGATTTTAGACAAAAAATCATCTTTTCGGACGAGGGACATTTTTGGCACAGTGACTGTGTCAACAACCATACCTCAGTGGACCTTATTTCTTTCGAAATGAGGAAGGATTCACCGTTACCATCAATGGTCTCAGGTATAGAGAGATGTTAACCGACTTTCAACGCAACGCTTGAAAAAATTTTATTTTTCTTTTGAAAATGTCAAATGTCTGCATGTTGTTCATACAGGACGACATTATCGATGAAACTAGATGTGTAAGCAGATCCCTGAGGCACTCAAGCAGTCTAAGGGTTCGATATGACAGATTCGTTGGAATTTCCAATGGAATGACACGGTGTTAATGACGTCTTCAATGACAATACCAAATCCAGTGATGCCATTTTACAGGAAATTTCTTTTTGATTTAGGTTTTTTTTTTTTTTTACGTAATCGACTCATCTGTCAAAAATGGTAGTAAAAGCTTGTGCATTTAGCAGTCATTTCTTAATCTGCGACAAAAATCCATCAAATCGATTACTTTGAAGTTCTAAGCTAGGTGCCTTTATAGGTAATGCTTCACGTACCGTTCATTGCAACTCCACATATGGTATCCGACAGCACTCCATTTACATACATGCAATGCCTCACGAAAAAAAAAAAAAAAAAAACAAAACATATTTTCTTAGCAAATGGGTTTCCAACTGATATTTCCTGTGGCACTATTAATCACACATCGCCTTCCATGGGTGTGTTTCATTTTAGTGATCTGACTTTACCATTAGGTGCTGCAAGAACGTGCTCTCCTACTCATTTGAGTTCGTCGCGCAAGCTGTTTGACTCGGCGTTGTTCGGGTTCTTCGACATGCAAAATGAAGTTTCGACAGCTGGGTGTTGCCTGGTTGGCATTGCCAGTGCAGTTTGTCTGGCGAACTGCCTACGCCTTGGGACGACGAGGTGTATGTCGAAAGCCTACTAATTATTTGTATATGTACTTGTAGCGTTGCCAAGCCATTCACTTTTACGTTTTACTATCGATTTTTCCAGAATATGCAAACATACATGTATGAAGTGAAATGCATTTGAATATGTTATGCAATGTAATAGACAACCGGTTCGCTTAGAGTGTACATAAGAAAACTCTGACTAACATGTGTTTCACCTGCCATAGGATATCAGATGGTACTCTTTTTTTTTGTTTCTTGTTTAATTAAATGGAAAGTGTTAATTACGATTTGCAGTTTGCTGTGAACAATGTTGCATGTTACTGGTAATTAATTGTATTTTGTATCTTTTTTGATTTCGTTTCAGGTGTGACAATGCGTGAGAAAAAAGGTGGCGCACTGCAGAAACTTAAGAAGAGGCTATCTCACAGTTTTGGAAGATTAAGTAAGTTTTGTGTTTTCTATTTTTTTTTCTTACGGTGCTTGGAGTCCATCACAAATTCTATCATTGACTACTCGTACTAGATTCAAAGGAAGAAGTGAGAAGTGAGACGCCACCTTAGGGTATCAATTTAGTAAACGTGTGGAACTGACAGTGTCAGTGAAAGGTGTATTTTAAAACAGTTGGGCTGTTGTGTATTTTAAAACTTTGAAAAATTCTAGCAAACCGTTCAATTTTTAGTCATTAGTGTGCATAAAGTTTTCCACATAGAACCTTCCTTTTTGCCATTCCAACCGGCATACTGTCTACATATAGATCTTTTGGACTGCTGTTAGATTTTCCTTCTTTAGGTAGTTGGACTAGAAGTAGCAGACTAACTAATAAAGAAAATAATAAAGAGAATCGGGGACAAGACGGAGCCTTGAGGGACGCCAGCATATAGTGGATGGTAGTTTCGAAAGGTCATATCTAATCCGTTGAAGGGGAGATTCATCAATGCCAAATGTACGCATTTTCTACAAAGGAGCCTGATGCCAAATTCTGTTAAATCCCTTTGAATTATTAGAATGGTGCAAGGAGTGGTTTCACTTTTCAGTGAGATATACATACATACCATCAAATCACCAAAAACTTATTGTCGGTCGCTAAGGGGTAGGGTTAGTCACATCCATCTTCCTTCTAAGATCCAAAAATCTGCGTGTGCATAAGCGGTGCACTGAGAACTTCTGCTTCAGCGGCACTGGATGCCATAATCAACACCGACTACATCCCGTAGACCCTGTTATTTGACCGAAACATCCGTATGAGCATCCCTGACCGTAGTCACAGCTCCCTTTCCTGAGGACAGTTCAGTTCAATTCTACAAGGACGGCTCGAACACTGGTGCAGTGTTTTCTCCGACAAGCTCAGTCTGGCGATCTGTCAGGGATATTACTTTTTTCACTGGCAGTCAAGCGCCAATCAAATCCAGTGAATTGTGTACTTTGTACCTATGAGAAGGAGGAAGAAACCAGTTTTGTTCTGCAAAAGACTACTGAACATGTTCCACATCACCAAGGCAGCTGGATAAATCTGCCCATAGATTGAGTACAGGAGCTCTAGTTGGTTGGTCTGCCAAAAATGTCACATACAAGTTCCATAGAAAGCCATATCAACAGGCTAAGAATGATCGATTTTGTCCGCCCTTTCTGTAGGGATCACATTTGAGGAGCCCTTGCCTTCGACACGGCAGCTTTCCATTTTCCCTCTCAGTTGTCCAAACCAAGGGCTCTGGTTGGTAAGGACCGTGATAGCTTGGTCCTTAAAACGAATGTTCAGTCTTTCTTGCTCTCTCGAACCTAGGGTACAGGGTACTTCATTCACTTCAAGGCCAACTCGTTCTTGAATTCCCGTAAAAGTTTCTATAACGCCGCGCTGGCGTTGCATTGCATATATGCACCGCGTGTTTTCCAGCGTCACGCGGCACAGCTGGATCAGTTTTGCCAAGATCCAGAGTTCGGACATCTCCATGTTTGGTGGTGATGGTAGGCCGTCAGAGCCGGCGGCTTTGTTATTCTTCAGCTGAACCAAACTCTTCAAAACGGGGAAAGAGGATGGCATCTTCATTGACTGGACGCGGGTTCTCTTCTTGCCCTATCACTCTGTTGTAGCTGTTGAAAATGCTCCTTAAACACATCTATTATTCCCTGGGCTTCGGTGACAAGGTTTCCCTCACTGTTTCGAAGAGCTACCTACAGGAAATGATAAGTCTTACAATGAATCATGATTCACTTTGCTTGGAATTAAGTTTGAACAGTATCGAGTTGGCTATAGATAATGTATCTATCTACCCCTTTTGATGGCCTTTCATACTACCAACTCCATTTACGTTTCTGTATAATCCATGCGAGAAACGTTCCACTCGCTTTGATGCATTGTTCTCACATAGTTTGTCATGAACGTTAGCCATAGCCAACCAGATAGGACTAACAAGACTCCTTTCCCATTTAAGAGATGAAAATTGAAATAAATGCTTTCCTACGAACTCTATGCATTTCTGAATAGACTCCAAATGAATGACCTTTTGTAAGGACTTCCCGTAGACTCGGCTGTCATTTCCAATATGCTGATGATAGTCATGATTGCACAGCAAAGCAATTTGCATCCCACTGTTTGAGGACAGGCACCAGACAAAATTGCTTAGATTCCCCCACCACTTCTTCGTTCACAAAAACTGCAATAATCTGGTTAAAACATAAAACGGTACGAAGAATTGAGCCCTTTCATGTGTAATTTGCTTTGTCTGCTTCCCTTTTTTTATTTTTTTGTTCTCCAACAATGTTTGGATGTATCTGCAAGATATTCAATAAAATTCATGCTGTTCGAGTTCGAGTTTACTTTGATTTTACTGTGCAATAAAATGTCACTGAAAGATAATTTAATATTTCCAAGTCCGAGTGCTCATAGTGTGTTGTTTTTTTTTTTTTTTATAACTCCCTCCATTTGGTCCTTGTTTTTAAGTCTAATACTGGGGGAATCGTTCAAAGAAGTGACAGACACAAAGTCCAGACAAAGTTAGGAATATGTACCTCTCTACACCCCTTTCTTGTCGCATTGTAGAATCGTAAAAGAGAAACGGAAAATTAAAACCATTTCGGAAATTCCCTTAGTCTACAGCAAATTGAATCAGCATAATGGTCAGAGAGAATCCACTCCGGAAACAAAGTGATTCTTGCCATCTGATGTCAGATAATCCCATCCTCCTCAGCCCGCCATTGATGCTAAATCAATTAATTCTACTTTCGATTTTTTTTTTTTTTTTTTTTGTACATCAGAGGCTGACTGTGACTCAGTTCAAGTTTCCATTTAAAGTCTGCCAAAACATGTCAAACTGTATTGTAGGCGTTGCGAGATCCTCTGGCGTGTCACTAAACCAGCATCATTTGGTGTTGTTTTGCTTTGTGGTTGTTTAGTGCTTTTGTCATGCCACCACTAGCTGCGGGCTTGTAGGCCTGTGGAATTGAATTTTGTCCCGCGTCACGTGAATCCCACAAACAAGCGTAATTTTATCTGAACTAAGAGATACAATACTTTGCCGTGGCAGGAGCGTGTACCTATCACAGATACTGGTGGGTGTGAATAGATACTTTTTTAGATATTGTATCTGAAAGTTATGTAACTTCCTCGGTGTTTTTTACGGAAAAGGAAAACTTTTTTCCCATTGTGTCAGCATTGTGCCGAACGAAGGAGGTAAATGGGTTTTGCACTTTCTTTGTGTGAAGCGCTCCACAAGTGGCTCTGTGTGTGAATCGTGCAATTGAGCTAGTTCCAATCGGTTGTCTCAATGGATGTGCGATGATGAAAGGAAGGAAGTCAAGGGTTTTGTGGTGCATTGATTGGACGACTACTAATTTGGCTATGATGGTGTTGTGTCTTTTGAAACGAGTAGCTATGCCGGTTATGCGCATACTGATGGCTTTTGATGGGAACTGGGTTACCTAGTCAATGGGATTATGGTATATATGTACATAAACTGGAACGAAATATTTGTGAGTTAAATGCGCCTGAAGAACGCTTTTGAAATCCTTCCTCAGAAGAGTTCCCCTAGTTCCTGTAATTTCGAAACGAAATTTCTTCAGGAGCTTTTAGTGTTCAAATGATAGGAGGATCCTTTTGATGGATTTTGTGCATTTCACAAAGATTTTCGGATAAATAGTGATCTTTAACAAATAAATTTCGGCCTTTGACCACATTCAGATACACTTAAACCAACAGTCCTCAAGCGAGCCATGTCCGGTTTGCTTTTTTAATGCTCAATCCAAGCAATATCCTAAAATTTCATAAAGGATAGATGTCATTGTCATTGTTATTGACAGCTGTTGGAACATAACAATTGGAAAAGGTATCATTGCTATCTGGTCACCCTTTACCTTTCACTGCACTGTTCACCCCTGAACTGGTTCAGTTAATTTTCAATTTTCGTGACTAAATCTGCATCAAACTCAACACGATTTAGTAAATAATTTCCATACAGCTAAGAATTCCGTTAAGTGGTACTTGTTTTATTAGTTTATAAATCTAGTCTTCCCAATCAGGTGGGTCAGAGGTACATAGTATAGCAAAACATGTATCGCCAGTGCAAACACAAGGATCATCATCGTCTTTGGCGACCTATCAAATAAGTAAACAGTAAATGTGGATCTTAAAATAATCAAATCAGATTTTGTCATACCGTCACGCTGATTGCACAAATAATCAGAAGTAAAGCGATGTAAAGAATGTTCATTTTGGCACTCTCACGTGGCACTGAAACTGGAAGACTCTGCCAAATGTATCCCGATCAGCGCTTAAATGTGTTCGATGTTAATGAAAATGTAATTCGAAATTTACCGCGGCCGTAACCAATTGGCAATTAACAAAAACAGCTTCCGACTAATTGAAACATTTGGAACACGTTTCACGTAGAGCTAACCTGCCATAGCATGCGTAATGGTTTGCCACACTTTAGGTCTAAATGTGACAAGTTATGAGCTGGCATCCACTTTTGTTGCCATACTATATCCCTATACCTATACTATTAAGGACATCCCTAAAACCCTCATTCGGAATACTGGCCGTGATGCCGACATCCATGACTGAGCAACAGAAGTTTTCAAACTTCTACCAACTTTTCTGGCCTGTGCCTGTTCGAGTAGATCGACTTTCAAGACAGTAGCACGTTCAGATTTGCCCTGAATTGAGATTTACTGGTAGAAACGGCCCTGCACTCGATGGTGCTTACTTATATACTTAAGTGGCGCTTCAATTCACGGTGATTCCATTGAAAATCTTCTCCAGTTAGACCGGTTTTCAGCTAACTGCTTCCAGTTGCGCATTTCAAGGCGATTGACATCCCCTTCCATTTAGATTTAAAGACTCTATGAGTACGAGTATTTGTGCCCATCTCCTCTACATGACTGCCGCTTAAATTGTTGACAACCGAGGATGTCTTTATCTGCTTTAGATGGAGTTCAAGTCTCAGTTCCGCATAAGCAGGATTGGGATGATCAGAGTTTTAAACAGAATCTTCTTAGTGGTTCGGGATAAGGCTTCAATGCTGAATTGCCTTCTCAGTCCAAACTCTGTCATTGTCAGAGTTTACAGCAGATCCGAAGTAGACAAGGTCCCTTACCGCATCGAAGTATAGCTGTCTATTGTGACCTTCTGGCCAACTTGCTGATGTTGTGTGTCCTTCTTGTTGACTGGGTTTTGACCTCCGTATTCTGCCAACAATATCAATATCGTCGGCATACGTTAGCACAATTTTTTGAAGTTTGATGTTCAGGGTGACACCGTGTCACCTTGTCTAAGTCCTTTTTTGAAACCAAAGGTCAAACTGGCTTTGATGGAGCAGCGATCATTCTTCATCGTCATCCTGCATAAGCGAACGAGCTTGCCAGGAATGTCAAAGCTAGGCATGGCTCTGTACAGCTCATCTCTATAGATGTTGCAAATTCCGCCCTGAAATCGATGTTAAGGTGGTGGGTATTAGTTACTTTCTGGGCTTCTTTCAGGATCTGTGTGAAAAATTGGTCAATGGGGGACTTACTCAGTTTGAAACCACACTGATAAGGACCCATCAGGGTGCTGACAGAGGGTTTCAGACGTTCAAAAGTCTAATATCTCTGTACTAGGAGCAATTCAGAGAGTCTCATTTCTTATGGATCCAGCAAATGAGGCATACATATGCCTGACCAACTTTAAGAGACGTGTTTCTGCTTTCTCACTACCATCATCTCCAGCACAAGGAGATAAGCGTTCCGCAATGGTTCTGCGGGTCTCTTGCGATTACAGCTTTTTGTTATATCTTCTTGTAGTAGTTCTTCTCTATTGTGACCCTTGGGTTATCCACACAGGATAAACATATTCATGAGACGAGCGGTAGACGAGCTAGACAAATCGCTTCCTCAATTAGCCTGTCCATCAAGGGGATAGTAAAGGGGAAAGAAATTCAAACAGAAGTCAAAGAGCTTCCATTCGGTCTTAAAGTATAGGCATGGCATATGCCAGTAAAAGGGATTTGCCTTTGAGGTGATGACTCTTACTTGAAACACTTTGAAGTCCTTTATGCCTTCGATGTCTCGCTTTTTAATTAAATCCCGTCTGGGCCCTATTATCCCCTTGGAGAGCTGGAATTCTCATAAATTTTTATTTCAATCTGTCCGAAATCACTCTCTGCGCGTTAATGACGCGCCTGTGAATGCGATGCGTCAATCTCCTCTGCCAAACAACACTTACAATCGTTCACACTTTAGCTGATAATCTTGTTAACATTTGACGACGATGTGAAAATAACCCAAACCCCTGCCCTAGCAGTAGGAGCGCCGACACAGTCCCGCTGGCACCCATCCATATACTCGCAGAGGCATTTGAATACGAAATCAAATCAACGCCGAGCGAAACGTGCACGGACTCCCAATTCGATCCCGATTCATCCCGCGCCAGCATGTGCGTGGGATTTGGCTATAAAAATAAACATTTTTCCTCCTCATTAGGAAAATGACCCACGTATCGTTGTTTAGATTTCCATTTCCATTTCCATGGAATCCCAAAAAACGAATCAGAAAAATGCGAAAAAAAACTCCGCAAATCCTTTTTATACTTCCACTCATTGTTTGAGCCTCTTTGTGTATTCGAGTGGGATCCTAGCACCCACCTACGGACGACGTCGTGGCGGAACTTATCAAAATTTCCGGTGTTAAATCTGGCAAGGAGCTTGGAAGATGAGGACCGGTCATGCGATTGGGTATGTCTGGACGGGATGGTCTATGTGTGCATGTGCATGCCATTGTTGCATGCACAAATCAATTAGCATTCGAGGAAAGGAAAAAGCGAAAGGCTTAGAGGACGGGCCATTCGTATTCAAGGCGCATTTAAAGCATTCAGACGCTTCACATCATCGTTGTCTTGGCATTGACATGACGAGGCGAAAGTGAAGGTGAACGGAGGTTATTCGCAGGATAACAACACCCAGTAACCAGATGACTGATTAATGAGTGCAAACGAGGTGCGCAAGGTGCTTCCCAAGCAACCGACTCGGCTCGAGGTAAAGGTGAAGGATTGTTTTTCTGGTTTTCGTTTTGTGTTAGTATTCACCAACAGAACACGAGGAGGCCATTTATTTCGATCGGATTTTGAGATATTTGTGTTTCCTTCGCCTGTATGCGGGTGCGTGGGGGGGTTTATTCGCTCGCAGGTGTGATTCGAATGAACAATTGTTCAAGTGGGTATGGTTTTTTTTTTTAGCTTTGCGATGAAAGTATTGGTAGTTGAACTGTAATTTGGAATTTACATTGGGTTAGGTATGGAATTGTGGTTTGATTGAGGGGTTTGTTGGCCAAGGTAGCTGCAGGGTTTCAGTGAATGGGCGGGCATGACGGTATCTGGTTTCCTGCTTTTGTTTTCCAATGCGAGACTGAAAATTCGAATAATACAGAGCCACCCATTATAGAAAACCCTTTTGGTGGACCTTTAAAGCTAAGTTTTCTCATATACTCAAACTCTTATACGAAACTTGACTGCCGTCCTGAATTTAATTAATCCTTTTTTAAACTGTCTGCCCTTGGCATAATGAATATATTCGAATAGCTTCCGCTTTAGTTCCCCGTCCTCTCGGTTCCTATTGTAGCCACCTGCGAAGTCCCTCAAGGCACCCATCTAGGTCCGCTACTGTTTATTCTAGCCATTACCGATCTTGATAGAGTCATTAAGCACTTCTTTAACGTTGATGACACCATTCCTTCTTCGCAAGACTTCAGTCTCCAACAAGGCGTCGATAGTTTTTCGATCTGGTGCCTTAAAATTAATAGAACTCAACATCGCCGAATGCCACAGTATCGGCCACACCTTGAGTACGCCATCCAACCCTAGTCCGCCATTTGTTTTTTTTTTATTTTCCCTTCGAGGTCTACCTTGGAACGACCGTATCCGCATATCTCCCTATCAAGACCCCCTCTTGGCCATTTTATTAACTTAACAACCCTTGAGGATCACAGTGATGCAGCTCGATGCCCTCGACTTTAGTATCTACCGACTCACCCTACCTCCCTCTTATGGTTCTAATGAACTAATTTTCCATATTTTAAGGAAACTAAACTCAAATCTTTCTTTTTTCGACTTCAACCTCACACGATCTTCTTCAACCTTCTCCGTACCCTGAACTCCTCAGCCTAATGTAGTTTTTAAGTCTTAGTTCTAGCTTGTATTAAGCTGAAGCCTTTAAGTCGAAAACCTCACTAGATCTTGTCTTGAAGGTAGACCTCAGAGGTAGGGCTCTATAGGTCTCACCAGACAACTTTAGTAGCAAAACATCACAATATTTTCTCAAGCCTTGTAGCTAGGCTAAATTTTTTCGAGCAAGAAGTTCATAGACTAGTCCTACCACTCTGGAGTTTCTGGAAATGTTTCTCCCATATTAAGCAACCATTTCTTGTAAATCAGTAACTGGATACTTAACACTTTCGTTCTATCTCTCAGGACTAAAATATTCTGAATATGCCAATTGATTCCTTCGGTTTTTAGAGCCATGGACTGCTCACGCGGTGTATCGAATCTAAAAACTCTGGATCTTCAGTTCGTTGAAATCAGTCATTTGCCACGAGGGATGTTTTGAGACACGCTTGTCCACATTCACATTTGATGCCAATTTCGTTTTCCCAAAAGTCACTGGTGATCACTTAGGCGACTGTGAGAACTGCTCGTTTCGATCCTATTGATGCGAAAGGAAAGATACCCTTTTTTTTTTCCCGACCTTGTACTTCCCAATATCTCCTGGATTTGGTTTTGATCCTCACTCTCAGAAGTAAATAGGAAAATGTCTTCACTGCCAATATAGACGTCGGAAAGATGCTATATAGTGTTGGCAGGACGAGCATTTGCGAAGACCTATCAAATTTTATGGGAAACTAAAAGTGTTTATACTAAACACTATCAACCATTATACTTACTTACTTACTTCGTGGGCTGAAGAGTCTCTGCCTGAGACACGGCAGCTTTCCACTCCCTTCGATCCCGGGTACGCTGCTTCGAATTGTAAAGACCACGCGCTCTGGCATCCGCGATGGATTGATCCTTAAAATTGAAGTTTCGATCTTCCTTGTTTCTCCTTCGCTTTGCTGGAGCATTATTCGCTTGGTTCAGCTCATATACTTCTTCATTGATGACCTCCTATGTCCTTAATGAAATCCTGTGCATGTTTTGAATGGTCTGCCTGCGTCAATCGGAGTGTCACGCATAGAGTACTCCGAACGTATGTATGTACACCGTATCGGCGATGTCCGTTTAGCAGTGAGTACAGGACATTTGCATATGTAATCAATAAATTCTGAAGTCCAGCACGCATTGCAGTTTTCTCACAGCTTGTCACCAAGGACAGTGAACAAATCGCGACCAGAAATCATAAATTTTTAATACGCTCCTCTGCGACTCATACATATGAGTCATACATCTGAACAACCGCCAATGACTTAAGTTCGCCCATAACGGAGAAAGCATACAAAAATAATACCCTTTACAAAGAAAACAAAAAAACTTGGCCATTGAAAAGGTTAGACTACTTTCTTGGCCAACACATCAATCAATATGCCTCCCCATCAACATTTCTCTCTCCCGATCCCACCAATGTATTAAGCCACCTTTTTATGGGCAACTCAATAAATTTTTACTACACGTACATATGTAGCATGCCTCGTGTTGCCTGCATTTGCCTCTTGTCCGTTGCCAGTTGATGTTATTCAATATTTAAGTGGGCACTAAAGCATGAGTTCACTAGTCGCAGGCATGTTTAAGGGTTGTTTACAATCAATTTATATGACAAGGATACCCTAATTGTAGTTAACCCCTACCCGAACCATTGTCGTAGTGAGAAGTAACTACACAACTAACAAGAAATCAATAACCACTTACCTAATGGCCAGTAATTACCGCAATAACCTGCCTTTAGCAACAGACACCAGTCGGGGTCATATTATTTTTAGAAGCAACCCCTAAAATTTCCATTCGATGGCCAGTCAATCAGCAAACAGATTCATTGAAATTCATCGAAACAACAACTCCAGACATCAGCATAACCATGCAGGAGAGGCACACTGCCTCGAGACAGACACTGGGAATGGGACAACAAATTCCCAAGTGGAAATTGTAAATAATAATGAATATACAATTCGAGGACAGCACAGAATACCTGATGGAGCAGATGCCACAATTCTGAATGAGTAATGAAATGAGTTTCAGCAAAAATGATCAAAAAGAAGCCACACAGACAAAGAATACGACAACGACGACGATGGAAATGGCGACTGAGATGTGATGATGATGATGAAGTCTCTTTCCAAGAATATCAAATTTATTTATTGGGATCTCAATTCAAGGTGAGGTTGGGGGGTTTCTCACTGATTCGTGGTTAATCTACCTCCACCACAAGTAACTACCATCCAGATGGGAGATTCCAATGTACACTTCGGTAAGAAAATGAAAGATAAACACAAATATTGGTCCAGGGACTAGTGCTGTCTGCTGGATGACTTGTACACTCAAGGGATTTACAGAGTACATTTGCACCTCAGATATCGAGTTCTTGCGAAGTATTCCGCATTCCAGAGTCCCAGGTGGGCATGCAGATGGTAGTAGCTGCAATAATAAGAAAAAGCAAAGAACAGAATATTTGATGAAATACTTCTTGCATACGTAACACAATGTTTGAAGAGAACGGGCCTAATTAGGGTACCTAATGGCATTCTATATAAAAAATGATTTGATGGACAGAAAGCACTGATATTACTAATAGGGCGGTGGGGTATAGATACAAAAAAGAGGGGAACTGACACATTTGAAAGAATTTATCAATCTCATCAGAATCAGTATTAACTTCTTGGAAACCAGAAGCATAAGGCAATATCCTTCACAGCGTCAAAAGTCGTTTTGTCTTATCAATAAAATCAAATATATTTGTATACACATTCAATTTAAAATTCGACATAGCCTTAACTAACTAATTAAAGATACTCATTATAGTGTTAATTAAAAACTAAATTGCTATATAATAGCAAGTGCAGTGTAACTAACCAATTCGTTGTAATACAGGTCCTTAAATGTGGATTTCGGAGGGGCGGACCTTGCGAACAGAGGATGTTATGTAATCAGCAAAGCATTGACCTCCATCAAATCTTAGGTTCGATAGTAGCGAGATACTTGAGAGACAGCTCCATGTGTAGCCCGTATCCTCTAATGGTTCACTTTAAGTTGTGCCAACCACATAAGGCGAAATATTTCTTTCTTGCGTTTCGGGTTGGATTGGATTCCTCTATGGAGTGTAACGCTTACCTAAGAACCTTAAAATTAATGTATCTCTCCGCTTTGTCGATTCCTACGCTCGCGAAGAAGGTAGGGCTGTGAAAATTTTACGTATGTTGGCTTGGATTCGAACCTCTAACCCATTGCTCCGTAGTCCTACACACTAACCACTTGAGCCACGCTGCCCACATTGGTACCAGCGATTTGTATAAAGGAGTAATTTGTAAAGTCAATTTGCTCATTTTAGCGAGTAATGCCTTCACTCTACAAAATGGTGAATTAATTTCCCACCGAACGTGAAATAAATTCCTCATACAGAGCAGAGGTTGGTGTGGTTTTTTCGCTTATAACGACATCGTTTTGTACTACCAATCGGTTATAACGTCTACTTTCCTTTCTTTAGTTGGTTTCATTATATCTTTGGCTATTATTCCGTCAGATATAAAGTTGTCGGATATAACAACGGCCGATTATAGTGCCCGAATTTCCTCGGTCCCTTCGCCGACGATATATGCTACTTCCACTGTACTTAATTTAGTAAAATAACAAAACTCGGTCTGAAAAGCATTGGTTGTACCAGAGAACGTTGTTCTTGATCTGCGTTGCTGTAGTTGTACATCCTCTCTACGGTTTATGTCTTAACAGATGCAGGGAAATTACTACACGGGAATTTATTTCACCTCTTGAAGGCAATTAGTTCACATTTTCAACTTGAAATGGGAATTGCTTAACATAATATTTTGGTGGAGTAATTTCCCGGTTTAAATTTCATGGATTTGTTGCGCCAACGACTATACCCTTCGGATAGAGTAGAAAATAGCGAGTCACTATTACCAGTTTTAATGAAACGTTGCTCCATATTCGAAAGGAGACTAATGACTCACCAGAGGTGAAATAAATTCCCGTGTAGTAATTTCCCTGCATCCGTCTCCACTGCGCACAGAATGAAATTCGAATACGCACTAATGGACAAAATATTTGTCGTACATTCAATGTAACCAAGTACGTAGGTACGGTGTCAGTTTTCATCTAAAATTGCTGGCAAGTCCTAATATTGTTCCACATTTCTCTAAAGTGTATGGACATCAAATGGCAAGAATTCATTTGTTATATCAACTGGACAGCTTCCCTGGCACAACTGGTGTGTCTCTCCATCGCCACCGCATAACATAAATATTTGTCAAGTCCTCAGGTTACTCGTTTCAAAGTGAAGACTTTCAAATACCACAGAAGCAGCATAGACCGATTTGAGAGCCAGTCAGTCACTCTCAGTTGGACAAACAGCGGCAACCACCCAACTGTCGTTGGATACTTGGCTTTTATTTCATTCAAGTGTCCGCCTTACAAGTATAACACATACAACAACAATACGCCGCGCCACATAGTCTTGCGAGATTTCTCTGCGCTTTGTTTGCATGTCTCGCGTCATACCGAAGCCTGTTCCACACAGCATCTCGTTGTCGTAAAGCAGTAACAGTGCCACACAACAATAAGTATCTACTTATGGCAGAAGTAATAACACCAATGAGTGTATACTCGTAAGAGGAGAAAAACCAGAGTCAAGAGTCTTGGTGGCATGACGATGCCCCACGAACGTTGTCTCGACCACCATTGCTGCAGCTGAGCTATCGTTTGGAACTTTCCCGGATTGGATTTCACCCATGAAGACCTCTAGGCAATGCAAAGCGAAGGGAAGTCCATGGCATAGCCTCCAATAAACCACACTCTCAGGTGACATTCTGAATACTAATAAAATAGTTTGTGCATCCCCACAAAGCACAAGCCCAGAGAGTGTGTCCTCAAGACGAGGTATATGTGATACGACGCGAGAATCCCTGAAGGGATTTGTACAACTCCACTGGTAGTGATGGACAAATGAATGAGTAGTTACAACACCATTTGGCATCGTTACGGTGACCGTCATAAACCCGCCAATTTCCATCAACAAGACGTAGATACATTCAAGTATATCCTCGGACTTTTTTTTCGCAAATAGGATCGTGATGGTACGGATACCCCCTGAGGGTCCCGGATGTGCTTTGAATGCATGAGATAGTAAATATCTTCAACTATTCACAGACAAAGCCGTCTGTCGTCTTGGGACAGTATCATACGGCTTCTGTGTATGTGTCATTGGCGGGATTTGTAGGACATACCTACATATAGAGATGTGTTCCATCTGAAGGATGATTAACTGTTATTGTGTGGAATTTGGAATTTGGTTTATTGAAGGACATAAAACAACGTGGAGTTCAATAAAATTCGAAGGAACATCAATTCTGGGTTCATTAGTGACAAAATTGTCAGGTTTATCGCTTTCAATTGTCCCATAAAGGACTACAAGCTATGTGGAGGGAGACTTACGAGTATAATGGCTTTGTTTTCGTGCCACCGAATTGAGGAGCGCCGTAAAAATGACTTATTTACATAATGGCTTAATTTGATTAGACCAGACAGTGCTGTGCAAAGAAATTTTGAATCGTTCCTTTGTCTGGCAAACGATGGCGATTCGCGAGTTTCATTGTCCTGGGGTCATTCGATTCTAATTTGATTGCAATTTCAGATCAAATTTAGATTGTTTGGCAATCTCTGGCAGACTGATTAACATCCTAAAGGTAGTTCTATGAGTTTTTACTTGTGTTGATCTCTGGAATACTTGGAGCGGTTCCTGGGAGATTTTCCAATCCACCTTTGTACACTTACACCATCTAGGGATCGCGCAGAGTGTACAGGGAAATCAGCCGGAGCATAGTATGCAACACTGATGGCTTTTTTTGTGGCTTTAGTGAGGTTACTCTAAGGCTAATCTAAGAAACATCGTCGCCCATAATTTGATAGATTTCGGTCTGCGGAATATACACCATCAACAGATTTGCGATGCGATGTCCATTTCGCAGATGATGTGTCCTTACCATAAAATAGTTTGGGACTAGGTAGCATCTACAGGTTTTTACCACCAAAAGTTTGGTAACTACCCGTAAGTGTTTGGTAGCAGAAGACTCAAAGATTTTCGCATTTCAAACCATCTAGTTCCTCTATTAAGCATACCACGCTTGGTTTGATTAGAAAGGCTCCTCAGAGGTCCTATTTCGGAACTCGATGCTAAAATGACATTAGGTGCTGAAAAGTCCACCTTACTCGGTCAAGTGTGAGGAGTAGATTTCGTAGCCTACAGCTTTTACAAAGACGGTTTCTTAAGTGAATATCCCTTTGCAGTATAAATCTTTAGAAATCCTTTATAGCCTTGGAAAGGAGCGCACCAGATGAATCCTCTATTTGTGTGTTAACTGCAGTAATCGGAGGACACTGCGCCATTAAAGTCATGCTGTGTAAATGGAGGGTTGGGTCTTGGTCAATCCAGCATCTGGTATTGCCACTATCCGCCTTTGCGACACCTATCCACCTTGGGATCTAGGTTCTCCTGTTGACCTGACCAGTAACGCGATTCACAGATGAGTAAACGTGATGAGTCCTAATTCATTACGAGCACTTCTATACCATCACCTAACCTGGCAATGTTAGACCACACTAAAGCACCATCTCCAATGGTGGATTTCTTCCCTAACATAGGTTAGGTTATGTTAGGCTATACTGGCGAAGATTCAAGACACACTTAGACCAAAAGAAGGTTCCTTGTGTTACCACGCAGTTGGTTGACTGAGTACCCGGGAAACCTGTACCTACCTCGAGTGGGTTGTGAGACTTGTTGTGCACTCTAGGCACGTACTAGGCTAAGTAGGGTGAATAACTTAATCAACCATAACTATCGGGTGGACCGGAGAGTTTGAGAGTGCAAACAAGTAATGGTCAAACAATGACTGATTCAATCAACCCTTGGGACTGTAATGCAATTGATGTTGTCTAGGTAGGGGGACTGATTTAATTGAATCCCTAATGCCTAGGTGGACCATACAAATAGTGGAGTGCTTAAGAGTAAGTAGGCAACTGACTCAGTCAAGATCTGGTACTGTTGTGGAGTTCTGACGGTTGTTTACTTACTATTAACCTAGCCCACCTAGATTGTGCGAGAGTCACCTGCCGTCCTTAGGAGGGTTTTTTGTGTCAAGATTGATTCCAATGCATCTACTTGAGGCCTCGATTTGTCCATCAGGGTTTATCGGACTGATTTCAAATAACCCAACTGACGTTGCTACTCTTCAACACTCTAGTTTCCTTCCACCTAAACAAGTATCTATGTATCTGATCCTACAAATAGTACTTAATGGCTCCTTCACAACATCTGTGGCTCATAAGTAACCTTTGTGCCTACAATATATTGTGTTAAGACGCTCTTATAGGCTTTCGAAAGGTCGAGCACAGTCGATCGTCATTCCTAAGTAACACCTTTATCCCCTAGCGTCTGACTAAGTAGCTTGCCAAGTATATTTGAATTTTCTAGTGGATTGGCCTTTATGGTTTTACCTACTTTTGTAGATATTGCAGATAGCAGATCCTGTGGTATTAAAGAGATATCAAATCCCTCTTCAATGTCTAGAAACATGCAGTGTAGTATGTATCTTTTGCATCGACGGGTGTGCAGTACTTTCAGTTCACTCCGTGGTTTAAGTCAGTATTGGAGAAACCAACTGGTACTTATCCTATTTTTCCTCATTATATTCCTAAATAGCAACGAAGATAGCTTGCTAACTCGCCTACAACATGGAGGCTTTACTTATCCTCTAAGCGGCTGGCATTCGCACTCGTACAGATGCCATACAACACTCGTATGCCTGAGTAAATGCATCTGCTGTACTCAGCACTTTCGTTGCTCGTCTAGTAGTCCCGTATTCAATTAATCGTGGAATCCCAATTTTGTCCTAACACTTCTCTCTGCATCAATTTACACCCTTAACGAAGTAATTATACTTAGCAACTGAGCACAATCGTCTAAATTATCACACCATTAAGTAAGCAATTTCACAATCAATTCCGCTTCATTACAGTCATCACGTAGATACATATATGTAGTTGGATGCCCAAGAGATGTACACCACTGTGCGTCATTACATATTGCCCGATCCACAGTTTTGTTGTTCTTCTACCCCCGTCTAGAGTATCTGTCACTGGCACTTTGTCCACCCTCCATTCTGCGTCAATCTCTGAATGTCAAGAAGCTGTTTGATCGTCTGAATTACACTCAACTCGGATTGAGAGTATCCGATACAAAAAAAAACAGACTTATAGATACACCGTACCATAATGTGATGCTGGTACGGATACGAGACAATGACGACCTTGCAAGATCGTCATCGTAACCATCGTCATTGTCGCGCAACAAAAAAAACTTCAGAGAAGGTAGATATGTACATATGTATCTATAAGCAACAGAGTATCTATAAATATCAAGACTCGTTTAAAATTGCATGCGGGACCGGCATTCGATTGTGTACCATATTGCGCGAAACAGGAAATGAGTCATTGCTGTCCTCAATTTGCGAATGGCGTTCCAAGAGAGTATAAGATGCTTGTTAGGGAGGAGGAAAAGGCAAAAAAAAATCAAATGTATTGTGTATCGGCTTACGATTTCTCCGTACTGCACACCCACACGTTCCGTCGATTGGAGAAACTTCGATTTCAATTTATTTGCCATTGGATGCCATGATTCTCAAGATAATCTACACATGCTCTTCGTCGCTGTATCAGTGCTCCCAGAGTGTGCGATAGCTATAACCACCTCGAGATTATAGTTTCCATTATCGTTTCGATGGAGTTAAATAGATCCCTCCCCCTCCCCCCTAGGCTCAATCGACTTAAAGGTCCTTTTTTTCCTTTTCTTTGCTTCTACACAGCGCCGAACAGAGAAGGGTGACGTCGGCGGTGGGCCAGTATTTAATTGATGGACTTCGATTGGAAAATCATAAGGTGCAGGGGGACTGCCTGATGGCATAAAGTCGTTGAGATAAGAAATGATTGTGGCTTTTGTTCTTCATGTGTACTTTGAACCACAGCCCTTTTGTGGTGAAGACTGACTCGGAAAACATAAACAAAAGCTTTGATATATTGTAGATTTGGAACGAGCACTTATTTAAGTCGCCGATACGATTTGAGTGAGGTCAACCGATGTCGATCTGTTGTGAGAGTGACTTTTGATTGAGAGGTACCATGAACTCTTGACAGATACTCGATGGGGTGAAATTCGAATGGCCTTTCAGATAAGGCAATGGAAATTGTCAGATTACAAACAGTGTGTGGTTGTGAGAGATGTCATGAAGGGCGATATGCGAATGACAATGTAAGTCATCGATTATGAGGCAAATGTGCTCAGTTAAGGAGAGTTATCTTTTATCTAGAGTATTGTAATCAGAACCAAGAGAACAAAGTTCTGACACACATTTCAGTTTGTCAATGTGATAGATATCGCATATGACTGCTTGATAAGCTGTATTTCCGTCAATACTGTTCCTCTTGATGTGCTACACCTTTGTATGAAGCCGGTAGCACTGGCTGTACTAGATCCGATCTGATCTACCTACCAACCATGTTCGTATATTTTGAAATGAAAGAACGTTTATTGTTCTGCCAGCTAAGCAACGACATACCACTTTTCTTCTTTTTTTTGGGAGACTTGCATTTCACATTCAGCAGCGAACAATAATAAATCATGGTGTACCGCAAGTATGAAAACTAGATCCACTACTGTTTCTTATTGCTTTGTCAAAGTATTAATATTTGTACGCAGACGGCGAACCAAATAATATCTCAGTTGTCGCTCAACTTCTTATGCCACTGCTTGGTTGGTACAGCTGTTTCCAGTAAAAAGGACATTCGCACAACACAAATGGTTCTCTTAAACTTCGTCTTTGAAAATAGTTTCCCAATTCCTGTACCTAAACGCTTACAACTGGGGTATTTTCAGTACTTTGACTGGTACATTCTTTCACAACCACAAGAACTTAGGGTGAATGTATTGACATGAATACCTCTACTGTAGTACGCAAAGGACAATTATTACGACCGAAAATTGAAGCTAGCGATCTTAAAGTTGCGATTGCGACTACCGACTCGGAATTTCGATAGTATTTTTTTTTAATAATTTCTAAACGTTCGGCACGCGTGATTGAATGGCAAGCCGGACTGAATAATTTAAAAGCTGGATGTCATTGGAAACTTTGACAGCTGTTGGAACATGACAATTGGAAAAAGTATCATTGCTATCTGGTCACCCTTTACCTTTCACTGCACTGTTCAACCCTGAACTGGTTCAGTTAATTTTCAATTTTCGTAACAAAATCTGCATCAAACTCAACACGATTTAGTAAATAATTTCCATACAGCTAAGAATTCCGTTAAGTGTTACTCGTTTTATTAGTTTATAAATCTAGTCTTTCCAATCAGGTGGGTAAGTGATACATAGTATAGGAAGACATATATTGCCATCGCATATAGGAGCACAAGGATCGTCTTTGGCGACCTATCGAATAAGTAAACAGTAAATGTGGATCTTAAAATAATCAAATCAGATCAGATGTCATACCGTCAAGCTGATAGCACAAATAATCAGAAGTAAAGCGATATAAAGAATTTCCATTTTGGCACTCTCTCGTGGCACTGAAACTGGAAGACTCTGCCAAATGTATCCCGATCAGCGTTTATATGTGTTCGATGTTAATGAAAATGTAATTCGAAATTTACCACGGCCGTAACCAATTGGCAATTAACAAAAACAGCTTCCGACTAATTGAAACATTTGGAACACGTTTCACGTAGAGCTAACCTGCCATAGCATACGTAATGGTTTGCCACACTTTAGGTCTAAATGTGACAAGTTATGAGCTGGCATCCACTTTTGTTGCCATACTATATCCCTATACCTATACTATTAAGGACATCCCTAAAACCCTCATTCGGAATACTGGCCGTGATGCCGACATCCATGACTGAGCAACAGAAGTTTTCAAACTTCTACCAACTTTTCTGGCCTGTGCCTGTTCGAGTAGATCGACTTTCAAGACAGTAGCACGTTCAGATTTGCCCTGAATTGAGAGTTACTGGTAGAAACGGCCCTGCACTCGATGGTGCTTACTTATATACTTAAGTGGCGGTTCAATTCACGGTGATTCCATTGAAAATCTTCTCCAGTTAGACCGGTTTTCAGCTAACTGCTTCCAGTTGCGCATTTCAAGGCGATTGACATCCCCTTCCATTTAGATTTAAAGACTCTATGAGTACGAGTATTTGTGCCCATCTCCTCTACATGACTGCCGCTTAAATTGTTGACAACCGAGGATGTCTTTATCTGCTTTAGATGGAGTTCAAGTCTCAGTTCCGCATAAGCAGGATTGGGATGATCAGAGTTTTATACAGAATCTTCTTAGTGGTTCGGGATAAGGCTTCAATGCTGAATTGCCTTCTCAGTCCAAACTCTGTCATTGTCAGAGTTTACAGCAGATCCGAAGTAGACAAGGTCCCTTACCGCATCGAAGTATAGCTGTCTATTGTGACCTTCTGGCCAACTTGCTGATGTTGTGTGTCCTTCTTGTTGACTGGGTTTTGACCTCTGTATTCTGCCAACAATATCAATATCGTCGGCATACGTTAGCAGATGCACTGGCTTTCAAAGGATGTTGACTGGTGAGTATCGCACATTTTTTTGAAGTTTGATGTTCAGGGTGACAGCGTATCACCTTGTCTAAGTCTTTTTTTGAAACCAAAGGTCAAACTGACTTTGATGGAGCAGCGATCATTCTTCATCGTCATCCTGCATAGGCGAACGAGTTTGCCAGGAATGTCAAAGCTAGGCATGGCTCTGTACAGGTCGTCTCTATAGATGCTGTGAATGTCGCCCTGAAATCGATGTAAAGGTGGTGGGTATCGACTTAAATTTTTTCCAGGATCTGTCTAAGTGTCAAAATTTTAACGTCTATGGACTTTCCTGCCCTGAAACCACACTGATAGGGACCGATCAGCCATACGATCATCTGGCAAAATTTTAGAGTCAAGTCTTCCCCAGCTGTAGGCCGTCAGGTCCAATTGGTTTTTAGCTTCGATAAGTGCTCTCTGCTAGCAGAAGATTGTTTGCAATGACTAGCCTTCAGTGGTTTATATAACTTAGGATCTTTATGGACATTTTAAATGCATGTAGTACCGCAATGAACCTATACTAGTCTAAGTGTGGTTGCTCATGTTACCTGCCATGCTAATCCATACTAAATTATTTGACCATGTTGCTTGCAACGCCCTTCAAATTCAAAGTCAAAACGTTATTTGGGTTTAGCGGCTTATTTCTGAAAATGTTATCAAATATCCCAACGCGATATTCCTTCCTTTGGTTGATACTGTTACTAATCCCTTCTAAGTCTCCCTTAAAATCCGGTTTCAATGTACAGCATTTTTTGTTTTCCTTATTAGAAAATATGATTACGATTTCTTTCAAAAAACTGTAATGGAAGACGTGGTCTTTCGTAAAACGAAACCTGAAAATGGAGACCACGCAGCAAGTCCTTAATCGATATTTTCTCCTCCCCTTTCGGCACCACCTGCTTCCTTCTGAACAGGGTGCTCCGTTTCCCATAGTGTGAAGGCGCAGTGAACAACATATTTAACTGAAACAGAAAATCACTACAAGCATTCCTAGAATGTAAATAATTCATCCGGCGAAAGGATATTAACTTAGCCGTTCAATGGAGGACATTTTTTTTATTTTTTCCTTTAAAGATATTCACAACGGTGTGACGCGTGCACCTTGTGAATGAGAATTCCGTCAATTTTTCGCGTGATTCTGTTTTCCTTTTACAGATTCCTTCATTCATTTTGCATCCTTTTGCCTTTTTTCACCATCGCATCAGACAGAAACGTGTTTATTCCACAAAGCGTATCCTGGCCTATATGTTGCGCCCACCGGTTAGGGACAAAAAACGAAATACCAAACCAATAAGGAGAACCTAATTTCTGGCGTTGAAAAAGGAAGGTGGTAAACAAAAATGTGCGGTGAAAATGATTACGGAGACACAATGAAGGAAAAAAAAGGACCCAAGAAAGTCTAGGTGGGTAGGTGAATAGGCGTAGCTCTATTCAAGGATACGTTCTTGTATGAGAGCAAGTTCATTCTCATACATATCTAGGTTCTGTTTGTCATTCTTATTTTTATTTGTTGAACTTGAAGTGAAGTCCTTTGTTTGTCCTTACAACGGGCGAGAAAAAACAAAAATAGCTGACTAAGCCAATGTAATAAATTTCACGTAAACGAAGGAGGAAAGCAAATTGGGCAGCAGTGGCGTCGCACACGAGACAAGGATATTTATTTGAATTTTCCCTGGAAGTTGGGACGAAATGTTATCCTTTGCAATCATAGTTGGGTCCTTGGGTGGGTTTAATAAGACTAAAAGGAAATTATTGTCACGTTCTGGACTCGAAGAGTTTATTGGATTTTTTTTTGTTGTGTTGATTGTGAGAACTTAATGCGGTAATCGGATGTCGGACAAGTGGAGAGTTTTGTTTGGTTTTTGCCTTTCTGGCGAAATTAGTTTGCGAAATAAGTTGCACTTAGGACTCAATTAGTTGGGAAAACATTCTGCTGCAGGAGTGGCGGTGTATCGATTATTGTGCGTACGTGGTTTAGCTGATGCGGATTGAGAAAAACTTGTTGTAGGCATGCACTCATTAACTAATGGCTAACTAGGGTACCAAGGTGTAGTTACTGTAAGTAGGTTAATTAGGAAGTAAAGTCGTTATGTAGGTACACGATAAAAATGGGGTACAACTTCTGCAGTGAAAAATGTAGGCTGAAGGGGCTTTTTGAAGAGTGAAACTGCAGTAAATTTAGGATGGCACTCCACACTTGAAGGACACTCTTAAAGTATGGAATTTTTGGAATTGACTTAATATACATAGTTTTGTAGTTTTCCCTTTAACATTCCGAGTAAGCAAAAAGCGATTGATATGATTCCAGTACTGGTCAAATGATGATGACTATAGGCCTCTGACCGGTTGTTTATTGCAGAACCGATTAGACCAGAAATTCCTTAATTGATTCTAAGAACATTTGCAGAATTGAAGTGAAAATGATAGTCTACTTGACAGCTTAACTTTCCCTATTCTGCAGACCATATTCAGCTGAATGTCTTGAACTTGTTACTTATATACTTATATACTTGGTAGTATATCACATATCCTTGCTACACACCACTTTGAAATTCAAAGAGTTTCGGCACTTTGCTCGATAGCCCTAATAATAGGTATAAGTCCGTCCCACCTATCGAAGGACATCCAACACAAAATCTCTTCTTAGAGGAAAGTCCTAACTTTTCAGAATCCACCAAACGTATGTTGGATTCGGAATTATATCCATAACTCTAACCGTTCTCTTGTTTCTCAAGTGGTATAGTTCCGGCCATTGTCTTGCTGGAAGACCCATTTTAGTGGACCATGAAAATGTTGGTCCATAGGCTCACCAGTCGTGTGTCCCCATACCATGATTTTCGCCCCAACGTGCTTGAACGCTTTGATGGTGTTTTTCAGTTGGTTATATTGGCAAGAATCTACGTCTACATACCTATAGACCAAATTGGGACTCATCCACCCTTAAATAAGCCGTCTATATAAGACCCTGACCATCCCAGTCCTGCTTTAGCTGCTGAAGCGAGGACTCTGAAAGCGGGTGAAGAGATCCTCAGTCGCTTGGAGAGAAAGATTCTGCTTATAATTTTCGGTCCCGTTTGCGTTGACGGGTTTTAGAGGAGGAGATTCAACGACGAACTAAACGAACTGTACAGCCACATCGAACTGGTCAGAAAAACGCGCATCAGTCATTTAAGATGGCTAGTACATGTAGAGCGTATGGACATCAATGCTCCGGCCTGTAGAGTCTTCGAATCAAACCCGGAGGGACAATGCGGTAGAGGAAGACATCGCCTTAGGTGGCGCGCACACGTACAATGGGACCTCAACCGCCTTGGAGTGCACAATTGGGGGCAATTAGCTAAGGACCGGGCTAACTGGAGAGGCTTGTTGATTGAAGCACAGGTTCACCCCGACCTGTAGCGCCACCTAAGAAGAAACCCTCAAAATATTAGTCCATAAGAACCATCGTGATTTTTCGTGAAGAGTGGACTGTGAGCACCCAAATTATCTTCTGCACACTGTCATGTTACTTACAGTTTTTGGGCCTTAAATTTGAGAAGGACGAAATTTGTTTCTTGGCTTCTGAGAAATAAAAGCAGTACAAGTGTAAAAATGTCACTATTTCGTATGAAATCGACAAAATATTTAGATATTTCAATTCTCTACAATTGGTTTATACACTATATGTGGCCACGCCCAGTTTTAGGGGCGTTTTCATTAAAAAACTGATATTGATGAAATTTTGCATTGGACAGCAACATTGGAAGATATCGTTGTTATTTGACAAAAAATGCCGTACGGCCATGCCTACTTCATAAGGGCTACATAGAAAAGAGGATAGGGTATCATGCTCTCCGTTTCAAACGGATTGTAGCTTTTCTTATTGGTTTTAAATATTTCACTGCGTTAGATATCATTTTAGCAGAACTAGTTAAAAGTTTTAGAATTTCTGTATATGACTTACTCTCCTTCCTCAGGAAGAATTTTGCACCTTTACCTACCTATAAGGCAAGTATTGCTTTCGTAAAAAAATCGAACTCGAGGTTTTAATCAAACTTGACATTACTATGACGGAAAAGTCCAAAAATTTGGGTCCCCGTCCGTCTGTGTATGAGCGACTGCAGCATAAACGGCTCGACGGACTTGCTTCAAACTTCATATCTGTGGTCTGTGGGATTACATATCGAGGCGAAATCGGACTTTTTATTCTAACCTCAAAATTAAGGGTAGTTTACGGCTCTAACGATTTCGATACAATTTGATATTTGAGTTATTTTAGGTACATGCCACGTTTTTAGCGAAAACGTTAATATTGAAAATCAGCTGTTTCTCGAGTAATTGTTCGGCTAAAATTGGACTAAAAATTCATATTTCTAGGTTATAAGACAAATGCAAAATAATGGCGTACAAAATTTTGGAATTGCCACACCCATTTTTAAAAAAATTAGTTTTTTTCAAAAATTTTACTAGAAATTGAGAAAAAATTATTTAAACAAAGTAATAGACCTTCAAATTTTCTATAATTCACCCAAAGAACATATCTTGCACGCCCACTCTTTTAATACGTTTTTATAAAATCAAAACATTGTGTTAACTCCTACAATGCTGTCGAAAGGCGGAATGCCACGCCTACTTTACTGGAAAGAGCAACACTTTGACTTAAATTCTGATAAAGGTGTACACTTATAGCATTAAAGTCCAAGTACGTACGCCCCAGCCGTGCACTTTATTTTTATAAATTTTCAGTTTGAAAGTAATTTTCTTAAAAAAAATTATTTTTGGATACAACGTGATTTAAAAATTTAGAAAAAAGAAGAAACTTCTGCTCACTTTTGTAATTGTTTCCGTTCTTTACAAAATATGCAAGTGCTCAATTGGTTTTATTGAATTACACGTAAACTTAAAGTTTTATGTTATAAGTTTTGTTCTGAACTTTGTCGAGCCATTTTTAAGGCTCAACACCATCGCAACCGATGTTCCCATCCTTTTTCTAACAAAAATAAATATAAGATCAAAAGAAATTAAATATCATTGTGTTTTACCAGTAAAAGGATAATACTAATAAAAGAGAAAATGTACATCCACAGTGAAGTCATTTTTCTAACCCCCACTTAGACACTAGTACGAAACTAAAGTCATCAGAAACGTGTCCCGTTCTGTTGACTAATTCTAATAAGAATGTAACATGGAATTTACCATAGCCGAAGCTAACTAATGATTGGAACTTATTTGTGTTAATTGAATGGAAAATTGAATTCTTATCAGCCAGGGTCTAACAACTTCGATTTCGATATACCCGTGTCAAGCACTTTTGAATAGTTTTTCAACTCCCTTTCTACATACTTCATTCCGTTTTCCATAATTCATGGGATCAGACAAAACGGACTTCCAGGATCGTGGAGAACGCTGCTTCGGAATTGTCTAGCGGATGGTTAAGCTAGGCATTAGTTTGAGGAGAGAATAACGCCCCCAAAACTGCTGCACTCACATCTAGATTACTGACGGAGAAAACAGTCTTTTTTGGAACATGGTACTTTCACAGTCCCTGACAATTCTCATACACCTTTCAGGGGTCGACTGTCATTCTCAACATAGAAAGTATGCAGGTATGCTAAATATTTCATATTTAATAGGGATTTTAAGTTTAAGGGTCTGAGATCAAAGGATGAGTTTCCTATCCTGACGCAAAAGACAGTGCTGCATAGAAACATTTATTACAACTATGTGGAAGATCAAGTAGAGATGGGACAAAGCGTCGACATGTCATATCTGGAAACAGATTTAACCTATGCCTTGTAATAAAAAGGTGGTTAGGCCAAAGCCCCCACAAATTAGCTATGTTATCGGTGTCGGTGAAAGACGAATCGAGGAAGAGACTTACCTCAGGAAACTGGTATCTTTAGTCATTCAAAGCATTCTCCACTTCATTTAAGGTTCCAATTATTTCTTAATTTGATGGCAAATTTGCCTGTGTAGTTAAGGACATTCCACAAATATTCAACGACCAAATCAAAAACTTAGCTCTTCGTTTTATTTAAGTGGCTCATGCTATTATGTTTGTAAGAAATATATACAAACATCCTCATCCTCAATGGAGAGCATGAACGAAGTCAATGTTTCTGAGAAATTATGCTCTCAGCCATGCTAAGCATTTTTATCGAAGATCTCATTTTCGTAATCGCACTGTGTTCCTGGTTCCAAACAAATCAAACAGTCTAAGACCTAGCTCGGCAACCAAAACGAGGTTTACAGGGGTCAAGACAGACTGTTTCTAAGATTTAGTACAAAAGGAAGCCACATACTTACTTGAAAGTCGTATAGATCCAGGCATCTTCGACTTGACTTATGATCCGGGATCACTACGAGCTATTTTGTTGTGTCAAAGTAGCCACAATCTTGCTTCTCATCAGGGGATTAGCCGTAAGCCCGTTCATCAGATGTTGGTACACACAGCCTGTAAACGTGGCCCGCTAGAAAGTATGACCACTTCATTGACGTATTTCGGACCGTAGACGTTTGATCCAGAGTTTCTGGGCAGACTTCGTTTACCCCTACCATCAAAGAGGTCCCACAGTCCGGACATATGTACATGTAACCAGAGTCCTCAGAGTCAAAACCCAACCAACCAAGATAGGAACTATAGGAAAAAACGTTGTGAGATATAGAATTGATTTGGGCTTTATTTTGAAGTTACACATGCCATGCCATTCTTCATGCCATTATGTGTGGAATAGTACATCATTAACTCATTCAATGCACTCCTGGGTTTCCCTGGCAGTACTTTAAGCGGTCGGTCCAATTTTTGTTGAGTTGGTCCAATACTGACGTGCGGCGTTATTCCAGAAAAACGTCACGTTGGGCTCGAACTCGTCCGAAGTGGTTGGCTTGTTAGCGTAAACTAAGGACTTGACGTAGCCCCAAAGAAAATAATCGAGTGATGTCAATTCGCCTGATTGCGGCGGTAAACTTCTCCTTAACAACTTCGAGCGTTACGTCGCTTGTATGACATGTAGCACCTTATTTTTGGAACCACAGCTCAGATGTGTAGATCTTGTGGAGCTCTGGCCCCAGAAAGAAATAAGGCTCGATGATGGGTAGATGATGTTTTGGCTAAAATCCGTATCACCTTTCTACCGTCCAATTAGCGAACTCACGGCGTTGTACATGGTCGTCCAACTTCTGCCTGGTTGGTGGCGGAGTGTACTCTCGGTCAAACTTTTCCACGCTGCGATAAATTGCCTGCACACTGAAGCCATGATAACGAACGGCCTCACGACGAAATTCACGCTGCGTATTTACAACTGAACCGGAAGTTCGATAATATTTTTTTTAGAATTTCCGCACGTGCGTTCGGCATGATGAAATGGCAAACCTTACTGAATATTGTGACAGCTGGATAGCCCATTATATACATATGACTAATGTGTCGTGGGAAGTTCCTATGACATATGAATGGATTTGGATTTGCTTTTCATGAATTTGGTCATTAAGAACACACTATACACTATACAATTCCAGATATCTTTCGCAGTTTACTTCCCTTTTTTAATGTTTATGCTCCTCAGCTCTTGTGACAAAACCGACGCTATTCTTCGCAGGCCCAATTTTACTGGGTTATAGGTTAACATGAATTTTTGGAACTCACTGTCAGTCCTTTATATCCTCCATTCCTGTTTGTCAAAGATAACAAATGAATGGATGCTTCGATGAAAATTTCCAGAAAAAATACATTTTTCCCAAAACTTTAAACCTGTTCAATATTTCTTCACCCTTAACTGTGCATAAGTCCAACAGCTTTACCAACATTTGCATGTTAATTCACTTTCCACCCTTATTCGTCATCCGAGTGACTTCATCCCCCTTTTAGCCGACCGATTAAAAAGTCATAACAGATATTTCCACATCATAAAACCGGCAAGCGATATAACCACCTATTATTTTGGCCAGCTACAATCTGCAGTTCCACATCTACAAAGTACATTTGTCGGCCGGGTAGATAACTTACTTTTCATCGACCCTTATACATTTCATTCGTTACCCCAAATAATTACAGACTCTCGCTGTTGTGTCACGGCATGGCTATGTACGCACGTGCTTTGTCTCATACCCAGATGTGTCCTTGTACACATACAGACGGCTGGGGATGATGATGATGATGTTGGGCTTTTTCTATTGTACACGGTTTGGTGGCAATCAGTCAGCTATTCTCGAAGCACCACACAACTGGCCCGAATATACATAGCTATGCGTGTCTGTATATCCTTGCAGAGCCTTATCTCTCAGTTACTTTGTTTTTTTTTTTCGTCCTTTTGGTGTGTTGTATGTAAATAACCTTCGTATTTCCAAAAAGGGAGAGCTAATGTACACAGAGTCTGTATGCCTTCAACTGTGCATTCTGATAAACCTATTGCCTCGTTTGGGTGGTGTTGGTGTCATTGCCTAGCCGGAGTGCGGATGCCGTTGGTTAGGGCTCTTGCACATCCCAACCGGCTTATGTGTAAACGTTGTAAAGATCGATAGCTCGTCCCAAAGGACTGTTTTTTTTTTGTTTTTTTGTGCCTAATTTGCATAAGGTCGCTTTTCGTTTGGTTGTCAGAATCCTTCCTTTATTTTCTGCAACCAATAATAGATTTGAATTATGCACTCTTCTTTGTTTGAGGGGATGTTTCAATTAGAGCTGCGAAGGGTTCGAAGGCAGGAACAAAAAACTGCACATGCATGAGTCGATGTGTGCGTGAGTGTAAGCAGAGGGTCCTCATCAAGACTCTTTGGTTTAAATTAGAGCTCTTTACCGCCATATGAAGTAGGGAAAAAAAAATTATTTGAAAAGGATCCTTAAGGATGCCTATACCGGATACGAATCAAAGGACTCGTTACAGCGATACTTCAAGTCCTCTTTGATTCGGTCTCATTGTTCCAAGGAACTCGTTTCTTTCCCTGGGGTTCGGTTTGTTTGAACAATTTTCGAAGGCAAATATTATTTCGTGATGTGTTACATGATAGCAAACCTTTTGCGGATTGATTTGACAGCGGGTGGGGGTGATTCAGGTTTTCGGGTTAAATCGGTTGCGAAGGTGAACGACAAAATTTAATTCCTACGCCGTCGCCAGTTGACGATGGCTTGGTTGCTTAGATGCGACTGGGGAGGGGAGATGTCATGACCCTCAGGCCGAAGACGTTGATTTGGAAATTGAATTGATATTCGAAGCCGTGCCTGTGCTTTGATCCAATTTTGGAAAAGGAACTCATCCAAGTCGATTTTGGTGGTATGATAGAAAAGGGGCTTCGTTGTACCTAAACAGTTTAAATCGTCCAATGAAGTAGATACCTTGACTTACACTTGCACATGTAGTAAATTGTGTTCAAAACGCTTTGGTTTAAAGGTGTCAGTGAAGTCCTTTTTGAGAGTACATAGATCTCCCTTTGATGTTCAGATCAAAATGTTCCAACATTACAATATATTTGTAGACTCTAGTAGGGTTCACTAGAAAGCTTATACCTAGGCTGTTTTTCAAGGCTAAACTTTTAAAGTTTGTAGCTTTTGCGGCAGGCATTCTTATGTAGGAATAGGCCCAACGATGACAACCAATGGATGGTGGCAAGCTAATGCCTCCATTTTTCTTGAAAGTTTTACTATCAAGGCCTTCCAGTTCAGACTACGATCCAGTACCCACCCTAGGTGTCTTGTTTTTTCTGATATTTGGAGTGGTGTTCACACTAGGTGGCACGAGAGATCTAGTTCTGTTTATTGTGCATTAAGACCGGAACTGCATTGTTTGGGCCAGTTGTTCAGGTCGATCAACGTCGATTGGAACAGATTAAGAACTTATCTGTCGACATCATCGGCATAAACGTGGATCCTAACCCCGTTTGGGTCTAGAATTTTGTCACGAATTAGCGTGAGCGGCTAAACTCTGCATGAAGTCATGTTAGCGAGTGAAGCGAGCTACACACCCAAAACTTGAAACACGCCACTCTTGCTTATAGGCGCCTGCCTAGGAGTTGTTGACATACACTTAGCGGAGCGACGAAGTCGGGTTAACGGCTAATCCCTGCGGAGAAAAGGGTGAAGTCATGTTAGCGAGTGAAGCGAGCTACCCACCCAAAACTTGAAACACGCCACTCTTGCTTATAGGCGCCTGTCTAGGAGTTGTTGACATACACTTAGCGGAGCGACGAAGTCGGGTACACGGCTAAACGCCGCAAAGAAAAGGGTGAAATCCTGATAACGAACAGAGCGAGCCATTATCGGCAAGAAAAATTTGGACCTACATAAGTGTGTCCAAATGTCTTAAATGGCACATAAATCCCAAAAGAAAAATTTGGGAATTATATCCCTGCGCCATCAAAACCTGAGTCAGTCCATGTGTCATCCTGTTTTCAAAAGAATCCCAGAACTGATTGGACCGTTCGTGGTATTTTCGATGTCGCTGCAGTAGTTTTCTAGGCTGCTCTTTTTAAAAGCTGTTTGGAGAGGGTATAACTGGCCAAATTAACCAAGACCCAAACTACTTATTTTCGAAGCAAATTTTTAAGAAGCTTAGTGTTCTTTTTTTGAAAGCCAAACACCTTCGTTCGTAATGCATGTAAGCCTTTGCAACTGCATACACGTTTGTCTCAGCCCGTAAAACTTAATTTTCATTTCTCCACACTAACTGAACACAAAAGCACTCCGTTCTCTTCCCATCACTGACACCAATTTATTTTTGTGTTTCTGTACAATATTCAATACATTTTCCAGGACGAAGACAAAAAAAAAAACTTCGTTTCTCACATACAAACGGAACTACTACGATTTCCTTTCGTTCTTCGAATTTACCCGTAGGGGTATTTCGGTCACGAACTCTTGTGTGTTGAAAGGATGTATTGGATTCACCATGCCAGGCCCCCGCCCACCATCCTGCGGCATGTAGTACCTGCACAAAATAGTAATAACCTCCAGTCCCACTACCGCCACCACCGCCTCCTTCGGTATCCGCTTTCTTTCTAAAGTGATTGTAATAGTTAAAGTCGTGTGTGCAGTGACTACAGACAAAGACGACAAAAAAAAAAATAAGAAAGGAACATTCAATTTTCCTTTCAGCCTCAAGAGGACAAAAAAGGACATAAAAGGATTTCTTTACTCGCTTTTCTCAGAATACCCATATTTTTTGTTCATGTTTTACTTTTTTGTCCCATCAGCATGACTACACACACCAAATGTGTGATGAAGCCGAAGCGTTTTTACGCTCGAAATGTTTCTTAAAAGTGTAGGAGTGTACGAAAATTACACTTAAAGGACACATTGGCAAATTATCACGTCCAAGTAACAAAACAAAATGGGATGAGGATATGCAAGGGCCGAAGTAGTATTCCCCTTTGTTCGTTCGGTCTGACCATTATGTGGTAAGGTACTCGTATGATGTGTGCTTTGTTTGTTAGTTTCGAAGGACGTGATCAACTTTAAAACACTTTCAATGGGTGTGCTTCTTCATACAACACAGCTTAGAAACTTTATATTAATTACGAACCTCGCTCCCCTAGTGCAATGCCTGCAGCGGGACTATGTTCGAGTGGTATATCCGGAGAGAAAAATCACGACTAACAGACCATGAAGACCACAGAATCCAGGTAGGCATGTGAAGAGTACTTTGGAAGCAACATTGGTTTCCATTCAATGGAAATCCTGTACATAATCTCTAATTGCATTCAGGATTCTAGACAGGAATAGAGTATTAGAAACTCCAACTGACCTATATGCGTACACGTAGAGAAGCATATCCTTAAGGAAATTGTATTGAATAACTCATGCGGATACTGGTCACTCAAGAAGACTAAACTGCATATGAATCGAGGATTCCTGCAGGATTCATCTCCATTCCCATATGCCATAAATAGATCATGAATCCAGCGCACAACATGTGTGCGGTATGGTTGAGTTGTAAATTTTGCACAACCATAACTCCGGCAAAAAGGACTACGAGTCCCATACTCATCCCATGGCAGATGGGTGAGTTGATCCGGGTGGCAATAACAGGAAAACTTTTACTTTAGTTGCTTTGTCGACTTTGATTCTAATTGGAAAATATTTTTTTCTCTTCCTCTTCTGGATGGAGGGAAACTTTTGTTGTTCTTCTAACTGTTTCCGGCATTTGAAGACTGGTGTGAGGGAAATATTTTCCAGGATAAATATCCTGAATGATGAACTAATTGAATTAGGTATGTGCGCTATGCTGGCGATACACTCTGGTGTGTTGTGTTGTCAGCTACCTGACATGCTAACCGAAGAAAGTTTCCCACTGTTGACGATTGTTGTTTGCGTGTGATATCAGGTGAAATTGAATATCTGCATGGTTTGGTTTTTTCATTTATGAAAGTAGAGCTAGCTATCCCAGGAGCTAAATGGGTTTCAATAGGGAATGTTTGTATTTGTCTTTTGGAATAAGCGAGGCTTAGTAGGACTGCAGATCAAGGAGGATTTCGTGTCTACATTCCCATTCAGAGGTCTGAGGTAATTCAATTTGAGTTTGTTTAAAGTGTCTTTCTTGACATTCTAATACACTTTAAAGGATTTTCCATTCTAAAGTGTTAGCAAATTATACATGAAGTTAGGAACTGTCATGATAACTCTCAGTCCCAGTCAAAGAAAGGATGAAAGTCCTACCATTCCCTTCAACTCAACTCAAGCTCTTAATGACTGAGAGTCCAGTTCAAAGCCAATAGTCTCGTCTAGATCTGCTGTGCATGGATCCAAGCCTCCAAATACAAAATTTATGACCAAGGCTTTTGAAACTGCGCTTTCTCTATCCAAAATAGCTATCCTATAAGCGACCGACAAAAGTATCTCAAACTCTAGAGGTGGTAACGAACATTTCGTTGAGCTGACTGGATTGCTGCCTGTGCCGTGAAAGTAGACACACATACAACTGGGTAGGTCACCTTTGATAACATGTGATCTTAAACAAGCCTTCTCCAGCCCTGGGACTGAAGTCGTTAGAAAGGACGCTTAGTGTGTCTGCCACTGACGCAAAAGGTCTAGATGACTTCCTGACGCAATAGATTTGTAATCTCTTTGTTCATGATTGTTCGTCTAGTTAGGCTTGTTATATTCGGCGCGTGAAAGGAACATTCCTGTTAGTATCTACTGCTCTAAGATCTATCTGCTTGGAGTATCAGCATCCCCAATCCGAAGTGTACCAATGGAGCAACTCTCACATATCTACTATTTGCTATAAGTTTCCTGAACCTACGGATCTACCAATTTCATTTTCAGCTACTAGTCCTTTGAAGCAGGTAGTGCAGCTTAAACCAGTTAGCATTCAACAAAACTTTGAAAATATTTCTACGAGTATTTTTTGGCGCTAAACCCACGTATTTACGTACCTATTTCAATTAAGATTAGTTTTTACAGTGCCAATTAAAAAATATTTACTAATACTTTTTTTTTCTTTTTTTTCCAGGTAAGTGAATTGCTAGAGCTTGCAGTAAGTCCTAATTAAGAGCATCGTAGTCCGGTCATATTTGTTTTCTAAAGGGCTTTTCAATAAGGACATAACAATTTCGTATTTAAATAAAACAACAAAATAAGTGAGATATTGGCCTGAAACTTAAACCAGGTGTAGTATGCATGTTAAATTTAAGTATGTAATTCGATCTCCTTCATATGAACACCGTGAGCACGTTTGCAGCGATCGATCCTTTGGAGTCATTTTTCCATCACTCTCTCACAGTTATAGGACGGAAATTTAACAATTTTACTTTCGCTATTGTACCTGAGCTCTTTTAACTTTCAACAGCTTTAAATCGCATAACCGACGTAGATATTCGATCAGACCATCACTCGAACTTCCCCATCTTGTTGGAATTAATGTCCAAACTATACAATTCTGGTCAGAAATAGTCTTCCAACATGGCGATCAGTTTAATCAACTGAATTTGTTCATTTTTAACTGAAGAACTGCGATATTTTCGTTGTCTTACTGCCACCGGAATATTCAACAGTGACTCGAATTTATGCACTATAGCAGGCACAGTCTGTCTGCTGGGACGATCACTACAATCTTTAAAGTTGCAATCACCAACTCAGAATTTCGGTAGTAAGTTATACTAATTTCCAAACGTTGCTCGTTTCTGAACTTCACCGTGATAAAAATATAAGTATTGACTGATGTTTTCACATTGACAGATCGTACAAAAATTTTAGGACTGCACTTTTATAAAAATCCAAAATTGTTATGTCCCTACTGAAAAACATTTCCACTGTTCCACTGTCACTCTCATTCAATACACTGTTCGACCTCGTATTAAGCAGGATCAGTTGATTTTCAATTTTCCTCATACTCAACACGGCTTAACGAATAAATTCAATACAACAAAGAATTGCGTTTAGCGGTACTCGATTTATTATTATAAATCTACTATTTCCGAATTCAACATATTTTACTGGATATGTATATTCAATGTAGCAAGAGGCGCTTTAAATATATCGCGAAATTCCACATTGGGCAACTAAAAAATAGGAGAATAGTAAATATGTATTTCAAAATAATCAAATCACATTTTGTCATACCCTCAAGCTGAGTGCACCACTAACCAGAAGTAAGGCGATGTAAAGGACTCTCATATTGACACTGAACACTCTCTTAGCACTGAAACTGAAAGACTGTGGAAAAGGTATTCCAATCGGTGTTTAAATACGTTCGATGTAATGTAAAATGTAATTCGAAATTTAACCATGGCCGTAACTAAGTACAAACCGCTAATTATTCTTTTGACAATTAACAATGAATTTTTTTTTTATTGGTTTTTTTTACAACTCGTCAAATTACCATTTTTACTGTAAACAACTGTATGTCCGCGCTTAAAAGACAGTTAGATAAGTGGTCAAGACCCTTAATCAGGTTCAGACCTCAAATAAACCCCAAACAATGTCTCAACTCCCGGAGACATGGAATACATATTGGGCCTGATATAAAGGGGTTTTCAATAAGGACATAACAATATTGTACTCAAGTTCACCACAGAATGGCTGAAACTTTGGGCTGAGATTTATGCCTAGCATAGTAGATACATATGTTAGATTTATGTATGGAATTCGGATTTATTCATGTGACCACCGGGAGTAAGTTTGTAGCGTTCGATTCGCTGTAGTCAATTTTTCAACACTTCCACACATATGGTCCAGTACGTGCCCAAAACTAATAAAACATTCATACAACTTCAAACATATTAATGACTTCACTAAATATATAGGTCGATGGGACCCAGGACCTAGCTTCTCGTATCCGAAATGCAATATCATGACACAAGTTCTCTCGGATGTTTGTCAGACGTTCGCAATAGGTGGGCTCGTGAAAGAGCCTTTAGGTGTTGTCTAGGGATTGCTCCGTAGTCCAACGCACTAACCACTGAGCCACGTCGCAAATGGCTATCAAACATTTTTTTTTCGGAATTTTCGAATTAGGTCCGACGAAATCGTTGGCCGTTTCATTATGTCAGTGATGTTGTCTGTTCTCGTCCCTGTAAGATTTCAAGTCCTTATTACAGGCTTCTTGGGCTTCTTAACTAAGCAAGCCAATAGGTAATAAGACCTCTCGAACTATAACAGATCCATAAAGTAGTATCTTGTGAAGAGTTGGTGTCATAAGTCCTGTATACCCTTGTGGGTCCTGGGGCCTCGAGAATCACTACGCGGCATCGTGTACGATTTCTGGAAATATGTACATATGTATGCCTAAGTTCTCCCCAACTCTTTCCCAGTTGCCGTGCTTTCTTCTCAACTGTTCTGCGCCACGTACTCCTAGAACCGCCGCGTATCCTGCCATCCTGAGTAAGCGGGTTCCATTGCATCGCGTGGTTAGCTATGGACCTGTCACCCTTTCGGAGAGTATATCCAATCCACTGTCACTTTCGTCGTCGTATTGTTTTCCCTATAGGTTCATGGTCCGTTCTTTGATAGAATTGTTCGTTAGAGATACGGTTTGGCCAGCAAATCCTAAAGATATATCGTAAGCACCTATCGACGAACGTTTGCCGCTTCCTCGTGGTAGTGGCAATCACCCTCCAGGTACCACATCCATATAGCAGCATGGCTTCAACGTTAGAATGGAACAGTCGTAGCTTGGTGGTTAAGCCAATCGCACTACTACGCCAAATTGTGGATAGCATCCTAAATGCAGATTTTACTTTGCCTATTCGGCTGGCTACATCCAGTTCGGTTCCGCCATCGGTTGAGACAATACCCCCAAGGTTTTGGAAACTCTCTACTCTCTCAACCCTTTGTCCAGCAATGGATACATGAGTTGATGATAATTTTCAGCCCAACGACGTCTGCTTTCCTCTCCACGTTTGCTGTCATTTGGTGAAGGTCCATAATTCTATGTGACAGCAGGCATACGTCGTCGGCGTAGTCGAGGTGTTTGAGTTCAGATGTCAGAGTCCATCGAATTCCTCCGTTTCCTGTTGATAAGGCTGCAGGCACGGCGCTAATCACCAATAAAAATAGTATTGATGAAAGTATCCAGCCTTGCCGAACCCCACTTTGGACTTCGAATTCCTCTGACAGGCCTCCTCTGTGCAATACGTGACATGTGGACCCATCATATCTAGCCTTGATAATTGCTATTCATTTATCGGGAATGCCTCTCCTGCGCAAGGCCAAATAAATACCCGATTGACACGACACTATCAAACCCCTTTTCAAAATCGATGAACAGAAGATAAAGTGGCGATCGATATCCAACACATTGGACTATAATGATCCGCAGGGTGTTGATGTGGTCGACACAGGAGGATTCAGAGCGGAAACCTGCTTGTTCGGCGTCGAGTGTACTTTGATTTACTCCGGGATGATTCTAACTATTATCTATATTCTAGCAGGCTGCGCGCAGATATCCATCCAGTTGTCGCACTGCATTAGATTGCCTTTTTAGGGAGCTTGACGATCATTCCTTTCTTCCACTCATCCGGAACACTCTTGGCTTCCCATGTTCTCCCGACAAGTGGGAACAGTAGCTCTGCCGATGCAGTTGGCGCAGCTCGTAAAAGCAAGTCCTGCCGTCTTATTAGTTTTCAGTGCTCTGATCGCGGTAATAAGCTCATCCCTCCTGGGGTTTGTGGTGCGGATTCGGGAATTTCTTTCTACGGACACATCTGTCTGACTCGGTTCAGAACCGAAGCAAAATGCTCCTTCCATACTACCCCTCATCCGATATGAGCAACGAACCGTCTAAACCTTTCACTGGGAGTTGATTAGAGCTTCGGCCACCTATAATCTCTTTGACGATTCTATAATCGATGTTCTGGATCGATGTTTGTTTTACAAGAAGAAACAGAAACAAACAGATTTTGGAAAAACTTTTCCAAATCCCGGCTTTGGTTTGTCTACAATTAGTGAAAGCTGGTTTTTAAGTTGTTCTTGAATATTCTTTTTTGTGTTCTGAACCAAGTCCTTGTTCCCTTTTGATAAGCGCCAAGGGAGTGCTATAGCTGCAGTGCAACAATGACTCAAACAACCTTATTCAGGCATGTAGTACAGGGTGGGCCAAATACAAGTTTCTTTTTAAAAATGCAATCAAGTGAACAAAATTGAATTTACTGTTTGTTTTTTCGGCCAAAAACTCAATTATTTCATTCATACTTGCATTTGAAAGTCTTTGTATTGCTATTGCAGGAAACTTCGAATAGCGTTTTTCTATTAATATTTTATTTTGCGTCGGAATTTCGAACAAAATCCAAAATTGTTATGTCCCTACTGAAAAACCTTTCCACTGTTCCACTGTCCCTATCATATAAAAACACTGTTCGACAGTATCACCTAATTTTCAATTTTCTTCTTACTCAACACGGCTTAACAAATAATTTCAATACAACAAAGAATTGTGTTTAGAGTTACTCGATTTATTAGATGATAAATCTACTTAGATCAGGATTCAACATATTTTACCTCAAACGTATATCCAATGTAGCAAGAGGCTTGTTAAACAGATCGCGAAAGACCACATTGGGGAACTAAAAAATAGGAGTAAATAGTAAATATGTATTTCAAGATAATCAAATCAGATTTTGTCATACCCTATAGTGGAGTGCACCATTAACCAGAAGTAAGGCGATGTAAAGGACTCTCATATTGATACTCAATGCTCTCTTAGCACTGAAACTCAAAGACTGTGGAAAAGGTATCCCCATTGGTGTTTAAATACGTTCGATGTAATCTAAAATGTTATTCGAAATTTGATAATGGCCGTAGCTAATTATTGTTTTGACAATGAACAATGAATTTACAAAAAAAGCTTTTTAATATGTTAATTTTATTGGTTTTTTTTTTATATCTCGTCAAAGTACCATTTTTACTGTAAACAACTGTATGACAATTAGATATTTGTTCCACGAGTGGTCATGACTCTTAACTGCAAACTATATCTCAACTGAAACATATGAAAGATTTAAAATTCTATTGGGCCTGATATATAGGGTCCTGCAATGTGGACATAGCAGAGTTGTATTTAAGTCCACCACAGAATGTATGAACTTATTCCTGAAATGTATCCCCTTCCATAGACCATTTGTTTGACCAGCTGTGTGGCATGTGGCACCATCTTGTTGGAACCAGATATCACTGATGTCAAATCCGTCCAATCTTCAGCAAAAATTATCTTCCAACATGACACACCTTTGACATGAAATCCACGTCACGCGGTCACCTTTTGTGGATGCAATGAAGTCGTCTGAAACCCATGTGGGTTGGTTGCTGTCCAATAACGTATATCTTGCTTAAAAAACCATTAAGCCCATCATGCGCTTTCGATTTCTTTGTGAAAATCAGAGTTTCCTTTAAACTTTCGCATAGCTCAATTGGAGAAGTCTTGGCTCTTCAAATGCCCAAGAGACTCCAGTTCTTGATATAATTTGATCTCGCAAGGGTTTAGACCAAAATCGTTACTCAAAATTTGCCGCAATATGAACTGAGAGATTCACATTTCATGTAAATGACGTGGAATCGACTATTTTGGCTCACTAAAGCAGTTGCAGCTGCCTTATATTGTCTCACTGGCACGGGAGCGTTCAATATTGAATATATTGACTCCAATTCATCCGATATAGGACGCACAGCCTGTTTGGTGGATCGATTACAACAACCGAAAATTGGAGCTCTTAAAGTTGCGACCACCTACTCGGAATTTCAGTACTAATTTGTGCTCGTTACTGACGTTTGTATGAAAATACAAAATTTGTTATGACCCTATTGAAAAAACGGTCTATGCACGAGGTACTACCTAACGGCATACCTCCTATAGCAATGCTACTTTTTTCAATCGTTATGTTTTAGCAGCTGTCAAAGCTACCAATGACATCCAGCTGTCAAAATATTCAGCCATTTTTGGAGCGAACACAATCCACAAGTCTTCCACCAAGCATCAATGCATTCACAAGGATTGACTGTTTGGTGTGGCATCATCGGACTGTTACCGCTAATGGTCTCAGGTATTGAGCGATGTTAACCGACTTTCTGTGGCCAGAACTCGAGAACATCGATATATGTTCGATAGTGGTTCCAACATGAAGGAGAAATTTGGCGACTAGGTCATCTCATGTCAATTGTTCATGGCTCTTGATTCCACTCAATTATTTTCTCTGCGGCTATGTTAAGAGCTCGATGCCAACATTCGAGACGCTATTGCCGGAATAACACCGCACATATTGGACCGAGACCAGCCAGTGAAGCCGAGGCGGTCATTTGACTAATAATGGCGTGAATGTAGCTTCAAAATAAAGCCTTTTTTTTCTTTCGTTCTTATCTGGTCACCCTGTGCCGTGATCGTCAGTGCACTTGCAACTCCCTCAGATCATGTGACTAACCGACATCAATAGACATCATTATCCAGCGCTATCTCTCGCTCTCTCTGTGGCGCTATCTGATTGCTAATTATCATAATGAACTGCAATCATTACTGTTTCTGGTGTTCCTTCGGTTGCCGATAGGAATAATTAGATACAATCACAAACCGTTTCGTATACCACCCGATACTTCCGACACACAAGACGTTTGCCGCACACATTCCTTAACTTCCAGAATGCGACGAAGCCATCAGCTACTCCATGTCAAGATAAAACTACTGTTTCCAGCCAACCATAGATGAGGACAGATCATGTTCTGTGTTTCACATAACATGGGTGGAATCCAATTTAATTTGAATTAGTCTCGTCTCGTCATCGTCGTTGCACGGTCACACCTCCCTTAGCTTTATAGGAGGAAATAATCTTTTGGATTGGCAGACATGCGAGTTCAAGTCAAGGAAATTATTGTAATTAACAACATTTACTTTGCTAATTAAAACGACGGGGTTTCGCCGAGAGGAGTGTTGTACTGTACTGTTGGCGGGTATGTGCCGACACGTCGTCTCCAAACAATCAAAGAGAATTCCATTTGCATCATTCATTCTAAATATAGAAACCCATTAACGGTGAGAATTCATTCAAATTGTGAGCCATTCATTCAGAACCTGCTATTTTTGAAGTTATATCACCAGCAGAACGTAATAGGTGTTTGCTGTGTGATTTTCGTGGGACATTGGAATCCATAGGAATTGGAATACAGTCAGCGACGAATTATATTGCGTCAGGTATTTGTAAATGGAGAGGAAGTCTGGTTGCCCGTATCAAGTCCGCTGTGGAATTTAGAACTTCTCTCAAATCTTCTATTAGTTTTTGTATCCTATCCGCATGGTCGGTAAAAAGTTTTGAAATACTCCAACTGCCACATCCGTCCTTTCATAACTCCACTATATTGCTTAAAATCGAAAAATTTTATAAAGACCAAATATTTTGACATTCAAATTGTCTACAATTCGTCTATACATCTTATATGCCTACACCTATTTTTTGAGGGTGTTTTTTTTTTCAGAAACCTGATTTTAATGGTATTTTTTATGTAACATTCTCAAACAGTGAAAGGTGCCACGCCCATTTTTGCAAGGCTAATATAAAGGAAGAACAAGCTTTTGGTTGCACCTTTTCTATATATTTTAACCTTGTTTCGATACAGACTGTCAGTAATTTTCAGTCAAAAAATTACAGGATGCCGTCACGTTCCGTTTTCTGCAAGGATTACTACAACATATCCCTCTAAATTTTTCCCACTTTAGAGACCACTTTTTGGAGGATTGGGTATAGCTGATACGCCTGATACACTGAACAATCTATTGACTTGTTTCACTTACAAGACTGTGTCCCAGTGTTGTTAGAGTGGCTACGAATGCGCAATGTTGTTCCATCTTTTAAGCTGACGCTTACCCGTAAGACAGATCGATGATGTTTTGATTTAAAACTATCCATAGATATCCCCTCAGAAATGCCTTCAGATGGTTACATACAGGTGTGTGCTTTCTACCCATAAAATGCTGAGTATCTAAACATTCTCTAAATGCATCTCTTTGTACTCCAAAGACGGAAGATATTTTGATGCGACTACTAGATGATCGGGATTGCATTCAGTTCTTCGAAATATCCTCTGCACTATTGCGGGCATTAGTATCTAGTGCTATGATTCCTATTAATTCTCTTCCTGAACCTGTGGATAAATGTTGAATGTTTTCGACCTACATATACCTCCTCTGCTTCAAATCTATTTTCGACAAAGTGCGTAGTCACCTTCCCTAAGTTGGATTGGTTTCATAGAGTGGCCGTAGACGTTCGACCTTACTTCAAACTGTCTTCAACCCTCTTATCCTAAGGATGTAGCAATTGGTAATGATAATCATTCGATTTTAATCAATCTTGGGATTACTATGAAAGATAAGTTAAAAAACGTTTTTCCCCCCTTTCTGGCTGTTTGTCTGTCTTTACTCTCGACTGCAGCCTAAATGGCTGGACGAATTTACTTCGAACTTTATATCTGGAGTCTGTGGGATGGGAGAAATCGGACTTTTCATTCTGACCTCAAAATTAAGGGTACTTAATTAATTTTCTCGAAAACAGCTCTAACGATAGTCATAATATTTCTAGCTATTCCTTTATTTCCTTATTCCATGCCACGCCCACTTTGTAATTTTTTTATTGCAAAATTTTCAGTAAAAATCAGAAAAACTTGTTAAGGAAATATGTATAAAATCTTGAAGTTCTCTATAATGCGCCTCAGAACTATTTTTGTATGGCCACGCCCACTTTGTTAGAGTATTTAATAAAAAAAAAAGCAAAAATAATTGTGTAATCTCGCAGATACCATCAGTTAAAATATTTCCCGCGCCCACTTCATTAGAACAAAACTTGAGCATTAAGGTGCAAGTACGTACGATCCAATCGTACTTTACTTACTTAGCGTCACCTACAGTTAGATGTGGACTTGGCCCTTAACCACGTTAGTAAGCACGTTCTTTCGATAAATGCCTTCCAAGTTGAGCTTGTGGTTTTTTTTCCACTTGTGCGCACCACAGAAGGCAAAATCTCCCTCTGCTACGTTGTCCTTCCGGATTGGAATCGAAGGCTCTGCGGGTCGGAGCCGTCTTAGGCGACTGATGCGTACTTTTCTTAGGTCTTGTCTAAATTATACGCCAAATTGCACTATTGTTTGTCTTGAACAATTCACATCAAAGTTGTAGCTAGGCTAGGGATATGGTATCCGGCCACCCCGAGGACCATTCTAAATGACTTCCTAAGCTTGTTAACTTCAAATGTTGTAGTTTTGCAAGTAAAAGGTTGTTAATCCTTTAATAAGTTCCCTGACTAATGTTCGGCTGTGATGTATGATGTTGATACATCTCTCTCTCTTGGATACATTCCTATCCTACCTTAAATACCTAAGTATGGAAGATTCTATCTTCCCTCATGCGATTCATTTTAAGGCAGTCATTATAGGTACCTTCAAGACTCATCAAGCCGCGAGAATCAGAGAACACAGTTCAATAAATATTTTTCATTCAAGTGACCCTGTGTACCACATCACTCACTGTACTTAATAAGAACAATAGCATTCATTGAACTGCAAAGCCCTGCGCGCACACAACCCCCTTACCCATGAGTGCACGTGCCAATAATTTTGAAATATTAGTGCGCTATGCACGTGGTTATGGTATGCAAATTGTTGTGCCAATCAACACGCTCTCATATCCCTCCGCTAAATAATAGATTTATTCAAAATCCATCATCCATATGCGACAATGATGAGATGCACAACAACGACGAACAACGAACGACGAAGGTTATGCCAGGTTAAACGTTCCCCTACACAAGCAAGCTAGCGACACACAGCTTCATCGAACCATGTGACCGGAATGAAAAGCTCCTGCAGCTAGATTGCTTGCTGAGGCGGATTTTCCAGCTCAAATTTCACCTGAAAATCCATACCAGTCGGTTGGTGGTTTTCATATCTATTCCACCACCCCCCCACCCTTGCTCACCTAAAATCCTCATCTCTATCTCTCTCTCACATCAGTGGCAGCAATAATTATTGTGTTCGTCGTTCTTGTCGTTATCGCGATCGGACATACATAAATGCCGTGTACATGACACTTTGGCAGCGCGTGTGTGTTGTGCATTCTTGAACAGGCACAATGGACTCGTTTAGTGTTTAACTCACCACCACCAACCACCCGTAGTCATACTATAATGGCCACCTCCTGACGGGAAGTGGGCAGCTTTGGAAAACTGCAAATTGGAAGCTCGGCACTCATATTCACCTTGTCTTGAGGAAGTTCATGTGCTGCGCTGGTGGTTGTTGGCCTCTCTAGTTGTGCATTGTAGCATAGCAAGAAATCCTGTCCAACAGAGAGAGAGAGAGAGAGAGAGAGAATGGAAAAAGAATCACAACTGCCAAGGGATAACATTATGTGACGTAATTGTTATCGGAGATTTCGCATCCTTTATTCGAAGTTTATCGAGTGTGAAACGATTTTCAAGTGAAACTTTTTTTTTTCTCATCGCTTGTTTGTTTCTCTATTTTCGCCCTCGTGTAGGCGCATTTGTGTGTGTAGGAAGGAGGCAGATATTACTGCGAATTTAAGAGGGTAAAGGACTCTTTATTGAGCGGTGTGAGTGGAACATAGTACCTTAATGGTTCAATTGAAACAATAATTTTGCCACGGTGAATGGTTTGCATCATGACTGTGGACATGGCTCAGTGGAGGAGGGATTGATTTATGTAGAGTTTTGGGTTTTAAGAATTATTTTTCGAAGTATAATCCTAGGAAACCTCAGAACGATAATGGTGTGTTTGAAGAGGCACTAGTCATCTAAGAACTTTATATGTACATCTGATGTGCTTTCCTTTCATTTGATTTCCATTGACGAACCAGTGTATCAGAAGTGGATTTGTCACCACTCTATCACACTAAGGTTTCCTCAACCTTCTAATGACCTCGAGGCATACTTAAGCATTGATTCCTGATGAGGGATATAGTATCAGGATGCCTTTTAGCTGTGTAAGACGGTGCCCTATTCACATACTTCATAGACTGATTGACATCAGCTTTTTAAGTAGTCTGATGCTTATTTTCTTAAAAACAATCGTTTAGTCTGCCTCCATCGTATATAGTCAAATCAGTTTCATTTGTAACAAACTGAAACGAGAATGGAAGACCGAATTAAAAACGCGGAAAGACCCATCGCAACTTTGTCTAGTCATCCTTGTACAACAATTCCAATCCCTATTATAACAGTCTGCTTTGGGAAGAAAGCAAGTGTCAGAAAGTTCAACTTTGCAACTTAATTCAGAGAGTTCTTGCTCCGGCTTTAAGCGCCACCTAGCTACCCAAGAAAGATATCTGTTAACATCACAGGGATCTACTGTTTAGTGCCGTTTCCTAAGGGCAACTTGTTATTTAGCTTTTACATGCCAATTATACTCTCGGATGTTTGTCAAGCGCTCGAAAGAGATGGGAACGTGAAAAAAACTTTTCGGTGTTGCCTGGGGATTGAACCTAGAACCCATCGCTCTGTAGTTCAACGCAAAAAACCGCAGGTTGTTCCTTCCCTGTTTGGGACGTTCAACTGTCAAGTAAGTCACCTTATAGCAAAATGATCAGATTGCTCTGATATTCCTTCCCTGTGAGTACAATTTTAGACAGATCTTGTACTCAAGTCGCATACTCACGTCGGCCAATTGATGAACGCTCGTCGTGAGATGACCCAGTTGTCAAATTTCTCCTTAACAACTTCGCTTGTATGGCATGTAGTGCCGTCTTGTTGGAACCACATCTCGGATATATATCGAGCTCTGAGCACAGAAACGGTCTCTCCTCTTTCTCATTTCGAAAGAAATAAAGTCCGATGGTATCTCTATGCCATAAACCGCACCAAACAGTCAATCTTTGTGGACGTATTGTTGCTTGGTCAAAGTCTTGAGGATTGTGTTCGCTCCAATAGCGGCAGTGCAGCATTTCCAGAGTCCAAACGGCGTTGCCTATAGTCGTTCGACTTCAATTCTAACCTCAGCACAAGCTTATAGGTCCAAATCCAACCAAATAAGTCCGGTTGGCTCTCTGACGATGCCCAATGCATCTATCAGCGCTGAATCGACATATATGGGTCGTCTTCTATACTGACAGCGACTATGTTTTCTTCATTTCCCACCAATCTCTGTCTGTTTTATGACTTAAAGTCCAAAAGAGCGTTCCATTGGAATGGCAAACCTCACTGAATGTTTTGACAGCTGGAAGTCATTGGGAACTTTGACAGCTGCTGAAGTATATCAATTGGAAGTAGTTTCATTGCTATCGGGTCACCCTTAGCATTTATAGCATGTACAAGAGTTTTGAACGGGCAATAGTCCTCCGAACAATCGCAGTCCACATCTCTAGCTAGCTTCAATAGGTATCCACCCTTACGAATCATTTAATTGCCCCCACATCCTTGCTATTGCCGTACTACGTTTCGATGAATATCTACCCCCTTTGACGTCATGCCCAAGGGCACACAATGTCAGTCAGAGTCCGCCAAAATGTGTCTCAAATTCAAGTGTTATGGAGTCTCGCCTCGCCTCTGGCAAACTGTGTCACCCAAAGTAATTACTCAACTTATTGCATGTTTCCATCGGCCGTGTTAAATATAAAAACACCATTAACTGATAAACAAAAAAAAACTGAATTAGTAAAAACACATTTTTCTTATCACACACCTTCTGCAATTCATCATACACACAGGCTTGTGTGTTCTGTGCACACACTTTGTTCTACATATTCATAATCGTCAACAATGTCCTTTGACCTCCGCCAAAAAAAAACTGTTGCGTTGCGTGCTAAGTTAACCGCTAGGCGTATACTTATTTGTTTTCTGTCGACACGGAGCATGGTCCTGTTTTGTATCCTTTTCATCCTATTGCCGTGCCAGCACAAACATTGGACAGGGTAATTTAAAATGCCGGGTCTTTCTATCAGCTCTCTCAACTTCAAATGCAGAACAAGGACCAAGAGGTGGTTTTCCCAATGAACCATGTGCCCATTTGGTAAATTGAACACAACAACAGCACATGGACCATTATTTCCGGATAACGTTGTTCGAGCTTTAGTGCTATTCAATGGTACGTGCATATATTGGAAAATGCCGTAGGACTGAGGAGAAAAAGGATGCTAGGATATGTTCGAAAGATTCGTTAAGTAGGGAGTTCACCAATAGGATGTGTTGCGCTGACAGTGCAAGCATACATCGCAGGTGATAAGTCAAAGGAAAGCTTTAGATTTTTTAATTTCGATTTTGAATAAGCAAAACTCCTTGTGCCGGACAAAAAGGATGCCTTTCACTTTGAAAGGAGTACTAATTCGATTATAGGCAGTGTAGCTAGGTACTGGAAAATTGATAATCTTGAGTTTGAAGGAATGAACTGGACAGTGAAATGCAATTGGTATCTCTCGAGGAATTATTTATGTACCACCTGACTTGGTTTCTATGGGTGCAGGAGAGAGTCCGCGCTTGTAGTGAGTTTTCTTCCCAGTTCTGTTCCATTCTGAAAAGTGTCTGCCTGAGACACGGCAGTCTTCCAATCCCGTCGATCCCGGGTACACTGCCTTTAGTTGTCCAGACCAAGTCCTCTGGCATCTGCTTGGACCTTAAAACTGAGGTTCGGTCTTCCTTGTCGTCTCGAACCTGGTGGCTGTGATTCGAAGACCCTATTTGCTGGAGCATTAGTGTTTATTCGCTCGATGAGTGTAGTCAACGTGTTTTTGCTTTTTGGACCTCGCATACGGGACCAAAAATCTGGCGAACATTTTTTTCTCGAAAGTTCCTACAGCTTCTACAACTGCGCGCTAGTAGCTACCGATGATGTCTATGTCATCGACATTTATTGAAGGTAGTGCCTTCCGTGTTAACATCTGCCCTCGCACTATCTGTTCCAACACAAGCTTGAAGAAATCATACAACAGCGCATTTCCAGCGTTATGTGGCACAGTTGGATTAATTCTGTCGGGATCCCGAATTCGGGCATCGCCTTGTAGAGCTCCAGATGATGAACGCTGTCATATGCGGCCTTAAAGTCGATAAGGAGATGATGAGTTTCGACTTGAAATTCTTTGGTCTTTTTCAAGATTTGGTCGATCGTCCATCTGCTGGGCCGGAAGCCACACTGGTACGATAAGTGTGTTGCAGAAGGGTTTCAGACGTTCACACAGTACATTGGATAGGATCTTACACGCGACATTTAGCAGGGATATGCCTCGGTTGTTCTTGCTAGACATAGGATCGCCTTTCTTGAAGATGGAGCACATAGAGCTGATGGTTCAGTCATCGGGCACAGCTTCACCCACCCATACTTGGTTGATGATTTGGTGCATGCACCCTACCAAAACATCACCACCATGTTTAAAAAGCTCTACTGGTAGCCCATCAGAGCCAGCGGCTTTGTTGTTCTTCAGCTTTTTGATAGCTGATGGAACCTACCTTGAACTGGGAGACTGCGTGGCTCCTTTTCTTTTTACGCAGGATCTTTTTTTCCTTCTTTCTTCTGTCCCGATACTCTGCCCTTGCTGCTCTTGGTTTGCGCTGCAACTGTTGTGCATTTTCTGTCACCTTTGTCAGACGTATGCATTCATCATCATACCAAGGGCTCCTCATAGGTGATGGTTGGTAACCTATGGAGGTCTTTGCTACCTCTTTGAAGACGTCGCGATACTGGTTCCACAGATTGTTGGCGTTTGTGGCGTCTGTAGACTCTGCCTACTCTGGCAGTGCTTCCAACTGGGCCGTTCGCATCTTCTTCTTGTTGGATAGTCGAGCTCTGAATTCGGCTACAACAAGAAAGTGGTCAGAGTCGACATCGACTCTAAACAGTGTTGGTGTAAAAATGGAACCCTGCGGCTCTCTAGCTGAACGCTGGAGATAACGTATATTGAAGTTTTTAAAGGCAAGTTTTCATTTATGTACAGTGTTGGTGTATCTGAATCAAACTGAACTTCAAAGTACACTCCGGCACCAGGAGGTCCGTCAGTGTATAACACGACCCCTTGCTGTTCCATTCTGCTATTTACTTAAACCGATACATAACCGATACAAGGGCTATATTAATGCTACCATTTTGACAAGATTTCATCATCATTTGCTTAAAGAATCAAACCTACTCCAAAAAAAAAGTACTTTTGATTAATGATTTGCCATTTGCACACATCCTGCATGGCGAAGGGTGGTGTTTTTAATAATACCATTTTCCCCCATCAGCAACCATAATACTTCAAACAAAATGAAAATATCCCCGGAAACGAGCGAGAATCCATATTTCTTTTTTGTTCCTGATTTCGTTATCAGAACGTGCCCCAAATTACTTGAATAATGCATGGACTGAGCGTTAAGTTCCATCACACACATTAAAGCAGGAAACAAAAAAAAATTGCAACAAATTTCCACTCGACACTGATAGTGGGGACTCCTCCCTTTCAATATTCTCAATAAATAAATAAATTGCCAGAGATTACGTGCAGTAGCGGGGAGAAAATAGATTTGTTCCATCGAATACCCGAACTAATCATAGAATGTGTGAGTGAGTCGCCGTCGCCACCGCCGCCGCCGGGTCCTTGTCAGGAGTGTTCGTTTATCCCTCTTTGTTCCGATAAGGGATATTTTTTGTTGTTGTTCTTGTTTTCCTTGGTAAATCGCTGCGGATGCACACTTACATTATCCGTACCGAGGATGAAGGATTTCAAAAGGGGACATCTGCTAGATTTGGCAAATCGATTTGTTACCGAGATTTGCACCAATCCCCATGCATTGTTGCTGATGGATGCGTTCGAGATTAGCACTCAATTGTGAAAAGGACTTCCAAACATCGTCCAGGGATTACATTCGGTTCGTTCGTCAAGCAGGCGCGAACATGATGTAATAAATTAATAAATTCAATGTAATGCGGTTCGCTAATTAACCATTCGGACCAATTGTTCAAATCCTTTTAATCAATTTTCCACATATTGGTTTCGTGGTTCATTAGCATATCAAAGGCGTGTTAAACGAGGGATAAAAAATCAGAATTAAACCCATCGTACACCAGACGATGCCTTCTGATACATATAAACCAGGCGGGACCATTAATTTTGCTTGTATCCGTATCTCCTGACCAATGTTTCATTAAAAAGGGCTAATTGGACATTAACGACGCAGGTAATTTTCCAATTAGTCACTACCGCTAAGAATCTTGTTTTATGGTACATTTTAACATTTCGACTTACAAAATTGTGCCTGTTTCGACCTGATGAAGACACACATCCTTTCAAATTACCATCAACTGCAAGCATCAGCCAGATGGTTTCTCTTTTTCGATATTTTCTCTTAAAAGGACATCTTGTGCTTTAGATACTTTCGTCGAACTTATTGAAAGTTATGTAAAGAGTTTGCAAGTTCAAGTTTTTAAGTTTTTATTGAAGTTTTCAACCTAAGGTCTTGTGGCAGATACATTGAGGATACTACTCAGAAACCATAAGTGGTCTGGTGAAATTGCTTAAATTTTAAATATTGTATCTAAAGCAAAGTCTCTGTAGTTCACTTTTGAGAAGATAGTTTAATTACTTCTTATCGATCTAATGGCTTGATATGCTGGTACTTGAAGCTTGGATAATTCTGTTATCAGGATTGCTATAAGCTATCTTACGAAACACGCTTACTTTCTCTACGATTCGATAATACCGGCACCGCTTAAGATTGTTATTAAACTAAATGAGCGTTGTGGCTCTCGGGAAATGGGACAACTCATACGCTTGGATGCTAATACTCCGAATATAGTCGAGGAAACCATGTCCTAGACTTTCCACCATCGTCTGACATGGTCATTAACAATGTTGGTTCTCAGCCAACCTTTGACAAGAATAAAATAGGTGATGGACTTGGCCTTATCTCACCAGTACCTCCGATTACTAACTGGAGAGTTCTGCCGGAAGTATCCCAGTCTGATCATAGGTACAACGCCTTCCAAATCAAATGCGAATCCATTACTTTGCAGGAGAGGATGAATCTGTGAAAAACTAGTTTTAGTTTTAGAGAAGAGCTATCAACTCTGTCAAAACTCCACCTAAACTCAGATACTGACTGGTATCATTGCCCGATATTTCGAATTGACGTCCCCGGTTTTGCAAACCTTCTGTAGATCGCCAGTTCCCTGGTGGAACCTAGAACTCCAAAGACTAAGAAAGGAAGTCAGAAGACTTCTAAATCGGTCCCAAAAGACCAAGACTGGAACCTTTTCCTATTCAAACAAAAAGAATATAAGAAGTTTATAAAGATTTTTGAGAAAAGATCGGGGCTCTATGTGAAGCCAGTAGATTGGATAATGTTTTCAAAAGAGGCAACAGATTCGAGAGACACAATTCCTTTGTAAGAATTCTTCATTTTCATTTAGTGTTCAATGATTAATTGCAAAAATTGACACTGCAATCATGCGGAAGTGAAACGATCAGCAGTGTAAGTCATTGTTACTACTTTTTGATTCTCATAAACCAGATTCACTTAGAAAACTAGATGATACAAACACTAAGACGTAAGCGGAGACTTTTAGTCTCACTTTCCGGGTAACCGGATAACAATCGGGTCACGGATTAGCCCGCCCGTCTAGGTTGAGCTTTGGCCGTTGCAACGGATGAGGCTATGAAATATGCTCTAGCACGTACCCACTCCGCAATCTGTACCCACTTCTTCGTTGCATGGTAGTTGTATGTTTGCTGCATACTGTCAATAGCTCATACGTCTACGCTCAAGCATATGGGAAGCTGCTATACTTTCTGTCGGGTCATGTCCACAGATTGTTTGTGCTTGCGCACAGATAGCCTTACCCATATGGGCTTTCGGTCAGTCCCTTGAAAACAGGGATTGTTCTCTTTATGAAAAGGAGATTTGTGAACTGTCTGAATCAGATGCTAAAAGATCCCAATGTCTGGGAGTTATACAGGATAGCAAATTTCTCTCAGCAAAGCATGTCAAGTCAAAGATGTCCCAGTCGCTCTCAGTTTTGGGTGCTTGTGTCAAGACATGGGGTTTAAGACCTTTTCTAGGTAATGCGTCAGTTTTTTTGGCGTAAGTACATATGTTATTGTTTCAAAACTAGCTGGTGTCTTTTTTCGAGACCGACAAGACCAAACTTCACTACTCGTTCGCCAAGCATGCTTCTTTTTTTCCAACGGAGATCTATACTTTGCTAACGACGATCGACTTTATTGTTAAGAATATGTGACGGAGTGGAAGTATCTGGGTCTGCAGCGACAGCCAGGTTGCCGTTAAGACCTTGCTCAATCCTGTAACCCATTCGCAATATAGTTCGAGAATGCAAGAACTCTTTCGAACGCAAGGCGGAACTCTGTGACTCTTGTCTGAGTTCCAAGTCACACTGGAATTGCGGGAAACGAGTTTGCTAACCCAGACTCCGAGAATGATTTCTCAGAACTTGAACGTTGGGTCTTCCCGTGTCCTCGGTAACAGTCTTGATTGATGATTGAGTTGCCTACGAACACTATTGTGCGTGGCACGGCTCTCTAGGATGCAGACAGACTACATGTATGCTCCCGAACGTCTGTAAGCGAATTTCCTTCATACTCTCTTTGTTATTGCCCTGCCTTTGCTTGGATATGCCACACGTCACCCAAGTACGAACTCTCTACTGACACTCCAGTGCGAAAGTAAATCTCAAGTCATTTACTTTAAATTCAAATTCCAAGTCATAAATAAATGAAAAACTTTACGACTTTCAACATTGTTCCAGATGCTCAATAAACTTTCTCTCCATTCAATCTTACTGCGAGGAAGCACTTGAATTTCCACTTTCAAGTCTCATCAGCCGGAGACGGAATCGAAATTCTCTCATCTTACGCAATTACCTTCTAATCGACAACGAAAACTTTCTCCTCTTTTTGCCTAGAAGACGATGATGGCCACTTGAAAATCTCATAAAAGGGATTTTTAATTAAATTCCCACAGGACTTCCAGGATGGTTTTTCAATTAACGCATCCCAAGTACTATGTATATACACTTCATACACACCTGAAGAGATACATACAAATGTATATAGATACATTAGCTGTCATCGTAAGTGTGCGGCGCCTTCTAAGAATTACATCCTGTGTCCTTAGAATTATCATCTAAAATAAGGACCCGAGTACTTTACTGAGTTTTCCTAACCAACCGACGACGCCACTGTATGTCTTAAAGGGGATAAATAATTTCAATTAAAATGTCGAAGTGTCAAACTCAAATCAGCATCCGTCAGCCAACTTGACATCGTCAACGACATGGATAGTTGTTCATTTCGTGGCTCATTGAAGGGGTGGCTACCACTTTGTGTTCCTCTTTACTTTGCTTTCTCTTAATACATTATAATTGTAGAAAGGTATTCCATTGCTGTCTGTGTGACGCGCAGTCCTTTGACTGTTGAAGGGGAAGGTGTGGCGAGTAGAAAGGATATCCTCTCAAACACTTATGGTGTCGCGCTGCAATGATACCAACATCTTCATACAAAAAAATAAAGACACTTGAGCGTTGTACCTGTCTGTGAATGTTGCCACTCGGAATACAGGTTTCATGACGAAAATACAAAAAATCCCGGGGAAACATACTCTATTGCCCCCAGGCATGTTTCAACATCAAGGCAGTGGCAGCACTTAACCGTTGACAACGAGTGTGCTTTGGTGGAGTGCGCCAAGGAGCAGGAGAGCAACGTGCATTGAAATGTTGTTGATCCTTCAGTAAGACCAGAGGGAAAAGTGGAATGATTGGACATTTCATTTTGTAATGGATGGAAACAATGAAAGAAAGTTGTAAAGGATGTTCGATATGAAGGACTTTTGTGGAGTGATGAAGAGCATCGCTGACAGTTTGTGAGGTAATCGCCAGCACTTAAATGTGTTGTCTTCTGTCAATCTCTGCGCAACGGAGGGTTCTTCTTTCTTATTTCTTAATTCTCGTAGATTCTTGACATCGAGCAATGTCGGGTTTGTTGACTAATGATCCGACTTATGACAGTGAGGATGCTTTAGGCGGATGCTTGTTACACTTTAAACGATATTACGAAGAGGATATGACTGGGTTTCTTCCTTTTTTTATTTTTTTTTTACTGGATGCAATCTCCCCATGTCCCGATGAAGGATTTCATCTCCTGCTTTATCATTTCACTGTTTCTGTCATATTCCTTTTATCATTTCTTCTGTGACTATGAGGATGTACGGCCATCAAAGTGTACTGGATATTAGTTCACACATAACGCTTCGAGTTTTTGACATTTGTCTCTGAAAGTCTCTTACTTTCGTCTGTTTGTAAACCATTAACCAACCAACAAAGCACGGTAAATATAAGTATCCGGCAAAATAGACTTTAATTCGATATTAACAACATTTAGAGCGAAGCATACCTGGTTTTGAAGTTCGAGATAAGTGGTGAAGCTATTACGTTCTAAAAACAGGGACCTTTCATTGATCCTCGACTACAGTGCTGCCAGGAATAATTTGGAAACGTAGAGGATACGTAATCTTAATCAATACTTAGTTAGCTTTACTCGTAATTTTTAGGTCCTTGAAATCCAGAAAACGTTAGCCTTCAACTATCAAGATGATTGATGTATTCCCTTAGACTTTGCGCCCATCAGACCTGCGTAAGTGTCTCCAAAACCCCATGTTCCCTTGATTCGTTTTGCATCATAGCATAATGGATTTCTATTTGAAAAACTGTTGATGATTTTCCTTGCACTTACACCTGAGTGCAGTGCTGCTATTTTTTAATTTCATTCGTCGCGGAACTCTCTGGCGAACCGGAGTTGATCTTGAGAATGGCTAAGTTCCGAGCCTTAAAAGAGAAGCAGGACTTCGGGCATCATTTTAGCAAATAAGTATGAAGTTCCTCTCTGGCTTTGAAATAAATTCGTTTCAATTCGAAACTCAAGTCTAAACGAATCGCTTTAAGGTCTAGGATCTATACCACCCTCAGGACACTCTTCTTACCTTTCGTCTCTACTTATAGTAGTTGTGGTGTGAAGGTAGACAGTAAATCTATTTAACCATTTCTGTGTTTCAATTTGTAGACATGTTGCCTCCCATACTAACACTAGCTGGCACTATCCGACCAGCAGATCATCTTGATTGTCAATTCCCAAGTTTTACCGTGAAAGTGTAGCCCAGTCCCACTTAACCTTTTTTATCGATATTCCATCCTGACATCCATATGTACATACCTCGTGTCTTTGGACAGAAAGCTGTATGTTTCCAGTGAGATTTGTCAGCTCAAGTTGTTTTTTTCCAGATACTTCCCACAGGCTCCTTATGCAATAGTTGTGTGTCATTACAAGGTCCTTGATTTTGATTTACGATGTAATGAAGTTCAATTTTTCGGTTGCTGGTCAATCCTGCTAGGTTTGCCTGTCTACAACTGGTCCGTCAGAGATATCCTACGCAAAACCTAGCACAGCCTGTTTCATTAGGGATAGATGGCATTTAAAGATCATTCCGCACGATGTTCAATAATGACGGACCGTGTAGAGATCCACGCGGAACCCAACCACTTTTCTTAATCATTGGTCTCACAAAGTAGGAAATAATCCTTTAAAATAGCAAAGATACGAAAAAGTACACTCACTCTAGTCTTAGCATACTTAAAACCCCTCTATTAGGCGAACATCTTTTTTTGGAAAAGTTGAACAATTCTTTGGTGATCATAGTGGTCACTGATGTGTTTGGTCCGAAGGACCTCCGGTTATCTAAACGGGTTCTAAAACATTTATCCAGCTTTATTCCGTCTCTTTATCTTTGCGGCTTTTACTATGTACGACCACATAGAGTAAACAAATTTGAATTTCTCCTCAACGCCCATCTACACACTTTATCATTCCAACTTAATGTGGGTAATTTGTCAACGTCTCTAAGGGCCCCAACCCTAATTTAAAATAAGGTCAAACGTCACAAAATGTCCTGGCAATCAAATACGTCATCCATCTAGCCGTAATCTTTCACCTATTCATTTCCTCACGCTAACGAGATTTATAAATTTAAATTTTCAAAACCCCCCTACCCACGCAGGGCTACGAAAAAAATGAGTCCTTTACAAAATTAAAGAGGAAAAGGTCACTATCTGTGAATAGAGGAGAATGCTCTGCAGGAAATTTCATTTTCCAGTTGCGATAAATCAAACCGAAACCACACAACACACTGCAGGGAACGCAAGGGATGACGAACTGACTAACCTGAAATATATGTACATTCGTAATTATAATTTCTCATCCGGACATACGCTGGGAATGTCCTCTTAACAGGCTCCCCCATACTTCTGTATTAGGGTGGACACAGTTAATATGAAAAAATTATCCACATCCAAAGGATATTTATTCCACCAGCAGAAGTAATAACAACTGTAATGCGACACTATATTCAAACATTAAAATACCATCGGGCACCGTGTCCTGATATCAAAGCACTCCAAATGGCACCCAACTCAAACTCCAATTATGAGCTATAAAAAGGACATTATTAATATTTACGAGCGTTAATGGCAACTAGTACGTATTTTATCAAACTCGGTAGCAAATTTGTACCAATGTCCTTTCCACTTTGGATTATTTGAAAATTCATTAAAATTTAATTCACATTTAAAAAAAACAAGTAAAAAGGATACACACAGAGGGGAACAAAAAAAAATCAGAAATTTATGCTGACGTCAAATGCACGAAGGGTAAAAGGATAAAGAAACCAAAAATAATAATCATAACTCAAAACTGCCTTATTCTGTATGCACTTAGAATTCAAGCAACAGCAGAAAGGATTACGTAGCAGGAAGCATAAAAAAAGGACGCACACGTCCAAAGCGTTGAGGTAAAAACCAAAACGATTTCGTCTGTATATGACTATTTCAACATACGACAGGACGATTACAGTTGCCGAGGGTTGACAAAGCGAAAGCGGAATAAAAAGGACATGCACTTTCGAGTGGTTTTTGTGTTTTCAAAAAGGAGAGGTTCGTAATTCTCAAAGACCAGTGAAAAGGATATTTTCTCCCCCTGGTATCTATACAACAATTGGCTCGCAACGAATGAATTTGATTTCGTTTTGTAGTTTCAATTTGTACAAGGACACACGTGTGGATGTTGTCGGTTGTGTAAAATTCGAAGGACCTTCTTTTTTTTTACTCAATACATCATGAAGGCGAATGTTTTTTTTTTTTTGCTTTTTTTTGTGGGTGTGTGTGTCCCATTTTGTGTGTGGTTTTTGTATTTTGGTTGCCAATGTCATGGTGGGTTGAAGTAAAAATCGCCATTTCAAAATGGAAGGATACATGTAAGCGTGTATGTACAAACATGTCCTTCCTAGTTTTGTTGAATGGTTTGGTCGTTGAGCTGGTTCATAAAATAGGGATGAATATGTAATTGGCTTCCGGTCGTTTGTTTATTATAAAATAGGGCAATGGGCTTGTAATTCTTGTGGATTACGGAAACAGGGTGCCAAGGATAATGGTGTAATGGCAGTGCTGGTGGGTAAATTAAAATTTAAATGTAGGATCTACGGAAGGGTGGTTTTAATAATAGGTGCATGGAGGACAAGAGGTGTGTTGGTCTGTTTATAAATTGTGTAATCAGCATAACACTCGACAACCGTAGTGGGGGGCTCTGCTAAGACTACAATGACATGGCTCTAATGCATAATGAAAGAGTGTAATTTTCATCAACATCATTTGAATGTTGCAGTTCACGCACAGTTAAGGGAAATGCGGCACTTGAAGGCTTCACGAGAGGTAGTTTTTGTATTAAAGAGTGTATCGCAACCTTGTCCGTCCTAATGTATAAGAGTAGAGCAACTGCAAACGTAGTTTGAAGATGTATTTTCTTCTCAAGATGTCAGTTAAAAAACCTTCGATGGTCCTTATGTAAGTAGGCTGGCTATAGCTTCGTCAAAGTAGTGTGTTCCAAATTTCATCATGTAGCTCTTGAACTTCAAAGGGCCGTAAGGGTAGCGTGTATCTTATAAAACTTCAAGGTTGTGTCGAATGTTATAAGGTATGGTTACCGTAAGAAAACCTCCATTTCCGTCATCATAGTCTAAACTGGGAGATTGTTGCGATCACTCTAGATGATGGCTACTTGAATCTCAGCAAAGTTTCATCAAAAGAATTCGTTCATTTTGAAACCATATGTGGAGATACATAGATTTGTATGTTCCCCTTTCCTGTCTTTCGAAGACAGGTTTAAAGTAGAATTAGGGCATAGATTCACTCCCGGGAAATGTCGATGGCCTGCCTAGAACTTCCACCAAAGTACATAATGGGTTTCACGCAGAAAATGATATGTAAGTAGCTGAGACTATCCCCAGCCCTCTGTAGTATGCCCTGCATTTATGCATTATTTTTGAACTTCCAGTATGAAAACTAATGTAGCCCTTATTACGCGAATTAGGATCGGAAATGTGTTGCCTCCAAAAGAAGACAAATTTGGTATAATCCTCTCCACCTCTCTTAAGCCCATCCTGTTAAACAAAGCCGCAAGGCATGTAGGTTTTCTAGAAACATAATCCTTACCACCGAAAATTATCCTGATGGCTCTCGTTTACATGGACATGTGAGTGCGTTTTCTTCGACTTCTTGTATGCTTCATGACTTCTATTTACCATAGCAACATCAGAGAAGACGGTAACTATAATTCGCAATAATGTCCTGTTCATAGTATGTGGGTGATCTTCAACGCTGCTATAGCGCTAAACTCCTCTTCCCTGATCCGACTTCTTTGGAGCACAGACTCACTGTTTGATTCAGTGAATCGAGATACTGAGATACTGATTCATCATACTTCTAACGGCCGCGGTCACTTAGTCCTTGAAAGGAAGATTTGGTATTAGTACCTATTTTTGCAGTTATTAGTCATTATCTTCGAAATCGACAAAGTTGGTAGAACTGGGGGGTCACATGTGGGGCCAAAAAAAGGATCAGTAGTGGATCCATTATAAGCCCTTGTCGTGGGTTTACTCGAAAGACAAATACAAAGGTTGCCTTTTAGCAAAACATGAACCACCTCGAAATTCTTAAAAATTCCAGGATGGTTGATGGTAGCTTTCCTGACAGGTCCCTCAGGTTTTCGAATTGGTATTCGGCGACGGCCGCTTTTCTAGTTCTGCATAGGCTCGGGCATTCGTGAAGGAAGTGAAATACAGCCTTGGCTGAGGTCATCAGAGGTCACATTGAACTTCCGTACGCTGCCGTGAAATTGTGGCTTTCAACGATCCCCGTGAAGAGTGCTAAGTTGGGTCTGTTAAGCGCCAGGATTTGTTAGGTTTTGGTGATATCACACTTTGTACAGAGTTTTCTAGAGACACGATAAGACGGGAGTGCGTCTCTTACTCTCCAGCCAGTCACACGAAGGTTTTTTCTATATTATGTTTCACAAGCCCTATGGGCGGCGGTAAAACATAAGCGTCGACCTTTGTCAGGTCCTGTTTGGGCCTTTTTTTTACCACTTCGTCCGGAAGTTCACTCGCTTGGATGCCGCTGTGTTCTGGGACACAAAGGAGTGCGACATTTAACCAATTTTGATGAATGAGATAGTCTTCATAGCTCGATATCGGCAAACTGTCTGCTTCTCCACATACCTACTTATATTCTTCGATGGAAAGTTTCCAAGGTGAACGAGGTATATATTGCGAGTTCTGAAAGGTTAAGCGACACAACAGTCGACCGTTCTCAAGGCAAGGATTGTTAATCAATATTTGGCGTGTGATCCATTTTTAAGGTCGGACGCCACACTGGGAATTGCAACAAGACTAAGAACCGCTTTTGACCTAACAAAGTCTTTTAAGACTGTCTGACGGTGGATTTGAGATAAAGAGGTGCGTGTTATGAGCGTGTAAGCAAGCATTTGCTGCCTGAAAAGCTGCAAGTGTTTTTCACTGGCAGTTAACCCTCCCGACAGGATTAAGCCGAATACCTCCCACCAAGCCGTAGTAATTTATTTCCTTCACACCTCAGTCTATTTTACCCCAGCCCATTAATCAGGGAAATTTGCTTCGATTATGTGATTTACAACAATTTAATGCAACCCCTAATCCCCGTCCTACGCACACCCTTACATCTAAGACGCACTTAAAGTACTACAAAACGCTTGATTAAATTTAATTGCAATTTGGAGACAAGTGTTTATTTAATTCAACGACGTCGGCATCAGCGTCGTGCCCCCCGGCCTTCACTTACACCCTCACACAACCCCTCGAGGCGGTGTTGTCGAAATTCGTTTTCCAGTTGCGTCCCCTCATTTTTAATCTACATCCCGTGTAATCTTATGCAATTGGGACCAAAACAGGAGCCATACTCGTACAGCAAATCGCAATGAAATTCCCCTTACGTGGTCGATGTTTAGTCCTGATGTCATTACGGTTGTACGCTTCAAGGGATTTTCCATTTGCCAACAATGGCTTAATGGCAATGTGTATCCTACCGTATTGTCTCAACGATTTTGCGTTTGGAGTAGGAACGTAAAAAGCTTTTAGTATTCCCACACCATCAGATTCTCTATCTACCCCGGGTATGTATATCGGTTTGCTGTTGGAAGGGTTAAGAATGGAAGTTAATCTCAACCTAGTTCCTGCATCCAGGAACACAAATCACATCGAGTTTGAAAGTTTACTTCGATTTCAAGGACTCTTAGGGAAACAGAGAGAGAGAGAGAGGGAGAAATCGAAAGTTACTTATCCAGAGAGGGTATTCCCCCTTTGGCTAAAAGAAATGAGATTTTTCACTCTATCCCCCAATTGTAAGTGATTTTAGATATTGTCGGGGTTCTGATTCTAAATTCCCGACTCCTAGGTATGGTAGACGTACGGGGACACCCTACTCAATTTTAATATTCATCTGATTAGAGGCGTTTCCGATTTGAATTCTCTGGGCAAAGTGAACATTTTTCAAAAGTATCACACGTGTGGGGGTTGTTACCGTAGGCATGTTCAGAGAATACCTACCTTTCCCATCAGTATGCCTGTCTGCCAGGAATATTCATCCGGTAGCGGTATGTGTATGTATATGTGTGTGTCTGAGTGTAATTCAAATTCCAATAACCGAAGGGAATTACGGAAATTAAATTATGGAGTGTGAGGCGTAAATGTTTGTGGGCTGATCGGTGTAGAACTCTCCGCCAACGTGTATGGTCTTTGTATGGTTAAGGGTGTTCCTAAAACAAAATTATGGGAATTTTTCACGAAAGATTCAAATTTAATATACTTAGTCCATGAACACCAATTGAACTGAAGATTTTTTTTGTAAAAAAAAAAGTGTCTGGATGCGTAGTTCTGAAAGAATTTGGCGGTCAGGAGATGGTCTATAGTGCATGTTCAGCAGCTGTGGTTGGTAAAGTGCAATTTATTGAAGGATGCCCATATTTCCAACTAATAGGCACTTCTAATAGGTAAACCGAAACAAACGGCTGAAGTTGTTCGTAAATGACTGTTTCCAAGATTCATCGAATAGAAAATTCTCGAATGAAAGTTCGTAAATGTCAGTTTTGAAATAAAAATGATCTGTTAGGTGTTAGACTTATGTTTTGAATTCGATCTTGTTGTTATGACCACCACTACCGGTTCCCTGTGGCCAATCTGTCAACACTCTTCCACACGTATCGTCTGGGATTTTGGCAATTTCTTGTTCGATATTATTCCTCAAGTACTCTAACGTTGTTGACTTGTTGGCATAAACCAACGTCTTAACATAACTATTTTTCGAGATTACGCTGTTACGCTTCAATATATCAAATGCTTGACTCGCTGTGTGACATGTGGCACCATCTTGCTGTAATTCGTCTGCTTTCTCATTACCTGGAATACCTTCGTGTCCAGGGACCCAGCAGAGGGCAACCTTGTTCTGTGTTCCAAGAACCTTGAGTTCTTCACGACAGCACTTTACAAGCTTGGATTTTATTTCAATAGCAGTAATCGCTTTTATTGCCGCCTGGTGAAAAAGGTGATACCTTGTATTGCCTTCATCGCAGCCTCCCGCTGTGGTTCGGGAGGCGGACTGATCTAGATATCGCCAGCGGTTCAGAAAAAATGCCAGACCCTACGCCTACATTCATCTTGGATTCATCTGTAAAGATAGAGATGGAATGTGTGTTGGCAGGCTGGCCCTGCTTGGGAACGAGCTAGTAAATGGTCTATGGAAATCTAGGAACGGAGTGAGGGTAATCCGTAGTATAGACTATTCCTAGATATTTCCCCAGGATCATGGAATGACCTGTTGCATTATGATTCCAGCTATCTGACTGACTTATTCGAAAATGTCCAGCGGTAAAAGATTGGTGGACGCTAAGTTGGTGGACTTCCTGGCGGCTTACTATACCCGTATACATCCATAGAATAGTTTTAAGTTTTGGACCCCAGTTCTTCCCAAATATTCTACTACAAGTATAGAAGGCTATAGTTGCTTTCTTAATTCTTTCATTGATATTAGGTCTCCAGTTCAGTTTTTTATCAAGAACGAGTCCTAGTTATCTTGCGCTATCCGAGATTTTAAGGGGAGTACCCCCAATGGACGGTAATGTGAACTCAGGAATTTTCCTTCTGTTGGTGAATAATACCAGCTCGGTCTTAGGGGGTTTGACCGCTAGTCCACATTTCTCAGCCCAGGTGACTAGGATCTTAAGCGCGTTCTCTAATAGAAATCTTCCGCATATGCAATGGTCTTAACACCACTGTACCTGAGTTGTAGCAGCACCTCATTTAGTACAATGACCTTGAGGGGTACCTCCGGAGGCGAATGCTTCCATCTTTGTACTCTCGTACCCTCTGCGATAATATGTTTTTCCTCAAGAATTGCAACAATCCAGTTAGTGAGTGAATCGTGGATCTTGAGATTTAATAGGGTTCTTCAAACCGCATCCGTTTAGACATTATTCAAAGCACCCTCAAAGTCCAAGAATGCAGCGAGAGTGAATTTCTTGTCTTTTAAGGACTTCTCGAACAGTCAATAAGAGTAGTGAATATATTAACTCGAGTTCATCCACTATTGCACGCACAGGACGATTTTTACGACCGATTATTGTGACCACCGAATCAGAATTTTTTTTAATAATTTCCAAACGTTTCTTGTTTTTGAACTTCACTGCTATGAAAATGTAAATTTTGACAGACATTTTGACATTGACAGATCATTGAAAAAGTTTAAGTGTGTATTTTTATTAAAATACAAAATTGTTATGTCCTTACTGAAAAACCCATCCACTGTTTCACTGACCGTACCATTCACTACACGGTTCAGCCTTGAACTGGTTCAGTTAATTTTCTTAACAAAATCTGCATCATAATGTCAATACAACTAAGAATTCCGTTTAGCTTTAGCGTTTTTTATTAGTTTAAAAATGTAACCTAATTCCAGCAAGGTCTATAACAGGTACGAGGACAAATCCCCCCGGGTTCATCAAAACACCTTACGGGAAAGGAGACCTAACAAATAAGAAAACAGTAACTATGAATCTGAAAATAATCAAATCAGAGAATCAGTCATACCGTCAAGCTGATTGCACAACTAATCAAAAGCACACCGATGTAAAGGATTCTCATTTTAACACTTAACACTTCTTTAGCACTGAAACTGGCAGACTGTGGAAAACATATCGCGATCGGCGTTTAAATACGTTCAGTGTTGAGTAAAATGTAATTCGAAATTGACCATGGCTGTAACTGAGTACTAACAATTCGATTAATTGGTCCGTATCTAGGTGTCAAAATAACTATTTACTGCTGCAGCGTTCGTAACCGATTTGTCAGACTTCAGGTCTAAATAGGCAAGTTATGCGCGGGCATTCTCTACATCTTAGGTTTTTGATCACATCTACCCGGCTATAGGTCAATCGCACAAGTTTTCAGCTATTGTCCTGCACTCGACAGCGAGATCCATGTGCTGGACCATTGGTTCAGTTGTAAACGATATTGAAATCTTTGCTAATCTGTTTTGCTTTCGGCTTCTGTGTTTGGGTTTTATCTGATGAGAATGTTGTCAAGTCGACACGGTCCCACAAAGTAATTCTTATGTTTTCCTTGATGTTGGCCTGGCTATCGGCCTCCAGTTGCACACTCTAAGTCGGTTGTTGTGCTCTTTCACTTGTACCCACCTCTTGAGACGGAGTCTTCCTCTACTGCGCTGTCCCTTCGCATTGGATTCAAAGACTCCACCAGTCGGAGAATTTGTATCTCTGCATGTCCGAGCCATCTTAATCGACTGATGCTTAACTTTTTTAGTAGATCTGCGTATGTCGCTATACGGAAACAGGACTGAAAATTTTACGAAGAACCTCTCTTTCCAAGCTTCAGCGCCATAAAGCGGGACTGGAATGATCAGGGTCTTACACTTAATTTTCTTAGATGTTCGGGATATGAACTCAAATAAGATGTCATCGTCAGAGTTTGCCACAGAGCCGAGGTAGACAAAGTCCCTTGGTTGGTTGGTTTAGGCCGGTTCTCGGTAACGATGCACATAGACCAGAAAAGGTCCATTGTACTGCCGTTGTGTAATATGGGTGGATAACCCTCTTTCTCTGGGAACCATCTGCACCTTTGCATGAAGGAGCTGATCTTAGCCGTGCTAATCGGGCGGTGCTCAGATTGTTGAGATCATTGAAAAGGTTTTTACCTAGAGTAACCTTCCTAATATCGGCAAGTGCTGAGCATGTGCATAGGAGGTGACTGATAGTCTCTTCTTCCTCTTCATTTCCTCGTGTACAGCTTCAGTCTTTTAACATGTTTTCCTGTAGGACAGTGGCCGGTTAGGGTGTTAACTATCTCGGAGAGAGCTCCTCTCCTTTACTGCCTCAAAGATTCTTGTTGAGTTAAACCAATTGCTAGGCTTAACTGTTCTTGGCACTGATGTCGATATTGGTTTTCCTTGGGCTCTCCAGCTAAAAATAAATAAATACTTGGCGCAACAGGTCGATGGGACCCAGGGTGTAGCTTCTCACAACCATTCGTGTTGTGCGTGTTATAGGGGCCTACTGTTTAATGCTGTATCCGAAGGGCAGATTGTTATTTGAGAAGCTTTCTCAGGACAGTTGTACTCTGGGATGTTTGTCAGACGTGTTATAGCGAGTTTCTCCAAGTTAATCTTGCGCCAGCTCTGGTGATACAGGGTATGTCTTCATGAGTACCACCAACATGGATAAAGTCTTTTTTGGGCATGTGTTGCCGCTAAGTGTTGTTTCGTCTTCTTGGTTTGACAATTAATTTTTAGACCCTTATTCGTGCATGACATAGACGTCGACAAAAACTTTCCGTGTTAAAGTTTTTGCTTTTTCATTATGAGAAACTAAGACAGAATTGCATGTATACATTCACCCATCACTCGAACTCTGAAAAAGAGCCTGAGGGGGCACTACTAGTCGATACTAGTCGACTACTGTTCACTTCTTGTGCACTTCAGTGTACGAGTTTAAATAGAGTCATTAAAGTTTTACATTTCAACTACTTGTAGTAAGTCTATATATTAGTAGCACCCTTGTATAATTTCTCATATTTTAATTTGACTAATGCTTGTATAAATCGCAGTCATGCATGGGGCAGCACTAGAACTCTTGAAGAAGAAATTAATTAATCCGTACGCTAATTTGCACAACGCGACTAATTAGGAATGTATCTTGGTTGCCCCAGCTTTACATTCAACCATGCAGCAGCAGTAGCAGCAGTCTCGTCTAATTGAATTCATGTGGTTCACAGAACTCGGTGTTTTAAATGGTCTTAAAGCCACCGTCGGAATGCTGTTCCTTCGAAATTCCAATTCCGTATATAATTTAGGTCATGTTGGGTTAGGCCCGATGTCAAATTTATTTCATACCACACTCGAGGTGGTGTACGGACACATTGTGGCTGTCGTGGTTGTCATTGTATAACGCTTAATGAAAAATTAATCCACATTTCCCTCAGCCAGGACCAGAAGGTACCCTACATGGTGTAGTAAATTTAAATTTGTGAACAGCAATTTCGGGGATGACTAAAGATTAGTCGGAACCAGCCGCCTGTAGACGCTTCTTTATATATGCACATGGGTGGTGGCTTACCCAGCTTTCACATTGTGGATTTGAAAACTGTCAGAAAGTATTTTATGTTTTTTACGTCATTCATTATCCCGTTCGTAAAGTTTTTTTTATTTTTTTCGTTTTCCTTTCTGTTTGTTTGCATCCCAACAGTGTTTGTTGAAAGGATTAGACCTTGGTAAACGATGATGACATCGGCCTAGCGTTTATTATACGGCCGTCTGTACATAGATACAACGTAGACTGCAACATCTTCGGTGTTTTAAAATTCAACCTGAGTGTTGAATCGCAACTGTGAATACAAAAGAGGGAGAGTGGGATGGATGGAATGGCACACACACAAAAAAGAGGAGAGTCCTTGTACGAACGTGCCGTGTACACGGGGTGGTTGGGCAGGGGAGGATTGGCAAACATTGAGTGTCTGAAAGAAGGATGTCGACGATGACGAAAAATATGGAGCAACAACAAAGGAATGAGCAGAGTTCAGGTTTACTTAACATCCCCGTTTGTGTGCGAATTTCAGGGTTGTGTCGAGGGGAGTTTGGGGTGTTCGACATCCTACTGGAATATGTGACATCGATTTAAATTTATAATAAAATGTACGCCGTACACAATGCCTCTGACGATAGGTACAGGACAGAGAGAAGGACTCATTGAATATATCTATGAAATTAAAAAAAAAAATCTGCATGGATGCACATGTGGCAGACGACTATTCAGTGGGAGGGTGGATAGATGCCTGCGGAATTGTTGTGCACTTTGCATAGCAGAAGGCTCTTCAAAATGCAATTTCTACAAAATGGTTTTTAATGGAATTTTCACTGAAGCCGGATGTAGTTTGGTTTTCCTTTTTTCGTTTCGTTGTTTTCCTTTGCGCTTCAAAAGTCGAAAATAAAAAATAAAGTCCCCGGCTTTATGTGTCAGCCTTTGTCTACAAATAGAGGTTATTAAGTCAATTCTATATATGGGAGGTGATTTTGAACAATATGCATTCCTATTTTTGATTTAACCGAATAGATTGAATGGGATTTGTGACAGATGGAGCGGAATAATGGCTGGAAAGTTTTTCATTTCATTGTTTCGGTCACCAATTTCATATTGGATGTGCACTCGCATACCTATAGTGTACTCGTATTTGAATTTCGATAGAAATGATGTGCGACCAGTTGAATTGGCTGGGAACATCGCCATGAAAGTTATACAAAAATTGTGCAAATAAAACACTTAGAGATTTTAGTTTCACTCACTAGTGAGATAAGTAGTGAGTATCGGGAAACACCCAATGTTAGAGATTTATCGATCTTAACAAGTGCTAGTGTGGACATGTAGGTGATCTCCTTCTGGTTTACAAGAGCAGACTAGTTCTCAGCCATGACGTAACTTGAAAAAACAGCCAGGAGTGATGAATTGAAGATAATTTGGGATATGGATGACTCCATGACATCACAGGCAGTTAATAAACATTGAATAACTTTGACATTTATCAACCTTTGGAATTGAGTAGACATGTTCTTGAAACGTCAATTCAGTACTCATTTGTACCCATTTATCACTTCACACCGAATCAATGCGCCGTAATAGTGACGCTGTAGATTCAAAATTGTGTTAACTTCACGGGCATATCGTCGAAAATATCGTTGGCGACAAACACCGTCCAACAACACTATTTGTCGTTTGGTGTCGAATTTTGTTGAGCACGGGACAGTATTAGATCGTCGACATGCCGCCCAAGACGTTCCAGTTAACTGGTTGATGTGGTAAGAAAGAGTGTTACCGTGTCGTATCGTCACCGTGCTTAGCATAGCGTCAGTGGAACCAATGCATTCGTTATCGATCGTCAATCGCTCGAATTTCTGACACTGAACCTAATTTGTTGGAACCAAATTTTGACGACCGACGAAATCCATTTCGCACTTTCTGGCACCGTTAACAAGCAAAATTACCGCATTTGGGGAACGGAAAATCAACGCGAGATCCTTGAAACAACATTGCATGACCAAAAACTACCTGTTTGGGCCCACATTTGCGCCAAAACCATCATTGGGCCAATTTTCTCCAGAAGACGAAACTGTCGATGGGTATCGGATGTTGGTTCATTATGTTTGACCACAAATGTGAGAGAAAGGTCTGGAAGGCTACTACTTTCAATGGAAATTCCCTGCCAAAAATTGCCGAGAAATGGTGACATTGAATGACCACCGAGATCTTTATTCGATACGAAAGACTGCACAAGACCTTTAGAAACAAGGTTCCGGCTGTGCAGGATGCTAGCTGCTATTCAACTCGGTATTCGTTATTTATACGAGTATTTCTGACTTAACGGCTTCGTTAGGACCAAAGCAAAACAGACTTCAATGTAAGCAAACCAAGCTATTCGTCGTGTTTGGGGATTTCATGGTGGAAGCGTCCTTGGTTCATGGAATTCTGCCAGTTTTTGAAATAAATTGGAATATTTCCAGTTGCAACAAAGTGGCCAAACTATCGAGTTCGGTAACCGTGCATCTGTCAAATAGTCATCGCATTTGTATGATTTTGGATTATTGGAGGCTATGTCAAAAGACCGGTTAACCTCAATAAGGCAGACACTTAGGACAACCTCAGGAGCAACAGAGTACGCAAAATTGTCGGTATGTTGCCCAATCTCTGCGAAAAAGTCATGCAAAATCCCATTAGGGGGATTCACTCGTTCACTATAGTTCAACACAGATGTTACTAAAAGCCAGTGAGCAGTTCATTTACCAGTACCTTTTAATATGTAAAAGATATTCCCAATCGAGTTTGAAGATTGAACTCTAAACAAGCATATCCTGTAAAGATTCAAGACGATCTTAGGGAGTTCATGCAAGAAGGCTAAGTAATTCGTAAAGTCACGACTGAAGAACGGAGTAACTGAGAGACGTCAGGGCACTATGGTTAGCGCACTCAATCCGCCTATAATCCCAAACTTTAAGTTAGCTAAGGATACAGACTACTTGCAGAACAATGAATTAAAGGTTCGAGGATGTAATACAGAGGACTGTTACAAATAGAGGGAGGATGGCAACAAGAGTTCAAAATACACTTGAATCGTTAGGCAATGCCGCAAGCCCTAAATCCTACAAAATAAACTTTAAACTGACATTATCTGTTCGATCAGTAACCTAAGCTGAATCCCAGGTCTGAGGTTAGCTTAGGACAGTTCTCCCCAACAGAACACATCATATGTATTCGAACCAATCCGAGTGACTAAGGACGGTAATTCGCTGCCTTCGTCCATAGATGGAGCTGTCTTTTTTGGAATGGGGCTTAGAATGTCAAGAATTATTATTTTTATCAAGTTGAGCCATATTCCCAGCTTTGGTTGATCTAATAGCGAATATCGACCAGTGCCTCTAAGAATATGTTAAGTAAAGTAATATCAAGGTCCTAGCTAACCATTGAACCATTCCATTAGATCTCTACTCTCTAGGGATCAATCGTCCTTGTATCTATATTGACGCACTTACTCTCGCCCTGAGTAGTAAAGCACTAAGTCACTCTGTCGCATGCGATACAAACACACAATTCAACATAATTCCACCAAAGTTTATCGCAGCAATCAAAGGAATTCGTCCTGTCAATTGAAATTCCAATTAAGGCAAAATCATAAATGTTAAGAAAAAAAAAAAAAAAGTTACCAAAAACTTTTGTTCGCAAACTCATTCCTATTCCAAGAAAAACGGAGAGAAAACGAACGACTACACAATAAATATTTATGATTAATTGTATTATTTTCATTTATTTTTCATTTTTGTATTCCCTTCTGTGTTTTGCAGCAATTTCAAGAGAGGACGGCGACGATTCACACCACCACCATCATCACCATCTCCACCATCATAGGGGTGGTCATGGACACAATCACGGTAGCAAAGTTCCCTACAATGGATACAACTCTGAGGAGTATCTGGACAGACTGGAGCCGAATGGTAACATCCCAGCCGATAAATCAAACTGTAGATATGGGGGTAAGTTTTCCCATTGTTTTCTCGGTCGTTTTCTGCGATGTTTACTTGTTTTTTTCTTTCTGTTTTGGGATTTTTTTGTTTCTTTTCTTGTGATGTTTTCGTTTGTATATTTCGAGCTTTTATACGTTTTTATCCTTCGGTTTATTTTCTGCACAATCAGAGATCATACGAATCGAGAAAGGATATCAGAGTTTTTCGTTAGTTTTTATTCTTCTTTTCTTCTTTTCTGCTGTTGTTTTCATTTAAAAGGGAAATTTCCCACAAGAGACGAGACGTACATGGTTGAGGGAAACACAGAGTCAGTGCAGCAGATTTTAATTTCCTTCAGAGGATCCTGAGTTTATTTTTATTTGGTAAACGGTTTCCTTGAGTCATGTTTGTTTTGATCCTTTTTTGCGTTGACGTTTCCTCTTGAATTTTAAGGGGAGAAAATCGATTGGACAGAATTGTGATGGTGGAAGCTTTATGTACTTATTGTGGGTGCTTTTGCTTAACGTTTTGGAACAAGTTTCGGGGTGGCTACCTGACTAGGTCATGTACATACATACATATTTATTAAGTCCTTATAAATTGGTTCCAGATGATGTTGAATGCAAATTTTGAAGAATCGAGGTGTATGTGTATATAGTTAAGGCAACTTGTTCAATTATGTAAGCCATCAAACAGTACGATGTCGAGTACTGATGCCTGTGGTATGCCATACCTGTACAGATTCAGTCGTATAGTACTTTTGTTTAAAAGTACGTTTAGGAGGGTTATAGGCTTTTTAGGGTTGATTATTCTGAGTCCTTTTAATTTTGACTTTGTGGCTTTTCTAGTAGCATTTAACTATGAGGTTCTAATTGATATTTTGGCTTTAATAATACGTACATTGAATCTAAGAGTTCAATTGGAACTTTTCTTCTACTACTTCAATTTATGGTACAGAATTCCTAACAAAATCGTTTTAGTAGACGGAGGAGAACACAGCGATGTTTAAACCCCTCTGACTTCAGAAAGACAGCTTAGTTGTCTGTTTTGACTTAGTACGATTTGGAGCTATCGAGGCTCCAAGTGGTATCAAGGCACTGTGATGTGGAACTGGTTTTAGAAGCCTTATACCTTTGATGCAAACATCATAGGGGTGGTCATACTCCACCATCATATTCCATGCTCTCTGGAATTAAGATTCTGTTGGATATTTGCAGACTACAACTAATGTAATCTTTTGAACTTATTTATCCAGGATAATTCTTTTGTATTTTTGAAAATCTTATTCGTAAGGCCCATAGGGAGACCAATTTAGAGTCATCTACAGAAATCATTAACCCTCTGTAGGGCATGATAATACATTTTAAAAATAAGTAGTAAAAAATGTTAATAGAACGAAATTAAAATACACGCGTTTCTGGAAAAATCATAATTTTTTTATTTATTTGAAAAAAACAAATTTAAAGGGAGTGTGACAGAAATGCCTCATAAGGGTAACTTAACTAGGTGAAATTGTTTGAAGCAATTATTGTGTTTATTATACAGGGCGACCCCACATTTCTCGCACATTGTTTGTAAGACAAAATTCGCATTGTATTAGCTTTTCTGTTCAAACAGGCCAGTGTCCTGTTTAATCTTGCCTGATTGCCACTGGAAGAACATGTGCTATACCTTTGTGCCGTTTTGCTTGAATTTCGTTTTCGATAGATCGAAGGTTCTTCATATTCGATGCTACACCAAGCTTACACAAAGTTGTTGCAACTTCGCCGAAAATCAGCGGAGTTCAAATGTTTATCCTGCAAGCCCTTTGCTTTGTGAATTCTTTTGGAAAAAAGGCAAGCGTTTGCCATGCTCAAATCCAATAAATGGTAAAACATGCGAACGTGACACCTTTTGCTGCTGCGAAACTGTATTTTGTATCGTCCGATGATGCTATCGATTAGATTCACGCCACCCATGTGGGGATTGTATTCTCCAACAATATTTGGACGATCAATTGATATATGTATACCGCTCGGTCTTCTTGTCATACCTCCTCATTTCGTGCTTTTGGCATTTCTCCCACAACTCGATGCTAAGTTAACCACCTTGTTATCTTTTCAGGCTGCGGTTGCTACATCCTCAACAACAACATACTCAACAGAATAGCCTTTGTCTTTTTTGAACATGTCTTTGTCTGTAGGTAATTTGCAATCTGAAATCCTGTTTCGACGTACAGTACCAAGACTTAGTATACCATTTTTTGACAAGTATTCTAGCAGTGGCAAAGTTGTAAAGTAATTGTCAAAATACAATCTTTAATTTTAGTTTTGAGGTATTTCTCGGTTGTAGAAGTCATTCTAAGAAAGAAAACAAACGAATCATATTGTAAGCCTCTTCACAAATTAAAACTTTCCCATATTTGGCAATGTAACATTTCTGGTACAAACACCACAGAAAGCCAAACTCATCAAGAGCACTCAATCACATAAAAGGTTAAAGCTGTGAGGGTCCCAACTAATCAGCTTAAAAGCTTTTTCGTTTTCTTCCAATCTAAATTTGAAGAGCAATGCACTGATTTTGGTCCTCCGGGTGTGTGGTGTCGTTCTTATGTCTACGGTATGTAGGTTTAACTTCGCAGCTCCTAAAATATCCCTGTGACCTCGACTTGGCGATTAAAAGGCTCTTATCATCTCTCGCTGAAATCCATACAACAATCGTACATAGGATGATACTTATGTGAAGTATACTGGAGATATCTCCCGTACTCATACTAAACGTTTTCAATCAGAATTTCTTCAGATTTCCATGGATGCCTACTAGAATTTCCGGCTGTATCATACACAGTTAGTATTTAAGTCCATGTTAAGTTAATAACTAAGTCTTCCTATTGCGAACACTTAGCATGCTAGACTGAGCCAAAGCTCAGCTAATGATTTGTACAGGAAAAAAGGATGTAGATTCGAAATAGCCTAGAGACTGACTCAAACGACACAATGTTGTTTCTCGTGTCCAGTGTAAGCCACTAAATCTGGTACTCTGTATTACTAACTAATGGATCGAGACTAAAGGCCCGTCGTAAAAAATAGAATATGGGATATTCAAAGTCTTTGCGGTACTGTCTTGAATATTGAAGTGTTGTCCTTTTTTTGCCACTACCATCTGCTTCTGCAGAGAAGTACATAATCCTGAGGAATACCCCTCAAAACTTACCTCGCGTCTAACAGTACTCACAGCTCAAAATGGAGAAGCATGTTTCTAATCCTTAAGGAATGTAGGGTAGGGTAGGCAAATAATTAGGTGGGTTGGCTAAGAGAAGAGTGATGCCCATTTAGTTCGTGGAGCATTACCTAATAGTAGCTTCATATTGAATTCGTGATACTTACTGCGTCTATTGTACAAACTGTGGTATCGAGTATCGTCCTAGGAATTTCTTTCTTAGTTGGAAGAAGTTTATCCTCTTAAACATCCTTATCACCGCATCATCCACATTATCACTCCTAAGATAGTGGATAGAGAATTCCTTTCTTTTTGAATGAATCTGTCGGTTTTTCCTTTATTAAAAAGGGGACACATTTTCCTCGATAAAGCACTTGGCTAAGAGAACTCCACCTAGTGTTTGGTTTCTTTACAGCCTTATTTCCTGCTTCGCGTCTAAGTGTGCATTTGGAAGGCGAATTGTTCATCGTGCAGTAGATTTGCTCCTTTCTTAGTCCGTTCATCAGCCCTTTCATTCCCTGATATACCTTCATGATCAGGGCTTCATCAGAGTCTTACCTTCTAAGAACCTTAAGCTCTTCTCGACATCTCTTCACAAACTTCTGTATTTCTGTAGCAGATACGGCTTTTGGTGCTGCCTGGCCTCCCTCCTTTAATCGAAGAGAGTCGCTGTGTTCAAGAATCAAATTGTCCACGAATCAAACATTTACTACTCTTCATTGGCTCAGGAAACCCGGGTACTATTTGTGAGTTTCAAAGAAATTCTCAGATGACACCACCAAAGAGGTGCGACTAACCGAACGTAATCCTGTTGCTTAGCGAAACAACATTTATCAGCTGATGGTACTACGAAAGAGATCGAAGGGATTTTTGAACCCTTTGGAGCTAAATTGATACTCCATCGACATCTTGATTTTACACTCAATGCCGAGTAAGCAGACTTCCAGACTTTCATATCGCACAGATCTAGGCTTCATTTCTTTCTTATCCACTTCGAGAAAACATTCGACAGTGGAGAGTTCATTTGGTGTCCGCTAAGCAGGAGAGGTGGTCCTGGAAAACTCATAAAAGAAACCAATAATGGTGCTTCCAAGTCACTGTCTCAAAAAGGTTGTGACTTACTTTCATCACTCTTATTTGGCATATTTCTGGCACTACACCAACATAAAGTTTGTATCAGTCTTTGCGCTCCATCCACGTTATTTATCAGTAGTTTATCGCTTGGGTACTTACCGATCCCAAAGCTGGAAGAACGTAGGACTACGGTCCGAATGTCTATTGGACCTTGTACTTCTTACATCCCTAACGTTTATATATTTATATCCAAAATGAGTAAGTAAGTTGGAATTCAGTGCGCCTGTCGTACGCCATTATAGAGACCTGGGAACCTATATGGGTTCAAAGTTGTGTCCTTTTCCTTCTCACTACATATAGTCCTGGCGGGGTCTTTACATACATATAAAACGTAACACGTTTCCAGATCTTCTATGACTATCCACATACAGTATAGAATGATAGCCCTAAATCCCAGATAGTACCTACCTCCGTAACCCCCTTGAACATGTCCTCGTATCGGAAAAGTGACATTCTAATTATTTATCAAGTGTACTGGCACACTACTTATGTTTCTGACTTGCAATTAATTTCAAATTCATTACTCAAAGTCTCTATTATGAGTTTGAATAATTATGCGGCAAGTGAGAGTGCCTATTTCCAATCTTTTGTGTCGCCATGTTGAGCAAACACCCCAGTCCTTCGTACACCTTGGCAGGAAACTTAATCCCACTACCCATGTCAATCATTAGTCTTCGAGAAAATATTCCTCCCACTGTGAAATACAAAACACCTCCACCATTAATTAGACGTACATTTGCAAAGCCCCTTAAAGGTATACAAATCCCTTTTGTTTGGCCCTGCCATCCCAAAACAAAGAACTTTTAGTAAAATTAGAAATTTGATCTGTCACTTGCCAATATGTTCTTCTCTTCTTGCTGAGCAACTTCGTTTTAGGGGCGCAGCCCCCATGGTACTCTCCTTAGTATTAGTATCACATTGCAATAATCTAGAAGGCTCCCCTAATGTCATCGGATGATGGCTTTGTGTTCTAGGACATGTCATTCATTAGGACAAGTACCCATCATGTGTCATTTTTAATAATGAAAAAAAAAAAAATAACATATCCGCTCAAATACACACACACATACTTTGAGATAGCACTCCTGCAGGACTCTTTAAGAACAACAACATCGACGATGACGGCTACTATGATGATAATGACAACAAAACAGCAATTTAAAAGAAAACCACAAAGGAGGGTCCTTGCCACTTGCAGCACACATAGGAGGGTGGGTGTGTAATCATCGTTGTTGTTACCATCCATCCACTTACTATGACTTTTTTCTCTTGCTGTTGTTGTTCTTTCTTTGTGTATCCTTTTCAAGGCGTTATACACACGTAAAGCAATTGTTCTCCATCCCTTTTAAACACACGCACACGTTCAAGCTTATATTCATAATTAATTTTGAAAGTTGTGCTCCTCGCTTTAAAATGGAACAGCTTCGTGTAATCGGAGGAGAGATGTCGGTGCTGGATGAGATGGAAAGGCCCCCGCAGGAGCGATAGAAGCACTTTGCCATAACTGACAAATGGCATTAATTAGGTGCAGGGTGAAAAGTTTGAATGGCTTATCATCATATGCATGCTCATCACATTCCTTGGCCGTAAATGTGGTACACACACGTTCATATATGTACATAGATACTTTTAACAAAAGCGGCTCACTCAAAAATTAATGAACATTCCTCCGGAACAAATAGCAACATTCTTAACTACTTTATGGATTATTTACTGTTTTGGGATGGATTTTATGACGGGGGGAGACAAATTCCAGGCAGAAGACCGAAATGGGGTCATTCAATTGTTGTAAAGCACCGAAGTAGTTATCCCGAAATTGTTCCATACGAATGAGCATTGTGTTGGTTGGCAACTTGAACGTTGTGTAAAATCTTAATCACTGTTGAAAGTTTGACTTAGATTTTTACATGGCTGTTGTCAAAGGATAACAGTTGGTAGGGTTGTTAACTTAAAGAAGAAAACCTATTTCGTGGAAAGTTTAACGCGTGTTGCGAATGATTATCGTTCGATTGGGGTGTTCAGTAGCTGCCCTAACAAAACTGGGGCATATACCGGAAACCAGCAACACTACGAGCTGTATAATAATATGTATAACTGGGAAGAACTGGGCTAAAATCATGCTTCTCTGATTCTTTATAACTTTGGGCGCCGTGTGATATTAAGAACTGCTCGGCTTGGATTATCCTGTGCTCTCAACACTCGACACTATGAGCTCGATTTGGATATTCAGCCGGTGGAGGGAAATTTCTTGATAGACACAGCAACTTCTGAAGTATTCCGACATGTGAGTTGTCTTTCTATCATATATCGTCCATAGAGCTTTAGGCGTTTCACATGTATTGGAAGTGCATCTAGCTCTTTTTTTTCACCTAAAGATGATAGCAAATGTCTCAAAAGCGAGTTCTTTGTTACTGAGTACCGCTAACTCAGAAGTTCTTCTTATTGGGGCTGTCTACAAATATTCCGTGGTACATAACATTGGGGGTAGATACAGTCTGAAAATTCTTACTATCCTTGATATACTTGCATTTATACTTCTCTTAGTTAAGTTTTGTTGAAATGGCTCCCAATATGTAACACCAGCATACTTAGTCCAGTAATAGGTCCACTGTGGTACTAAGTGGATCAATAGTGAAAGTTCGTCTCTACCTGCTCGTTAAAGCCAGTTCGAAATTCTAAAAAAAAACGTGAGAGGATAGTTATGTCCATGTTCTTCAGATTACTTATAATTCTGTTTAATGTCACTACACCCCGAGCCCCAAGACAGGTGAATATTGGACTTCGCAACCATCTCCAGATGAGACGAAAGGCAGTTTAGAGCTTTTACAGAATTGATATAGTAGGTCTATTCCACGAATTTTATAGGAGCTTGGCTATTAGAGAAAATTTGGATATCCTTAGCAGCCAAGTTAAGTCTGCTTAATTGCCATAATTTTCGTCTGAAACACGCAACCAGTGATTTGGTAGACGGGAGAAGAGCTTAAGATGAAGCCAGTCAGAGAAAGCCCAACGTTCTTGATTCTTAAGCCGTCACTGCAGAAGTGAATCGACTCAACTTCTAAAGGTGTTATCTATACCTACTTCCAGATGGTGACAGCGAAATTTATACCAAAATTTGAACATGGACATGATGTAGACCGTGATTGCAGAAGGAATTTTGAGTTTGTTCAAAATAGAGGGGTGGCCAAATACTTTACTTCACTGTAGGGTAGCTTGGAGACGAACTATCTAGCATTTGCTAGAACTAGAATCTCCCAATAGAATCGATAACTTTAATATCTACCTGTCTACGGCCATAACGTAAGACTCACGGCTCCGAAACCACCACTGTAGAACGGCATATCCCCTTTGGTGTTGTCAACGCTCGTGATTTGTATGCCTTTTGTATGCCTTGATATCATGCTGCTGATGATCAGTAACCTTCAGTCATTTCCCAAATTTCGAAATGAAATTGAAGCTCACATCCTGCCATGACTTCAGAATATATTAATTTATTCAAGAAATGTTGGTCTCATTAGAAAAGTCAGGTCGATCCAGACCAGGTACTACTATCATGCCTGGGATATTGCAATGTGATCTTTTGTGCCCATTGACTCCCACCTTTGAGATGTAAATGTACTCTTACTAGTTACTTCCTATACCTCGAGGGAAGAAACCCGTCCTAAAGCACTCTCTTTCATCCAGTTTCCTGAGGACGAGTGTTGACTCTAGTGACTGTATTCCCTCATCTAATAATTGGTACCTGCCCAAATATTTCAGTCTTATGAGTTAGTGTACCACAAGATCCCAAAACATGTTCCGTGATGTCCTTGCAGTCATCGTAGAATCTGCAGAAACTTTTTTTTCAGATAAACCTACTTTCCTTAGGTGCTCCCTGAGTTGACAGTGCCCCATTAGGATACGAAGATTGTTCTCGTTCATTGTGATACACGCTTCGAATCTTTTCCGGTTGTAAATAGTGTCCTAGGCGTTATTACAGCCTCTTGGTACATGGCTCCTTTTAGTTTTCTGAAGGTATGATCAGCTATTCCGCAGAATGATTGAGGACCCATGAAGGTTTCTGATACTCACCTTCTCACCTTGAAGTGGGTCTATTTATTGACCTCTATTGCGACATGGCCGGATATCTAACAGAGGGTCACTTTATTTTCTGTATCTAGTTCATTATGTTTCTGCAGGTATTTACACAAAACATGGTTTCTTTGCTGCAAGAAGCGGGACGAGAGAACTTTTCCTTATGGTTAGCTTCTGAGGTAATACTTTCTGGCCGACTTCTATCTGGTCCTAGATCCCAGGATCTCATATATCCATTCGATTATTTCTTCTGAAATTTCTCCCTGACCATCTCTGTGACTTGAATCGAATTTTGTTGGTCTTTTGAATGTTGCATCAGTGTGGACATTTGATCTATCATCGTTATACCAGGTCAAGCTATAGAGCGATCCGTGCAGTGTTTGGTAACCAGTAAAGGTTACTATTAGTTCTGCGCAGTTTGCTAGGTCAGGGTCCTAAAAGAGTTAGAACATCTATGGTGTTCACACTTCTGTTCAACCATAGGTCCTTAGCTTCTTAGAGATTGCTAGGAGAGGAGTACATCGAATTGCTTCGATCCAGTGCCTTGAGCTTAAAAGATATGTGTAGTTCCATGAGACATGACTGAGACCGATAGGTTTCTTATTGTCCTAGTAATACAAAGTTCTGTCATACGGAGTGTATAATGTACCATGACCGCTGTTTAGCCTTTGCAATTCTGTCTTCTCAGGACTTGTACCCTATTCTGTTTCATATAAATTCAGTAGAAGATTTCTGTTGATTAATGCGCTTAGAGTCTTCATCTTAGTGCAATTCATCTAGTACTTAACTCTTCAACATTGTGGATGTCCTCCTGTTGAGTTGGTCATGTTGCGGAACCTTGAGTCTTTTGGACGTTGTGACTCTCACTTACATACGTGCAATATCAGAATTCCGACTTTTCCAATGTATCTGTGCCTACAGTTTACCTTTCCATTGATTACGCCGTCTTATTAACTAAACGAGCTTATATCTAGTTTCTGTAAGTGTATCTGCACTGTGGAAACGTGGTTCATTTCTCCTGTCCGGGAATCAATGAAGACATCATAGAAGCCTTTCGAATCTACAAATTCAATGGAAACTATCATATGTGCTTAAGGCCACAAATATGAAAAAAAAAATCCTTATTTCTTTCATACTGTGTATTAATACGGTGACATTGTCATCAGATGGCTTTAAAACGAATCCTCTAGCAAGCACAAAAGCATATCGAATTCAATTCAAAATGTTCAACTCTATTGTCATGCCCAGCACAATAACACGAAACGAAAAAATAAAATGGGAAAGGATCTATCCGTTTTAACCTGAACTCGGTTGGCCGAGACAAATTGAAACATCCAATGTTCAATTTAACTTTTCCATTAACAATATGTTCAAGGAAAGGATAACAATAATGGAGAAATGGACAAGAGCCAATATTGACGAACAGCTGTAGCCAGGGACTAGGTATCGTTCAAGGATGAAACTTTAGATTGACTACAATAGTAGGAGTTTTTGTATTCGCTTCATTGAAGTGTGGACAATTCACCTTTGATTGATCGTCATCGTCGTCGTCGTCTTTGAGTCTTCAACCCACAGAGACTGTGTGTGATTGAGAAGCAAAGAACAAGAAATGAAATAAATTGCAATTTGTCTGAGAAAAGAATTGGTTTAGTGATTAAAATTGGTTTACAACGGTTATGGATTTAGCAATAGAAACCAACAGTGTGGCAAGCAAGACATGGCCTAGTATCTATGGCTGTTTCTCGGTGAATGACTGTAGTATTTCTTTCAAAGCAAATCGTAGCTCCAGCCCCTGGCTTTGCTTATTAATTGTCTACCAGGCTTGATTTCCATCGCTCCAGGTAATTGTTTGCGTTACGTGCCAATATTGGAAAATAAAAATCAATTTCATTTGTGTCGTTGGATCAGGCGGGGAAAATACGAATTATCCGTATTTTCGGATACAATTGATTCTTCATTTCCTTCTGCTGATCATACAGTATTAAATGGAGTCGAAGCTGTTTCATAGCCTGTGGTTTTTGCGTGCATCCCTTGTGGAAACCACAGAGGTTTGTTTAACTCGATGTCATCCTGTAATTTGTCCACATCCATCCATCCATGTTGACTCTGTCGTTCTGCATTTGTAATTACAATTATTATTCTGTCGTCATCATCGTCAGCATCCACAGGATGCCGATACCCAGTTCCGTCAAAACCACCACCACCACCACCACCACCGATGGCAGACAGACACTCGTAACATCGGTCACATCCGATATGAGAATCACAGATAATTTATTGCTTTTGTAATATACTTTGAACAAGGGGGGAGGAGTCCTTCGTCTAACTTGTTTTCTGGACAATATGACACAAAGTGGCAGACAACTTTATGGGAAAGTTTGTTTTTTTTTTTGTTTTTGTTTTTGTTTTTGACTGAGGGACAAGGATTTTCGTGCTACGAATGGTACTATAATATTATGGGGAAAGTTTGATTAAAGGACAATTTAATATTCGATTTATTGAAAAGTATTGGAATGGTAATGGACAAACAATTCGAGTTGGATGGGCTCTTCCTTGTACATACAAACATACACGTGAATATGTAAAGAGTGGTAAAAATATGATATGCTCTGGCAAGGACAATCGGATTCATAATTCATTGCCAATGGAACCAAACAGACTGCGGAAATGTGGCGTAAAATATCCGAAAGAGGGAATTGAAACTACATACTTCGTGGGAGTTACTTTTGCATGAATTTGTAGGTTCCAGCTGTGAGCCTTGAGCACACTGATTTCCATATTTGGTTATAAAGCAATGGAAAAACTAAATTCAGGAACTTGGGTCAGGTCTTGAGTAGATACAATAGGTATCTAATCAGGATATGACGGATTATGTCGTATTTAACTCAAAAACTGCTTTAAATTGTCGCTAGTGTTGAGACGGTGAAACATAGGGACAACTCGCTAGACCCAGTCACTGATATCAAACATAGTGGAGAAGAGAAGAGTTCTATAAAGCACTCTCGTAGAAAATTGCATTAAGACTAGGTAATAAGAGCCTTCAATAGCCTCCAGTGCACCAGTTCATTAAACTCATGCTGGTTCTGAGGATAGGTTTTTGGCGGGGTATTAAACTCATATGGAACCACTATGGACCTTTAAAGGTCTAAATATGGCTGACACGTTAACCTATGTACATACATTTTTTTCTTCGGTTCCACCAATATACCAGAATCCCGGGTTACCCGGGCATGCAGGACTCGTAAACCTAACTACTCAATGCCAGAAATACACCTACGGACTAAAATCACTTCAATCACTCTCCCTGTGGTACTATCGTTAGATATAACTTCGCGAGGCTGGTTAGCAATTTATGCTCTTCTTTCCCAGTCTGAGCCTTATTTTCATTGGTGCTCTCCCTGGGTCTTTTTAACCGTCGCAGATGCTTCATAATTATGGCTGTATACTGTTTAACCGGATCCCATATTGCATTCGATGTCAACATATGGTTCACAATGTTCTCGGGTTGGTATTTCTCTGATTCCTTACTCGTGTTTAAGCAATTGAAAGATTCTTAGAGACCAAACCTGTTGAGGTGCATTCAAAGGCAGCCATGTCGGGTTAGGTGTTGGTTTAAGTAGAAATCTACTTCTCCGTAAGCTCTGTCCATCCATTTGTGGATATCCAGTATTAGTCGATGGGTAGAGTGGATCCGTCTCACCTGCTATACTCTAATGCTGATATCTTTGACTGAAGCACTGGGAATTTTGGCATCGTAGGTTCTTTGTAGCTCGTTGGGCAAGATTTCCACTGGTAGCATTTCCGAGATGACATACATATATAGCATCCTTTTGACACTGTTCGATATGCAGAGCAAAACCTCAGTACACATAGTCGGTTGACTGAGTTTATCCTTCTTCTAAACGACTTAACTGTCACTGCTTTGGTCCATATTGGTACATTATATATGATGGACTGCACCACTCTTGGCAGAACTAGCCTCCTTTGTTGTCTAGGGCCTCCACTATTAGTCATTGTTCTAGACAAGACAGTACTTATATTTGCTGCTTCGTCGCATGTTCGTTTAAGGTGTTCCTTGTAAGAGGGGCTAGCTTCGATCATCACATATACCTAGATATCATCATCACCTACTCTGATGGTGATTGCCTCTCTTTTCTTGCGACTGCTTACTAGTATTACTTCTGTTTTATGCTCTGCGAGCTCTAGTCCAACTGCCGCCATACCATCGCCTTACTTCTCGGATATATTCATTTGTTGTTTCACTGTCACCACAATTGCTATATCATTAGGAATTCCAAGTCTCAAAACCCTATCGTATATAATTTTCTATAATATGGGTCCAAATACCGATCTTTGTGGAACTCCAACTGATATAAGGTATTGCCTTACTCCATCATTGGCATTGTAGAACAGAAACCTTTTTTCGAGGTAACTTAACATTATCTTTATTAAGGGCCATGGCAGCATCATTGATCTGAGTGAGTGCAGTATGACCCCAGTTCGCAGAGTTGAACGCATTTCAACGTCCAATGTTACTAATGGATCATATTTCTTTGCACCTCCTTTGCATTTCCTGTCCTGCATAGCTTCTTTCAAAATTGAGATCATCCTCCGTATAGCATCTACTGTAGGACGACCTTTTCTAAATCCATACTGGCGATTCGAGAGTTCTAAGACTCCATCAATTGCCACCTCCAGTGCATTGTGTCTAGCAGGCATTTGGGATTATACATATATGACGAGGGCTCATCTGGTGGTTTTTCTTCTTTCGGCAGAGCATCAGACGTTCCTTTTCCATTGCTCTGGAAAAACTCCTTCAGTTAGACACTTGCTTTAGAGTTCAACAAATCGTTCTGTGTTTATTTTTATGGCTAACTTGAGAACCTTGTTTGGTATGCCATCCAACAGAGGTGACTTTTTATTACCGAGTCGTTTGCAGACATCCAGAAGTTCCATTTGGGTGACAGGCGGGACCTCATGTATTTCTTTGGAAATAACTTTGCATAAGGGAGGGCTATAAGTTTTGTCATGAGTTTCCTGTAGGACCTACCTAGCTATACCTATTTACGTAATGGTAAGCCAGCTATCATAAGGTGCATGCCACTGCGTTACTTTGTTATAAAAGACGCCACATAATCTAAGTCGTGGCCCTTCAAAATAAGGGAGCACCCTTACTCATTAGAAACGAATTCTATAATACGCCAACCGAGGAGGAATAAGACGGATGATATCTTAAACAGAACATTTGGTGACGGGACAGCACATGAAACTTAAAGTCGTTATGGAAGCCATTCGCTACAGCTTAGAAAGTCCTGACCTGAATGAACTGAAAAGTATAAAATAGGCAAAACACAGAAAGCATACCCTAGAAGTATTAAAAACAGGTCTATGAGGCAAGGGGTGAAGCTTCTCACAACCAGTTAAACTTAGGTCCGCGAAATATCAACCCAAGCAAGCATCATAGAACCTGAACGAATCTGTATTATGCAAGCTAGGACACTCTTGAAGAACTTCGACCGAGAAGGTCAGAGGATGCGGGATTCCCTAGAATTGTCTGGCTCTCTTGACTCTTTGATCCGTCTTCTTGGTGAGACGCAAGTGTTACCTACCAATTAGATATTTCATGTATGATGCAATGCTATTGGATGGATGGTGGCTTAAACTGCAGAACAGGAGTAGTTTGTGTAAAAATTGTCCCATGTATGACAAATGGTTCCATAATTAATACCCCAAGCATTCAATGATCAATTGTCGAAAGCAATAAGGCACAGCTGCCGCCAGTTCATTACAATTTCACCGCAAAGCTTGCAACCAATCATGAAACCATAACAATTAAAATTTTTCAAACATCTGTGATTTATGTCCCAAAGTATGTCAAGGATTTCACAAAAAATACAAAAAAAACAAAAAGTTCACAATTTCCATTATGCATTTTCACATTCCTGTTATCTGGAACAGTAACCGAAACAGCAATTCACACCCAAAAATAGTTTATCCTCGGATTTTTCGCCAACAGAAAACCGAAACAAAACAAGCACACATCCAAACTTTTAACCCATTTTTGAACAATCAGCTTGCGTTCTCTGAACAACAGCAGTTCAGCAAGGATATGTGGTTAAAAACAAAATACATATACCCCTCTCGCCTTCAATAAATCCCCAGGAGCTATAAAAACTCGCAGGATACTCATTGCCAGTGCATCATACGTGAGAGTGAACAAATTTCACTCTTCCACCCACGCACATACATATGTATAGGTATATGTATACCGATCAGAGATGTGATAAAAAGGATAACATTCAAATGCACGAAAAGGATTTACCATGGATGGTCCTTAAACTCCATCGAAAGCACTTTGGGTTTATTTATGGATTTCCTTTATGTGTAACTGGAATTACACAGGCGAAGACAGACAGAAGAGCATTGTAAACAACGCCAAGCTATTTTTCGAAATTCCAGAAATTGGTATTTCACCAGAGCAGCAATATGTCATGCACACATCCTTCCGAGTTGTAGGGATTCGGTGTGTGTAATTGATGGCGCGTTCTGTTTTATGGTCGACCCTTGGAGTATGGGTTCTCTATGCTAACCCATTTGCCAGGGAAATTTATTTGAATTAATAATAATTGGGGAAATACGACGGGGAAATGTCGCCCGGAAATGGGGCAAAAAAAACCTCTGCCATATTTTTTTTTTTCTGCGCGCCATAATGATGGTTATTTGACATTTTATGGTGATGTGGTAATTTTTATTGACAATTCATAGGGGTGTACAGGCACGGGAGTGAACTAGAAAGCTCGCCGTGATGTATTGAAAAGTTTATTGGATTAGTTTTATGGGCCCCAGAGTGATTCTCGTAAAGAATCCGGAAATGTAAAGAAGGACGATGTTCCGCAGTGAGCTATTGTTTCTTTTAATCTGCGAAAAGAAGCTGTTAGGGGGTGGCGTATAAACAGTCGCGGTTTTATGTTTTCTTATTGAAATCACTGATTGTTTCACAGCTTTGGATTTGCGACTCGTAAAACATAGAGTTAATTGCATTACGGAAGGTCCTTGGTTCATCCTTTACGATGTTATGAAGTCTCAAGAGTGTTCACAATTTCTTTCGAGATGGGATTGGTATGCAAACTCCTAAAAAGATTCATAAGCACGACATGTCCACATTTTAAATAGTTCTTTAGTTGATAAAGGCACCGTCCCACATTACAATACAAAATTATACAATTTAAGCAGGTCGCCAAATTTATCCTTCACAACTTGGAGCGTTGGGTCGCTTGTATGACATGTAGCGCCGTTTTGTTGTAACCACAGCTCAGATATATCGATGTTGGTGAACTCTGCCACAGAAAGTCGGTTAACATCGCGGTGTCACCTTTCTGATTTCGAAAGAAATAAGGTTCAATGCTGCCCCCATGCCATAAACCGCACCTAACAACCAACTTTGTGGATGCATTTATGCTTGGTCGAACTCTTGTGGGTTGTGTTCGCTCCTATTTGACAATTCTGCTTGTTGACATAGCCGCTGAGCCAAAAATAGCCCTCGGCCAAGAAGATAATTTTTTGGCCATAATCCGGATCTTAGGTCAACGTTTCCAGTGTCCAAGTAGCGAACTCACGGTGTTGTCGTACGGTTTTCCGACTTCGATTCTTGCGTCAACTAAATCTTACACGGATATAGGCCCAAATCCAATCAATTCAGCTGATCGGCGTCGAATGAATGAATTTTTTCCCATCGTAGACTAGCCGCCGGAATCGCCGCTGCACGAAGTTTTTCGAACAAACTGAAGGTCTTATCCGACTGAGTGTGGAAGAGTTTATTAGTAGCTATGGTAAAACTAGAATCATTCAGTAGATTCTGGGTAACTGCAGTTCCACCATATTTGTCGTAAGAGAAACTTTTCAAGACGGCCTCTGGCCTTTTCCTTGCGGATGATGTGGTTATACTGGTATCAGCAATGTTTCCTTCAGTAATGAGTGAGTAAGATTTTAGAGAGTATTTCGAACAAGATTAGCAAATGGTCCACTGCATGTTGTGTCCGCGTCAAAGCAAGTAAGACAGAACTGTTGCTGTTTACTACTAAAACAAAACTGACGCCTCCACGGCTACACAACCAATGGCTCTCCTCATCCTTCCTTCGGGTGGTACTTGATCAAAAAGTTAGCTGAAAACTCAACATTCAGCAGCGAGTAAAGAAAGCTTGCGTTGCCTGGTACATGAATTTGCAGCCAACCATTCCGAAAGAGGTGGGGACTTCCTCCAAAGAAGGTCTTATGGATGTACACCGGGGTAGTGTGTCCTATTCTTTCTTGTGGATCGCTTGTCTGGTGATATCAAAGAACTGCGATTCTAGGCCCAAATGTTATATTGCACCTTTTACCACCCGCGCTCCATATTATGTTCTCGTCGGTCAGGTTAAGAGAAACAAGATGCTGGTATACCCAGCCTTATGGTCACAACAGCATCCTGTATCTGTTACCACCGACTATACCAAGACTATACAACTCCCAGAGTAAACTTTAGAACTGATGTCACGGTCAGATTTCCAACTAGACAAAGAAGCGGTTCAAAAAATGGACTGGGGAGTTAGGGACGAGGGATCTTCCTTGATTCCGTGAACATTTCTGGGCCCTACCGCCTTTCTGACTCAGGCACCTTCTTCAAGGCAAAGGTTCCAGCTGTACGTGAAGCCTGCCTTATACTTAAACTAACTACCACACCCTTTAACAGCATAGCCATCATTATGGATAGGCAGACAGCTATCAAGGCTATTGTGCCGCTTAGTACAAACTCCGTGGTGTCAGCCTCCATTGCGTCTTGAGTCATACGTAGTAACATCGAGGGAAATAAGCGACCAGATGCGCTAGCGAGATCGGAATTTGCTGCGAAATGCTCCTTGCTGAGGCGGTTAACGCCCCTCAGAGGGTCTTACAGGCTAAAATCTTTGCGAGCTATTTATTACAAGCTGATAGTAGATGGAACTGTGTTGGTGGGTTTATCGCAGCTTTCACGCAGCTTTCTTTACCATCTATACCAGATACCTACTAGGGTTCCCCAAGATCTTAAGATATGTAGTAATAAAAGTTATTTAGGAAAGAGCATGCCAATAGGGCTTCTGAACTTCAAAATAAACACTTCTTTGGACTATCGATGCCAAGCATCATTTTGGTTCAGTTTTTTTTTTTTTTTTTGTAAAGCCCTTGCCTTTGTAAAAGTCTAGAATTTGTTAAAGTTTCTATATCATGAGCCCTTGATCCGAAGTACATTTCATACTTCAGAACGTTGACTTCAAGGGCCCTTTAGAATCAGGAGACCTACGAAAATATCTACTCCACTCTGAAAATGGTACAGGACTCAAATTATTGTACAACATATCCAGGACTTCCCTGCAGCGTTGAATATCTTAGACGCTCAGGAGCACAGTCAACTTAAACAACAAAGCCAAGCCCACATCACCAAAGTATACCTAGCAAATTTACACAGTTAAGTCTCCTTGCAGGAAGCCGTAATCACACCCATAAGATATACAGTTTTGCCCATAAATTGTTCCTAGAGAGACAGAGTGCTCCTCTTATACGTACACCCACAATTTCACCAAAGGGTGGCAAGGTTAAACGCCTGAAACAGTGTTAAACCAGGCACTTGTGTGCGCGCCAGCATTTTAGTTAAATATGTTCTGAAAAATTAATTTTTTCTCCGTTTACACTTATTCATAACACAGCTGCGACATACACAACACACACACACAGCATCGTTCCACGAAAGCAGCTCCTTACTCAAAGGATTCCATATCTGATGCTATTCACTACAATTGCAGCAAAGACCAAACATTTACCCACTATGCACAGGACTATACGTTGCAGAACTTAAATTCAATCCTAGCATTGAGTGAATGTGTCTGAAACCATTTATTATGCTGTTGCATCCTGCGTTGCAGACAAGCATGGAGGACGAGAGTGTTGGCGCCTCCTCCGCGCTATGTACCATTAATGATTCTGCATTATGTGCAATGGAATTTGTGAGCGGAATAAGGGTAGAAGAAATGCGCACCTATCCAGCTGAGTGAACTAATAAGGTTTTGTAAACGATATGTGTGTGGTATCCTGTAACATAGAGGAAAGTTAGTCAAAAGACATATACACTTGGTACTCCCACTCCATGCTAGTGGCAAGTTAAGACATATTTCCAAGGAACCAACACTTGGTTGTTATTATGTATGAATTTTCAACTCGGGAGCCGGAGTGGTGCCGGAGCTTTGTCATCATATTTCGTACTCTAGTAATTCCCTACACATTTCGGGTGATGGAAGATCCTTTTACTATGGAATTTGTTGGGAAAACATATCTTGACTTAACAACCAAGAATGCTTGTCTAACATTACTAAGGAGCTCTCACCGAAAATGCAGCTCTCATTACGTAATGGTAAGAGTCATGAACCCACTTGATTTTGGAAACTAAAGTGGAAGTGGTTTCATACCGATACCCAGGGATGCCAATGCTAGAAGTAATGTATCAGCATAGACTTTATTTTTAACAAATTTCATGACTGACTTACTCTTGATCTTCTATGACTGTGATCGCCTTGGAGGACTATGCTTTCAGGATTCTTTGCGTATCTCAGAAGCATGAGAGAATGCCGGGATTTTGAGTTTGGGCATCATCTTGTGGAGGTTAGAGAGATTTTCGTAGAGGTTATCTGCAAGATATTGTATTCGATGGTGTCCCAGGACATAATTCATTTTATGAAGAAGAGGCATAAGAAAATGACAGTCTTCGGACAGGTTCTTGTTTTAGTTGATAGAACAATCAGGTCCACAAACACGCTTTTACAGATTACCATGATTTTCGTTAGACATCTCTTAGAAGTCATTCATAAACATATCAACAATTCCTTCCTGTTTCCGGCTTGAAAGCAGCTCTCACATATTTAAAAATAAATAAATACTTGGCGCTACAGGTCGATATGACACAGGGCCTAGCTTCTCACAACCATTCGTGTTGTGCGTGTTATATTCTTTACTCGAATGGAAGGGCCCTACTGTTTAATGCCGTATCCGAAGGGCAGTTTGTTCTTTGAGAAGCTTTCTCAGGACAACTATACTATCGATGTTTGTCAGACGGGACCCAGTTTTAGGTGTTCCCCGACTGGGAATAATGAAAGGGTTGTTACTCTTACCAATAAAGGCGCAATAAAGCCTTAGTTTGGTCCTCATACATATATACAAAAGCCTGGAATGGGTGATTTTTAACATTTTCGTCATTTTTTTATCATTCCTACTTTTGAAGAGACTGATACTTAGAAGGATCAATACAGAGCTTGACTCATTACCTAACTAACTTGAAATCCAACGAACACTTTTTCTAGAAGGACGACCTTCTGTTTCGAATACAATCATTAGTTCTATGGTCTTGTAGATAGATCTTCCGTCACGAATACATATAAGAGTCTGTTTGCTCCAGGCGGCATAGTACCGAATTTTCCTGAATCTACATATCTGCAAGAGCAGGCTGAATAGTTAGTTCCTGCTACCCCTCGGGGGGCATAGAGCGTCAACAACGACTGCGCGCCATCTTGTTCGATTTTCTGCAACGTACTTGAGCTATGTCCAACAAATTCCGAGCGTTCTCGACTCCTGGCATGTCTGGGGAATGTCCGTCTATGAAATCCAAAAATTCTCTTCAAGTCGTCTATACATCAGTTTTGGTCACGCCCACTTTTAGGGGGCGTTTTTTATAAAAAAAAAAACAATTTCGATGAAATTTCACATGAAACATCAACAAACATTCGAAAATATGGCTGCAATTCGACAAAAGAATGATGTTCGGCCACGCCTACTTCATAAGGGCTACGTAATAGGGAGGATAGGGTATCATACGATCGGTTTTTTTTTAAACTTAAGGTGTAACTACTCTTCCTTGACCTTTTATGATTGTGAAGTGAAGCTATAATTCTATTTCCCATACATATTTAAGAGATAAGGGAATAAAAAAAAAATCCCTTGCCACATACGGGATGCAATTAAACTCGTTCCCATAAGATTTTTTTGGAAAAAAAAAAATAATCCACGAAAAAGGAAATGATTTCACCTCATTAATGTTTCCGTTTATTACCGCACCACTTACATCTGACTCTGACCTAATACTCTCCCCGAAGTGCAAATCCTCAACATCGATTCCGACTTCCAACGAAATGTAACAACAAAACCAAGCGCTGCCATATTTATATACTTAGTTCCTGGGAAATCCTACTTCAACATGGCTCCCTTTATAGAAAGGCGAAGATGAAGCACGCCAAAAGTGTAATTTATCAAACGCTATCGCGTCATTAATAATTCGTCTGGAGCTCGCAAACGGCAGCCCACCAACAATAACAGTCCATCAGGGCAGGAAAGTCTTCGGTTTTTATGACAGGACATAATATATTACAGTTGTGCTGAAGGAAAGTAAAGAATCCTCAAATGACGAACGTAATAGTGTTTCACAGGATGTGCCGACGTATGTAAGAGTATTTATTTGCACAAGAAAAATACAATCGCGTGTTCGAATTAGAAAACCCGAAAACAATTCCAAAAAGAAAGAGAAAAATCAATAAAAAGTAGAGTGCGGCGCCAAAATGCACACGGAAGGGGAGCGACACACAGAGCTCTCCTGGCAAGTCGTAGCGTAACCAGCTATGGAGACAGGAGCACGTACCGAACATGAAAGGTGAATATCTTATCACCTTAATACACCTTGAAGTGTAATAAATTCAGTTCAAGTGAAACTCTAGCGCTGTATAACATTTTTTTTTGCCATGGGATGGGTTCAGTGAGCGTATGGAGGAGACAGGGCTGGGAATAACCCTTGGTGAATTAGCAAACCTGTTGTTGAGTCATGACTGAAGGAGGAATTTCTGCCGCTACACGAAGGGGTGGGGATTTTTTTCTGCAAAGTGTTTTCCAGAAATGATTTGTTAGGATATAAGGACAGGGTGTAGGAGATGTAAGATCTTGCATTCAAGAATGCCATTGAGTCCTTGGCTAGCCCTTTTCTTGTTTTTGTTTCATTTTCGATGGGGAACTTATGTTTGCGTTTGCCGTCCTATGTTTGCGAGTTAATCCCGGATAGCCTGGGATGAAATACTGTGCAGTACAGGCTCGATCTCCTTTTTCACACAAGCGGTGTTGATATAGAGAATGATAGTGCCTACTTACCCACTGAAGGGCAGCTTTCACAGGCCTATATTCATAGTAACCATCGCAACTATAGGGTGACCAGACATGAATGATAGGAAAACAAAACTAAATAAAACAACAATGGTGTGAGATATAAGAGTAATGCACATTCATGTCAGTCGGCTCACTTTTTGATAAGTCGAACCAATATCTGCGGCGTTATGTCGGCAATAGCGTCTCGAATATTTCCCCCAAGCTCGTCCAAAGCTGTTAGTTTGTTATCGTAGACTTAGGCCTTCACGTAGCCCGAAAATAATCGAGTGGTTCAAGGATGAACCCAAGTGTTGAGTCGCTTGTATGGCATGTGGTGCATCTTTGTGGATGCATTGATGCTTTCGCTTCAATAATGGCAATTCTGCTTGTTGACATAACCGCTGAGCCTAATGGGCCACGTTCGAAAAGATGATTTTTTGGCCAACATCCGGATCTTCGGACTTATTCGTTGTCTATGTATGTAGGGCTAAATCCAACTGCAAAATAAGTCTCTCTGGCGATGCCTAATTTAGGTGATCGGCGCCGAATTGACATTTCTGTCACTAGCCACTAAGGCGGATATGCTTTCTTCATTTCGCACCAATCTCTGTCTGGCTGATGGCTTAAGGTCCAAAAGAGAGTACTCACAAGATTATAAGTGGGTGCTTACTGTAGTGTTTACCTAGTTTAGTTCAAGTGATGATCCTTTTCTTGCCAGTTGTTTAGCTTACCTTTGTGTGCGGGAACCCAGCAAAGTCTAACATTGTGCAGCGCGCCAAGATCCCATCGTCATTGCAGCCTGTTTAGTGGCTGGTTGTCACTGCCAGGAGCTTGGACAACACTGCTATAGTCAGGGAGTCTGATCAAACTGAAAAAGAAACCTTTCGCTAGTGTCCTCAGTGATGCCAATGGATACCATTCTTTGAATGTTGATCATTTTTTTATGGTTGGTGTCTTTTTGTGTCGTGTAAAGCCCCAGATTTGACTCAATTTCCTGCTGCAGGCATTGAATGCTATCATTGCTCTCTACTTTATAATGAGATTCCAGTTTAGTAGACATTTTTAGGGGATTCGTGTAATTTCTATTCCCATATTGTTTTTTCGTTGATAAAAAGGATCAGTTCTATCTTCTGTCCGCAGTTCTCGGTATTAATCATGGATAAGTGATATCTATTTAGCCACTATGAGTGGACTAAAATTCTCCTGTCGCTAACTGTGCTAGGCCATCTGCATACATAAGCTACTACTCTTACTCTTATAAACTTAAGTTTGACTAAGATTTCGTTTATCCCAAGGATCCAGAGAAGAGGCGATAGTGCACTACCGTGAGAAATGGGTCTGGATGCTGACACCGTGGTTTGTGCACCACATGGCTCTGAGCTGATTTGTCTGTTTTTTAGCATTACCCAGTTGATAGGTCTAAAATCTTTTGCGCTAAAGTACCCAGTCGGGTATGAAGACCATTTTAACTTTCCTCATGATTTTTGTAGCATCAAAGGAAGGGTGTCATCTAGTCTATTTCCAAAGATTTATTCTTTCTTTTGTTATTATTTTCGCTGAAGCTATCGGTTCTGTATTCTACTCATATCGGTCGGTATTTCCATTGGAGGTTCATCCCGGAAAGTGTGTGTTCAGTTGGAGCTCAAGCGCTTCTTCGCATGAAGTTGCCGCATGAAATCGTTCCTAAACAATCACGCAGTTTGTTCCAGTTAGTAGACAGTGGTCCTATTAGACTCTGCATCCTGTTTCAACTATAGTATTAGGACCTTCCTTATGAACTCCAATTTTACTGTTTTCGATGGCATCAGTCTTCAAGCGGGAGCATACAAAATAAATAAATACTTGGCGCAACAGGTCGATGGGACCCAAGGCCTAGCTTCTCACAGCCATTCGTGTTGTGCGTGTTATATTCTTTACACGAATGGAAGGGGCCTACTGTTTAATGCCGTGTCCGAATTGCAATTTGTGATTTTGAGAAGCTTTCTTAGGACAGTTGTACTCTCGGATGTTTGTCAGACGCTTGCGAGAGGTGGCGCCATAAAAAAACGTTTAGGTGTTCCCCGACTGGAATTCGAACCTCGAACCCCTTGCTCCATAGTCCAAGGAGAAGTCCCCCCCCCCCCCCCAAACCTAATCTAGCGCTGTACGGTGGCTCTCAACCTCTTCGTGACCGACCTGCTTAGTATTGCAAATATTTTTACCAGATGCACGCACATGCCATCCAAACAAAGGTAATGACGATGCCCGGGCAGAATAAGATCGGAAGTCATTTTACAATTTGGCCTAAATGGATTCAACCGAAATGAAGTAGTATCTGCGTATCAAGATTTTTGAACACGTGTTCGAATGGTCTTCTTTATTTAAAAAACAATCTCTGCCATGGATCGCAAAAAAAATGCATTTTTATGTAAGTATGTACATGCATACATTCTTAAAGTATCTTTTTACTGGCCATGCTGACTCGCAAGAACGAATGAAAGAAGCAACTACCATCGGCATTACTTATTTAAATTACCACCCCCCTGGGTAGACCCCAATGTAGTTCGCAATTTGGTTCCGTTTTTTTTTCAAGTCTTCCTTCGTGTTTTTTTTTTCGCTCATTTTCGCCTCTCATTCGGCGCCGTAATAAATTTTCGAGTGGAGAATCATCATCATCAGCCGAAGTAATATTTTTTCATTCCCACTTCAACAAGGTAAACAAAAGTGATTTCTTTGCTCCCAAATTGCCAAAAGTTTGTTGCTTCTTCGCTCCCGCCAGACTCCACCGAATTATACAATGAAAGCGAAGGAAAAATGTAACCGACCCCTGCTCGGTTTGTTTGTACAAATATTCCCATTTGATACATGTACCCCCCGTCCCCATCGAAATTATAGTCATCCTACGGGCACATCACTCAAGCTGCGTGTTAAAATCATGACCCCCACAAAGTCTACCGCACTTTTCTCCCTACCTCCCCCACACACATTCGAAGGAACAAGGAAAAACGTCATCGACCGTATGGAGTGCGTGTTCAAAGTTCGAAAACTTGATTTCTTTCGTTGATTCTTCAAAAAACGAAAAAAAAAAAAAAAAAAAAAAAAAAACTTTTCCTTTTGCTTTGCCAGAAGATGAATACTACATGCTTGAGCTCCCAGCCACGTCCGTAGGTCCTGTTTGGAGAGTGGAAACAATTTTCTTTGTTTTTAAGGCATAAATTACTTCAGACGAGGACGAGCGCACAACAGATATGAAAGTTCGAAACGGAACGAGGAAGAAGAATCCAAACAAATGTGAGAATTGTTTCATAAATAAAATATTTCCGAAACAAATAAAGAAACAGAAGGAGCGCCCATACACATACCTACATGTACTCGTACATTTACAGAAAAAGACAGAAATGGCGAATGGCAGAGGGATAACTTTTTGCTTAACATCATCATCCTGATCTCCTATGGCAATGGCAGCTGGGGAAGGGGGACGTATCTCGTTTCATTGTTTTGTATGGTTGCTCTTTTTCTTAACCAAAGAGGAATTCAGGAAATTCAGGGAAGAATGAGAGTCCTGGGAATAATGGCCAACATCAGACATGTAGGGATGGAAATTGAGGACTTCAAATTGGAATTGTCTTGAATTTTTAACTTTTCCGAGTTCTCTTCTTTTTTTTGCAGTTTTTAAATAAACGTTCGGCGGAAAGCGGAAAGCTGGTATTTAAAGTTAATAAATTATGAGAGGTTACTAACCTAAGGAAAACTAAAATGAGTGTAGTTCGGGAGATTATTACTTGCAACGTGCTGGTGGAGGAAGATATTTACATAACACTCAACTCGGAGGATATATTGTCTACGGCAGGATGGTGGGAACCGCAGAGGACCATTATGGTCTTGCATATGACCATGTCTGTAACTTTGGTCTGCAAAGTTGGTTGTCGATTTGAAGTTTAAACAGAGGGTTGGATCTGAGCACTCGACTTAAGCTTTTAGTTTGTGGAGCAGCTTAGAGTCAACAAGAAATGTTTTCCGATAATCCTTAGCTCATTAGAAATATGGTCGGACCAATCTTCAATAAAGGATCTTCTACACTCCTTCAACTGTACGTCTTCTTAACGTGAGTCGCCTACAAGATTTTATCGGCTAAGCTGTGTGAACGCTTTAGGGCTTTTCTCAACAACCTGATTCGTATTAGTGTGGTTTTAGGCCAGGAACCTTGGAACACCATTGACCAAATTTTTATACTACGGGAGATCTTGGAAAAAGCCCAGAAATTTCAAATCCTTTTACTGATGTTAAGACCACCTACGACAGCATCTAAAGAGACGAGCTATATGTATACGTATGTAGAGCTATTTCTAGTTTTAGCATCCCTACCAATCCAGGCAGGCTGACGATGGAGAATGCTTGCTGTTCCATCAAGGTTGGGAAAGACCACATCGAGGCCTTTTTTTCAAAAACGGATTTAGGCAAGGCGGCATGATGTCATGCATCGTACTTGACACCTAGAATTATTCAGAACTCACACGTCAACATCGGAGCGTAAATGTTTGAAAAGTTCGTCCAACTTCTTGCACACGCCGATGATATAGATATGTATAGTCAGGATTCAAAGGACAACACATGATGTCTGTTGTCCTTTTAAGAGCATTGACACAGAAGCGGCTACAATGGGCTTCACGGGTAATGAAGGCAAAACTCAGTACACTCTGACAACAAAACAGGACACAAAATACCGACATCTCGGACAGAACGTCACTCTACACAGATATAACATTGAGCTAGTCAAGGACATGCTGAGGACTACCGCAGCGCTGATATTTCTGCAAACTAAAAAGGCACATGTAAAGCAAAGTCTTCACTGACACAACTAATGTCACCTTATACAAAGGTTTAATCATCCCAGCCTTTCTCTATAGCGAAGAGCCATGGTCTGTGTCAATATAGATGAGGTCGTTCTTGGTCGTTATGAGAGGAAAATACTTCGGGTGGTTTGTGGCATAGACGAAGAATGGAGAAGAATACCGACCATGACCTGTACGAGTTGTATAGTGACATCGAAGAGTTCCTGTACAACGAATAAGATGGCTGGATTATGTAGACCAGATGGACAACGATGCTATGGCCCAGAGAGTTTTTGAATCCACCCTGGAGGGAAGGCACAGTATGTTTCCTGTGTTTTATGCAAGTTGGGCATATAGGTAGTCTAAACGTCTCGCTTAAGTTTTTGAGAAGGAAGCACACTTATGTACATACCTATACCTAACATGTAGGTTTGAATGGCACTTCTTTTTCCTCGGAATATGACACCTCTTCTGATTTCTCCGCAACTGTTCTACATTACATTGGCTTGAAGTTAGTCTCTCTCTTGTCTATTATTTCGAAGGATTTGCCGTGATCTATGTACTGTAAGGCTCCTAATCTATTGTCATATCAAGCTTTTTGTTTGAAATGCGACTTTTCCATAAAACATGGTCACTCTTCAAGTAGTGCAGAAGTACTAAACTCCTATTCCAGAAGTTTGATAGAATACCAAATGCAACGTTTTCCTTTCCCAGTCTGCTACGTACATCCAATTCTCTGTCACCTTTAATAACACCTCATAAGTATAAAGGATCTAGTCATGAAAGGAATCTCGTCTTATACTCACTCGTCTTATACTCACTTATACTGTATGACAAGGGAAGCACAGATAAAAAGGGTGAGGTTTGTATGCCCGACTATATCTGATGATTTGTGATGGAACGCAGAATGGATTATAGTTTACTTAATGTCCAATATTTTTAGTTAGAATTGTCGTTTGAAAGCCTTTGTCAAAATCCATTATTAAGGTTTCTTAGGTCTTTTTGATTCCTTGATAGGGTCTTACTACCTAATGACCTTGTTACTCCAAAGAAACAGCGATTGAGGTCTCTATCAACTGATAAGTACCAAAGATACTGAAGATAGAGTTACGTTGTTCAATACCAGAGAAGTATATGCTTTGAATCGTTGTATCCTTCTGTGATGACCAGCAACTATGACTCTGGACTCTGGAGTCGAGTTGTGTAGTACTTATGTCTCACTATAGAGTCTATAGCTAGAAATGTGGTTTATACTGTTTTTCAGTCGATCTCAACAAAAATGGCCTTGAACTCTACCCTAAAACCTATTAAAAGACAAATTAAAGATAACAAGTCTTAAGGTGAGTCAGCTATGATCGACTCAAATATCGCATTCTTAGAAGCGCAGCTCTGTAGCATAAATTGAGCATTTTCCACAGATAGAAACAGTGCTCCCAAATGATTTAATATCCTAGTTACCTATATCAAATTAGTACAAGGACATCCCTACAAAAAAGTGCGTCCTCGTGCGCCATGGTTCACTTCTGCAGCGAAGATCTGCTACATACGGGTTAAGACGATGTATATTCCACAAATAAAGAGGCCCCTTTTAAAGATAGAAAGTCCTCATGAATACCTCTAAAATGTTCAATCTAGAAGCGTTCACCCCAATTTCCAATTCTCCCATCTGTTTTAAATAAAGCACAACTCTGCTTCATGGGGATATAACACCCATAAATATGCCAACAACTATGAATGTACTCCTTTAGGAAGACAAGAAGCACTTGTCTCTCCTATGCTACTCCACTTGACTAGCAGCTTTGTCAAATGAAAATAATTACCCAATATTTCATACTTTCAGTCGACCTTTTGCACTGAACTCGCACAGTAATTTATCAGTTACTTCACACGATATAAAAGCCAATTATTACCTCCTTATATCACCCTGGCGAATCCTTTCTTGCAGCTCCTATCGTCGCCGTAGCGTCGTCGTACTACTCCTACTTTATGAAGTCATCCTCTTTATGTCGTCTGTTACCATCAATTAAGCATGATTTCGTACAATTACGTTCTACTCGATTAATTACATCAAAGATTCAATATTACTTCCAAATATCTAAGCAATTTAAAGTGTTCTTCCTTGAGAATGCCATCATGATCTGCCTACCTACTCGTGTCCCTGTGTCCTTTCATCTGGAAATTAATAAGTTCACCATCGTAAGTCGTCTTTGTGCTCTTATTGAAGTAATTTCAGCTCTGAATTGCTATTTACACGAAAGTTAAACTAAATAAACTCATCACGACCAGCAAAGGGAGGCAAAAATAGTACACAACATCCACCTGGCAAGGAACTACATTCGCACACCTACACCCAGTAAATGAGAATGAAATTCATTCATTCCGCACGAACAAATTCGATTTCGTGATAATAAATTTCCTGGACGGACACGACCAGCGTGCGCGGCGGTACCTACAACAAATACACACACAAAAGTGAAGGTAAAAAATTATTACATCCATGAGGGGTGGATGCTATGTACAGGATACACCTCCAACACACAGGACTTTGTGGACTAAAAAGAAATGAATGGATCCTTGGAGGATACTTTGGGGCATACGAATAAAAAAAAAATTAAGAAAACAAATGGCGATATTATGGCGAAAAGATGAAGTAATAAATTAGCCTAGTCACGAAGAGAGCGCCCCTCCTGGCAGGAGCAAAAACAAAAAAAACACCGTCTAATTGGTTTATACAGGTGGCGCATAAATCAATAGGACTCCAGTTACAGTGTGGAATGTAGCAAGCTGCTCGCCCCTTCGCCAACTGTGGGGGGAAATGAGAGTATGTAACGTGAATTTAGGTCACCTGCCTGGCATCAGTTTGACCCAATTAAAGTAGCATTAGGTGGAAATGGATGCTTTAGTCAACTTTGATTTTTAGGGGCCGTGGATGTGAACATTTCCTTGATGTATGCTAATTGAATATGTCAAGCGTCGTTAGGAGCGAAACGATGATGGAAATTTCACTCACTTGTTTGAATTTTTCTTCGATCTACGTTGGATACACGCTTTCTATTGGTCGACGGTTTCGAAAATGGAACGAAATCTCTTAAAGAAATTCTCAATCCAAGAATGCTCTCAGAGACTCCCAACACTCCTCGAAAGTTCAACGATTTTGAACATAATAATTCCAGTTCTCTTGATTATAGCTTTTGGGAAATGCTCCGTTTTCAAATTCAAAACCAAAGTTCGACCGATTTTAGTATTTTCGAATCAATACGGCCCATTAGTTTGACATATATGTACATGCATCATGGTGGGAATCTTGTCCTTCTATTCCTTTCCTCGAAAGCTGGTCCAACTATCGAATGGAGTGTCTCTAGTCCGACATTAGTATCCACTCTGTATTGTGGGATTTCGTCCAGATAATGGTCCAGACTAGTAAGGTCAATGCGGAGAATCCATTTTTCCATATGAGCTAAACGTCCTAAACCCATTTGTCGTAGCAAATCGAGGTTTCAGGGATTTTCTCGATAGTGTTCGAGTAAGAAAGAACCAAGTGGTTGATCTTCGCAGGCTGCGATCAAATGATATGATGTCTCACGTAGCCTCAAAATAGACTTGGCTTCGAGAAGCTTTTTTCCTGCTCCTACCTTGCACTGTCTAGTTAATAAGGAGGATGGGTCGTAAAAGAATGCAAAATTTCGTGATTGCATTCCTTGAAGTCACAGCAAGTACTTCATATTTTGTGATTCGTTCAGTTGATTCCAATTTGAGACTTCAAGTTCAAAAATGTAATCAGCATTCATTTGAAAGTCTTTGGTTGGGGCAATCATTCGAATCAGAAAATTGAAATCATTTGTAAATCTTTCTGAATGCACACAATTCATTGAAGTCAATCGCATTCACAGTGAAGTCTTTGATACTTCACTAGTTTTATTGAAGTTTTTTGTGACTTTACTGAATTTATTTCATATGCAGACGCAGTATAGGGATGTTGTATTTCCACCAGACTAGTACTTCTTACATGAGAATGGATCTGACGACCGCCATATGTATCCAGTAAACAATCCGTGACTGAAGACAGCTTCTGCAGAAATTATATGGCATGTTGACCTATCAGACAGTGTCCAGTCAGAACACCACACTACATTTCAAATCAAACTTAGCTCTGACTTCAGATATTGCTAGTTGGTACTAAGAAAAAATGTCCAGCTTTAGCAAGAGTTTGCATGTAGCGAGGGGCATATCAGCAGGATCCGCAATTTCGGCAGAATTCTTAGGGTCTGACGAGCTCGTCAACCGTGGAACTCAATGTAATGTCTCTGTGGCCCAGCACCCAGAATAAGTAAATGTTGAACTGTTCAAACATCTCCAGGAAAGTAGAAGAGCACGATTTCAGGGATTTGATTGCCGCTTGACTGTCAATGAAAATTCGAATACCGCTGATAGATAGAAGATAGATGTCCAAATTTCCATCTGAAAAAGAACTACAAAACTTTGAAAGAGGAAGGAGATCCTCAAATTAAACTTGTCGGAGAAAACGCAACAACCCACCCCTTCATCAGTCTTGCAGCTGTCCGTGTAGAAGTGGACTGAACTCTCCTTAGGAAGGGGACCACTCACTACTGTCCGGGATTTTGGTGCGGAGGTTTCGGTCAAATAACAGTGTCGTCCGGAAATAATCGGTATTTTCTAGGATGAAATGGAGGAGATCAATGATCGAGGAGTCTTTGAGTCGAATAGCCGCGTTAGCAACTAATTGCTCCTTAAGATTGTCTAAGGGGACCAGGTTGAGCATGATGTCCAGCACCGCTTATGCATATACAAGCATATTTTTGTTCCTTAGAAAGAAGGTTAAGAAGGAGTAGTAGTATGTACAGCTGGGCGATCACATCATTCAGTAGGTATTATAGGCCCGATAACCTGATTGATTGAAAACCCCCGTTTTTTGTTCAAGTAGTTTGGCTTTTCAGTTATTTTTCTGTCAAAAAGGAGACCCAAGTATTTTGCACTATCTTTGAAGGGAGGACTGATAGCTACTATCCTCGTTAAAAAGGGCAAGTTCTGTTCTGAGGGCGATTCTCCCTAAGTCCGAAATTTTAAGCCCATCTACCGACCCGAAAGGGAGCGAATGCAGGATTTCCTTGAGGGTTTCAGGGATCTGTAAAAGAATATGATAAAAAGTTCAAATTAAAGTTCCATGTCGCGAAAACGAGGACGTATTGCGTCACATTGGCTTTTAGTCTATTCATGACTCTTTTCATGGCTGTTTTCACTCAAAATATGCAAAGGTTTACCTGAGTGCTTAAAAGCCTTAACCCCTATCACTACTATATATCATCAGAAAATAAAATATTCGGTTGGAAACCCTTGAAATATTGTTCCTATTTAACACTCTACGCCCGACATTCATTGGCCTAAATTTATTGTAACCTGGAAAAAAAAGTAATGTGCTCTGCTACATAAAAACGAATATTTACCGTTCATTAAGAGTTCTCTTCTTTTTTTTTGTTTTACTCTCTCAATACACACACAAAGACCATTCCCCCTCCCATATTTATTTTTATTTTTCACTGATTTTTCCGCCCCGTTCTGTTCTTTTAATTAGAACAACAAAGGCTTTGCCGTTGTGTAGATTTTTGCAATGTTCGCTCCATCATTATAATCATCTTAGCACTCAGTACCAGGATGGTTAATTAGATGGAAATCATTGTTTACCGTAATTTGTTTACCTTTTTTATTTTATTTTTAATTTTACTTGGTGCCAAGTACTCACACTTATTTTGAAAATAATTAATGATTCTTGTATGTGACAGTGGTGTGTTTTGTTTTTTGCTTATATTTTGGAATGAAAAATCACATCCTAGAGATAGTGAATAATGTCCTTGGTGATTTTTGTATCTGAAGAAAATATTGTCCTTGTTGCTCGTTAAGGGGAAAATTGTGTGGTATGTGACTTGGGTTCAGAATGTCTTTTAATTAAATTGAAAGCATTTTTTTGATTTAGAATTTAGTTGTTAATTTTTATGATTTTGTTTTGGTTACTTATAATTTATTTGTTTTTTTATTATTTTCTTTTATTTTTAGAGCGGGAGCCGGAAAATAATGAAAAGAAACAACAAGGTATACACTTGGAATATTCTTTAGTAGATTTTAGATTTAAATTAAAATTAAGCAACAAAGAGAGTCATTCATAGTTAAACTAATAATTTACTTAAAACTTTATCATTTTCGGAATAAGTAGGTACTACTCTGTTTGTGTTGGAGTGTATTGTAAACGCTGTTGTGTTTATTTATGTCTTTCTAAGGCCATTAGTCAGTACGTGCCTCATGAAGCTCCATTATTTGGCCATCAACACATCAGATTTAACATCCTGCGTGTATGATACGTGCCGGAACGTACCAACTGGGTTTATTTTCGCGAGAATCCTGCGGTCAAAGTTGGAATGTTACTCACATCCGTTGATATAATCCGTCGAAGAGTGAAGTATATGACGGACAGTATATTAACCCAGTGCCGAATTTATATCATCCTTTTGCAGTAACTGTCTTGAAAGTTCGAACAGGGACAATGACTCGTGCTAATCCTGCTTATTTTGTCAATAAACTTTAGACTTATACTAAGGTAATACTACGTTTATATGACACTGTTATTCAAGTTGGCTTTTGAAAGGAAATTTGTGTTAAGTTTACAGTTCCAAATGTCTATAGTTTTTGCAAGAATGTTTTCAACGCTGCTTTACGAATTTGTCAGAAGTTAGTCGTCTTTATATCGTAATATCGGAAATTTCACTGCTGTTCTCGTATAAGTAAGCACTTAACATGTATATAAGGTGACCAGATAGCAGTAATCGTTTTTCCAATTGTTATGATTCAACAGTTGTCAAACTTACCAATAACATCCAGCTGTCAAAATATTCAATAAGTTTTGCCATTCCGTCATGCATCGTTTCACACTTGGTGAACGTGCGGAAACGTCAAACTGATTGCACAACTAATCAGCAATAGAGCGATGTATAGGACTCTCATTTTGACACTCAACACTCTCTTAGCACTGAAACTGAAAGACTTTAGAAAAGGTATCCGGATCGGCAATTAAAAACGTTCGATCTTAATTAAAATGTAATTTGAAATACCATTGCTGTAACTAAGTACTAACAATTTGTTTGTAAATCAAAAATTGATTTTCCAGAAACTTTTGACTAATTGGATTGTTGGTGCCAAAATAGCTATTTACTGCTGCAGCGTTTGTAACCGATTTGGCACACTTCAGGTCTAAATTGGCAAATTATAAGCCTGAACTCTCTGCTACGTAGGGTTTTGACTACATTTACCCGTCCTTAGCGCAATCCCACATGTTTTTAGCTCTAATTTGCTCTATGCTAAATCTAAATCATCCAAAGTCGGTCATCAAGCTCTGATATGCCAATTTTCTTGCTTTGTGTTAACTCAAATTACCATTTTACCTATAAGCCACTTTATGTCCCCGGTTGAAAGACAAGCAAGTAACTATGGTTTTAGGGCTCAAATGTCTCAAATCCATCAAAACAACCAGTAGACAAAATGATTGAAATGTTGGGCTAAAATTTAATCCTGGCGTAGTAAACCAGTTAAATCCAAGTATGGAATTCGATCTTGTTCATATGACCACCACGAGTAAGTTTGTAGCGATTGATTCCCTCGATTCAATTTTTCAGCCTTACCCAAACATATCGTCCGGAACTTTGGCCATTTTGCGGTCGATATTGTTCTTGAGCTCTTCGAACGTTAACGTAACATAACCATCGAGATTACACTGCTACCGATTTTCCCCTTCAATATATCAAATGCTTGAAAAACTGTGTGACATGTGGTACGATCTTGCTGGAACCACATCTCACTGATGTCAACACCATCCAATGCATAGACTTGCAACATGTCCAATTGCATGGGCTTGTTATTCTCCAATAACTCATATTTTGCTTGCTGACAAAGCCTTGAATTTCATCGCTAAAAATGAGTTTTCAATGAAACTCAGAATTTTCTTCAAACTCCAATAGTAGGAATTTCGGTGTTTTAAGTGCTCAAGAGGGTTTTTGACTTAATTTGATCTTGTAAGCGTTTAGGCCAAGATCTGTACGCAAAACAATGTGAACTGATTCTGACTAATTTGGCTCATTTCTAACTGTGACTGTTACTACTGCCACATTTTCGATACGTGTAAATTGTTTCATTGGCTCAATGACGACTGAAATTTGGAGTAAACGGTCTTAGAATTGGAGTAGTTTTATTAATTTCGAAACGTTGCTCGTTCGCAAACTTCACCATGACAAAATGTAAACCTTGTCTGACGTTTTATAACATTGACAGCTCATACCAAATGTTTAAGTGTGCATTTATATTAAAATGCAAAATTGTTATGTCCCTATTGAAAAACTCTTTGCTTGTGATTGGAAAATTTAAGTTAACAGTCCCGAATTTCAGGCTAGAATGCGCTCTCGCCAGATTCCATTTTGGAATTACCTATTTACCACGTTAATTGAGATAAAAAAGAAATTGAGACGCAATTCCTCTTTGATGTGGAAAAAATGGTGTGTACACCATATTCGGAGTTAATTGTGAAGTCGTCAGTAAAAGAATTCATAACTCAAAGATTTTTTTTTGAATTTGCGACTTTTACTGTCTTATTTGACATTTACCTAGACTGGAGATCCGTACGATAAAAGTGCAGACGACTATAGTCAAGTCAACGCCACAAATCCCTACATACTGCTAAAAGTTGACAAAAACTGACGTGGCTTTATCTGATTCTATCCTAGATGACTGACACCAGTGCACAAAACAATAAAAGTTCAGTAGTAATCCGGTTTAGCTTTAGAACAATTGTTCTGACTAGTGCATCCAGTCAAGTCCTTCAAGCTCTTAGTAGAAACCCAGTTTATCTGCAATAACCCATTTCGAAATAAATTATTTTTCTTGGAGCTTATACTAAAATTATAAGAACGTAGATATGCACTTTTGCAATATGTACATATTTACAACTTACAATAAAAAGAGGCCATGAGTATTTTTCTGATCAAAATGCACTCAGGATCGTCGTAAAAGCCTTCCTTTGGCCTTTTTATGGCATAAGTCACTCTGTGAAACAAATAAGTAATTCCCGACACATAACCCATGCTAATGTGTTGGAAATATAATTTTCCCCGTAAAATCGCTTAATTACCTTGATAAAAACCCACAAGCCAATAAATATATCCAATAAGTGGAACTCCCTTAAGACACTCGTTCCCGCCTCCCCATTAACTGAATATTTATTACGTTTTTATTCGGTACTCCTGGTTAACGTCGATCATTTACAGATAAGTCTCCAATAAACAAAAATGGAAAAAAAAAAAACAAACAGGATATGTATGTGTGCTCTGTGGTGAAATTAATTTAGCTTCTTTACACTTAACCGCAAAGAATGGTATTTCTCCGAAAATTGCGTCATAAATTTCACCTTTGTATAGCCAGCCCATTGTAAGGATCTTCGGGCGTATTACATCACAATACAGAACGTACCACATAAGAGATACATAAAACTGGATAGAGACGATACTGTCTTCCTTTCAACTTATAGTCGGAAGGAGTGATTTCATCTCTACAAAACATACATACACACAGAGACGCTGGGTATCGCTTGAAGCTAGTGAATGCCTTTTGTGTTGTTTCTCCTATGAAAAGGACGAACAAATGAATGCAATTCGGAAACAAAAACAGGGAATCTGTGTTTTCATACTATTCTCTCTCTAAGGATTCAAGATTCAAGGGGAGGCAAGTTATGTATATAAATGAAATTCACTTGACGTAGAGAAATAGAGATTTACTTTATATTTTACGACACATACGAGTAGTACAGGGTGAGCCACGGGATATTATTCCTTTGAATAGTAGTTTTCTCCATCTGCATGCACTGAATTATATTCCAGCAAACTGTTGGGGATATACAAGTTCGGGTGACCCTTTGTATACTCTTTTAGTTGATTGGAATGTAATGCCTTTTGTTCTAAAACTGTCAGGAATGGCTTAACACTTACTAACCTGACACCTCAAAGATTTTAATGAGTCCGAAGAATTTGTATACTTCCATACTGATCCGTATGTTAGACTGGTTAAGAGCTTGCCAAGACCGATAGGGTAAAGGTTTTAGACTTTAAGGAGGAATCAGCTAAGTATTAAGTATAGAATCGCATTATCATTGTGGTTAGGGTGAGCTTAATTAAGGTGTTTTTCTTGTACCAAAGTAGACCATCTAAGCTCTTTTATTGTCTACTAAACGAGCCACCAAGGCGTATATAGCGCCATGTCTTTTATGCTAAGCCCTGTTGCGAAATTTCTTTTGCATAACCAATAATTGTGCTATCAAGACACATGAGTCGTTAAGACATCTCGTTTACACTGGTAAAGGGATTGGTTTTTACAAAACTTGTGGTGGTGGTGACTGGAAAAAAAAGCAGTGATGCTAGTCTTGAAGGAGAAAAAAGTACTTAGATTTCTTGGATCTCTCTCACTTTTAAATACTCTCCAGCACCGTTAGCAGCCTTATAGATTACTGCTGCTTGTGACAATGACAACTACCTGTAATAGAGATCCCCTTACGTTGCACCTTCTGCAACCTTTTTACTTGAATAAGGTTAGGTTAGTTTAAGGGTGTGACTTTAAAGTCATGAGGAAGGAGCAGATCTCGACAAAACAGAAATTGTTGGTCCGTGACGGGAGCGGTCCTCCTGAACCAACCCGTTTCGTTATGAATTTTAAGGCGGTTTTAGGTGGCGTAATAGCTTGTTCGTAGAACTGTCCTCCACCACGTCCACAACCCAATGGTGGCACAGGTTGTGGCCTGTGAGGACGCCGATTAGAAGGTTTAGCTGTTCTATTTAGAGTCAGAAGCTCTTTGGTCCTTTTTTCGTTATATTGGTCGTAAAGCAGCCTCGAAACACATCAGAACGCTCCACCTAGCATTTGTCATGTTACGGAAGTCCTTTGAGATCCTAAAGGAAAGGAAACTTAGAGTCAAGGAATGGGTGAGAGATGTCCGGTGTTAAGACTCTTCATTCAGCTTTTGGTCACTACTTTTGTAAAAATGTCGAGTGGGCATAGCTCTAGCATGGTTTCAAGGGCAGCAGTTGGATTGGTTTCAAAGTATAATTCAAATCTTGATGACTCCATCGATAATTTTTATAATCTTAAATGTAGGTGTATCTTTAGACATACTCACAGCTAAATTGTCTCAAGGACATCAATCTGTGCGCTGAGTGTCACAATGCGGCGCAATGTAACTAAGATTTAGCAGACTAAATGAGGTTTCTCAAGCTGCTGGACTAGGCACTTTTTTTTTAGAGTATTTTATCAAAATCTTAGAACTTACCTACTGCAACGTTTGCCCACTCCCATCGCCGATATTGGTATTGCTAATCGTGGAAGATGACTGCTAGTATTAGGTACTCCTTAACCTATTGCCGCATTGGCTATGGCACCTAGCTTTAAAGTAAGAGTACAACCTTTCTTCCTTGAATTCGTCGTGAATGACGTTCTATAGTAGTAGTCCATGAACGGAACCCTGTGGTAGCCCCTCTATATAATTTAAGTATGTACCCGAAATAATGATGTACCCTTACTGATACTTTATGGTGGAACAGATGATCAAATAGTATCCTTTACTCCTCCGATTCACTTTTACTTACAACGTAGACTGCTTACAATCGACTCACACTCACGAGCAAGCACGTGCGACTCAGTCGTGCACTTTATTTTATGACCTCTCCTCAACATGGCATAGTTGCCATTTTACTTGCAACATCCGATGAAACACAAAAACCTGAACGTATGCAAGAAGTAAAATTGTTATGCAAATGTTATATCCTTGCCACAGTAAACACAAGAATACAAAAAAAAAAACAGAACTCCACCAAAATATTCATTTGATGTTTCATTTTATGCGACGTATGTCACATGCATGGATTATGCCACAATAAAAAGGAAGAAAGCGAAAAAGAAAAAAAAAAAAAAACGACTACAGTGAATCATAAGAAGAATGTAAAGCCCCCAAGGATTACTATGCTCACGTGAAGGATATTACTCAGTGCTGTTCCCCGTTCAAAGATGTAATGGAAATACTAGGATAATAAATGTATTTTTAGTACATTTTTCGATTGAAAATATCTCTCTCAATAGTTCGGTTAAGATCCTTTTAAATTGAAGTTGCTGCGTACCATCTAAGCCGAACAATTTCCATGGGTGATTTATTATTCAACGGAAAATCAAATTAAAGCTGTTGAAAGAAGAATTTTATAAGCACTTCCCGCCTGTTCACAGGAGATGTAGAGATGTCCTTGTGTCTTATACAAGATTGATGCGATTCGCAGTGGGATGCCTGATTTAGTGGAATGAGCAACTGGCTCATAAACATGGTAATCAGCGTCTGGAAATTTATTTATTAAACTAAAACCAGTGAAAGGTTAAAGCTAGTTTGAGTGACGAGGCAGATGTCGAGTTGTTAGTTTAGATGTTTTCACAGGCGATGTCCTTTTTTACAGGCTGCAATGAATGTTCAGGGTATTTGCATTTTTTGGATGAGAAAAAAAAATAAAAAATCAACGCATATCTTTCTGGTTATTAAATTTTCCAGTCAAAGCTATGGTGATGTGGGTTGCGCCCAGACACGACTATAAACGCGGACTGAATGGTGGTAGTTTTTAATTAAGTGTCGCAGTCTCGTCGTCTGAAACATGATTTATAGTGAAACGACAGACAGAATTTGTTTTCTCTTTTTTAAGTCCTTTTGTTGAATTTTTATTTAGCCTTAGTCTTCTTTGAAGTGTGCAAAGTGTGTGTCAGCGGGAAGTGTGTTTTATTCAATTTACGGATCACCCTCGCATGCCTCCCGCTTGAAGTATTTCTGAAATTAAAATAATTCGTTGGATGTTCGACAGCTATGTCTGTTGTTTTTAGTGGAATTTTGATAGAATCATAAACATAAAGGGCTTTAAAGTCATCTGCTAACATCTCTGGGCCATCGCACGTGTATCCCAACAGAGATATGTACATAGCAATCCAGCAGCCAACACAATAGTTCAGTGGATCATTACATATAGTGAGGTCAACACCACTTACAGGACTTGATATCCTAAACCTTCTTCTACTAGATCGTTTTATACAAGGACCTAACTAACAAATATGTAAAGTATCTAAGACGGACTTGGCTGTCAGGAAGCTGCTCTGAGTCACTGAGTTCCGTCAGAGTTCCAAGGCACAGTAACAATTCCTAACCAGAGAAGATAGCAGTGGTAATATCTTATTATCTATTTGATCGAGACCCAAGGAGTGTGGAGGGCGATATCTATTCTGGTCGAATCCTATCGAAAAAGCTCACAGCTCTTGAGCACTAAGAACCCTGTGCAACAACGAATGAACACGAACAGAACACGAAATTATAAAAAAATATTAAGACAAAATTAATAGGCAGGAAAATTCCTTTCTTCTGCTAGCTAGTGTTGGACATGAACCCAATATACATATGCCCTGTCGTCTAGATTACCTTTGGATGACCGTTCTTCTTTAATTGATATCCATGACCTGTAGTTAACGCTACCACCTATTTCAGTGTTCTTCGTGAATGGTGACAATCGGCATTTTAAGAGCCATTTTCACTTGCCAACTGCAACCTTCCACTGTTGACCACCTTTTTTGCTTTGCCAATCTTCTGTCAATTCTGGCAATCGGTTTCGAATCAACTCAGAGGTTGACCCTTGCTTTGCTAGCAAGGCAGCCTTTTCTTTGCTCTCAGATGCGCATGCAAAACAGCAATCATCTCCGCTTGCCAGACTGAGGTAACTTTCCCCAGGCAGCCTAGTTCTAGTTTTTCTGACAAGATACCTGTTGCCAGCATATGTACAAGACCACGTACCCCCGAGCACTGACGAAGAAACAAAGACTAGCATGTATAGGGACTACCAGCGCTATAGGAACCAGACCGACCGCAGCCTTGGAAACCATACTCACAGTAATCCCGCTAGACATGTCAAACGTTGGACCCTGTTTAACTACTTCTGTACAGTTTCCTGTAAGGTTTTTTTTCCATTATACAACTGAACCGTATGTGATGATCGGTCTAACTATCTTCGTATACATCCAGTATGTTCACCTAGACGATATTCCACACCTTTGTCCAAATACTCGTTTCCATTGATGATTTCTCATTTTCGCTGCCACATGGAAGTTCCAAGTTAACCCAACATCTAGACATACACTTAGATTCTTAACCTTCCTCGTCACCATCCGAAAAGTGTTAAGGACGGACATTTTAGAACTCTCATCTTCCTTGTGAAGATAATAGGTTCTGTCATTTCTTTATTAGTGAGGAGTCCTTGTTCTCAACTGCGCCGCTCCACCATAGTATCGGCTGTGACGTTCATGAATCTGCCTCTTGCCATTATTGCTATGTCATCGGCATAACACACTATTTGGATGGCAGTCTCTTCAAGTCTTTTCAGGACCTCTGCTAACTCCACTTTACTTGTAGTTCCCATTTTTTGAGTATATTGTCCACCCATGGTACTGACTTGCTTAAGACACTGGAACCTTCGAGTCTCTTTGATCAGGGTGCCTCTATTTTCGGTTGGCTAGACCAAGAGCTCTGGCATCCAGGAATCCATGGATCCAATCCAATGCTTCATGCAATCTCTTCTGCGACACCTATCAAATTGAATTTTACTAAAATCCTTTCAAGGGTTTGTACGTTCAAGCTTCCAATACTTCTTGACTGAATTAGGATACAAATATTGTATGGACACATAGGCCAGATGATCTCTAACCTCAACGCAAAGCACTCCTATTGAATTAATTACAAAATACTCTCCTCCATGTACATTCATATTAATGTACATATATCCTTCCGCTATGCAGTGTCCATTAACTCATTGCAGACTTTCGAATTCGGATATCCTCAATAGTTTCTCTATTTCCAGCAGCAAACTCTTAAGTACACAAACTTCGTCGTCGTCTGCCTCGGCAGTTACAGCGGCGGAAAGCATTCGTCCAACTTTCTCTGCATTTTTCTATTTCCCAAATCCTTGCAATCCTTGCAGAGAGGATGAAATTTCATGAAATTTGCAATCAAAAGTTGCATTGCATTGATATATTTATGGAGATTAAACTTTTGTTGAGCTTTGCGCAGAAGATTCCAATTTTTTTCCTGCCGCTGCCTCCTGTTTCTTGGCAAATTATTAAAAAATAAAAATGACTCCTTTTTTTTTTTCTTGCCTCAGAGAGTTTAGAAGAAGTAGAAGTACTGCCGCACATCGGTCTATGTATCATCATCCATCTGCTTGCTTCAATTGAAATTTAAAAATTCACGAAATATTCCTATCCACCCCTACATACAGATACAACGACTTCTGCCTATGCCCCCGCTACACACAGCGGGAAATGCCAGGAGTATACACTTTCCTGATTATACTTGTTCTTCGTGTGGTAGAACAAGTTGAACGCTATTAAAGGATATGATTTTCAATTTTTCATTGCGGTGAATTCAATTTTAATTCCTTCGACTGTCGTCGTCGTTGTTGAGGAAACTCCCAACTCGATTCCTTGCCAGTTTCCACCGAACGCAACGTATTGTTTCTCTTTCATAGGAATACTCGCTCAATACGAGTACAATTGCTTTGCTATGTCCTTGAGAGTCCTCTTCTCTGTTCTCTTATTCCTGTTGCCATTCTGGAGTTAGTTGGAAAATGGGAAAATTGGATGCGATTCGGTTCTTTTGAATATTTGATACAACACAATGGGAAATATGAAATTGGTTAGCATAAGGATTTTATGGTGTGTACGAGGTTTTATGCGAAAGGATATGTGTATTGGAACGTAACGAAGGTGTGTGTACGTTAGGGATTTTATTCCTTTTTAGCTGCTATATATTGTTTTCATCTTTTTGTCTTGTTCTTCTTGTTTTTATGAAATTTAAGTGTACTAAGGCGTTGTTGGGAAATATGTCGCAACGAACATGGAGTAAGTTCTCGAAGGTGATATAGTCGTCATTGTCTTGAATTTGCTTGGGTTTATATTTGGGCGATAAAAATAAAGTGATGCTGCAAGTGTGTGTGTGTGTGTGTGTCGATGTGTTTGTGATAAAGGCAACAAAGTGAATATGAATACTTGAATAAAATAATGTTATGTGGGTGCTTTTAATAAGGATGATTGCACAAAATGTATGGCACTGTAGCAGATGCTGGTACCCGGGCAGTACCACGTGAAAGAAGCTTTTATTGATTAAAATAAGTAACTCGAGAGAAACCTTGCGAAATCAGGAAAGTTATATACATATGCAAGGATTCCCAATCTTCTGGCACACGGTGTAAAAAAGATGCTCGTGGCGATAAACGATAAATGAAAGTTACTGCTAATTAAATTCATTCAGTAAGCGTTATAATCTTTGCCGGAGAGTGTTGCCGTACAGTGTGTCGAGATTGGTTTTGGTTTGAAGTCCTTAAGAGTTATTGGATGGATGGAAGGACTGAAATTTAATTAATTCTCTCAGGTGGTTTTCAAGCGAAAAAACATGTCATATACATATGTGAATATTTACTGATAAAGTAAAGTGACGTACACTAAGATCAAGGATGCCATGGACAATTGGTAAAGTAATTTTCGCATTATGTAATCCATTGTGTTGTTCCAAAAGTAAATTTAAATAAACGCGATCAAATTTTTATTTCAATATGCTGTTTGGATCTTCCCATTATAAAATGAACCGGAGTCCTTGCAGGGGTTGACTGTGACCATTTCGATGACTTTTCGACACATATCAAACAATAACTCGGGCATAACGTGACGAATATTCGTTTTCCAAGCGCCAAGAGTCCGTGGATTGTGTGTAAAAACACAAAAGAAAGTCCAACGACGATAAATCACACGATCTCGATGGCCAGTTCACGTCATTAAAACGTTTAATAACTCATCTAAGACGGGTTCACATACCGACATAAGACATGGCGCACCCTGCATGTGATTGAAACAGGAATGTCAAATCCGAACAGCGAATTGGATGACCCTGTATTACAGGAATCGCTATGCTATTGTATGGAGGAGTTCCTTGCGACAACATACCATCAATGAAAGCTTCGAATCTTCGAAACTACAACAATTTTAAAATTCACACAAGGAGTAATATACCTCAGTAAAAACTGAGTTTCATTCGACTACACCACCAAATTTGTCCTATCTTCTCTACTAATTTCCAATTTAGGCCATGCAATGGTTCGAATGACAGCATACTCTAAAGCGTTAGACAAATTCTTTTGCAATACGGGAACAGTACCTCTGAACTAATCCGAACAATCACCGGATTTTGGTAAGGATGATGATAATGAGCTGCCGGGTGTTTGTTTGTTCAATCTTCTGCTGGAACATAAGTCCCATTTTTTTCTTTTGGGATTTATGTCCCAAATTGAATAGGCACTCCATCGGGACATAAGTCCAAATTTGTTTGGCCCATAATGGGACATAAGTCCCACATTTTCGTAGAGCTAATACCTATAAAAAAAAATCAATTGGTTCAAATTAAGTTTGAGGAAGGTGGCTCGTTTCACTTCACTTTTCTCCGCAGGGTTTAGCCGCTTACGCGACTTCGTCGCTCCGCTAAGAGCAGATCAACAATTGCCAGACAGCAAACTCTTACAATTTTTCTCCTGAATTTATTTGGATTTTATTTCCATTCTGTGATGTAATTACTTGTGTTATGCTTTTCCTGGGTACTTGAATCCCCTAAAATAAGTAAGGCGGGATATAAGACCCTAATTCGATTTGGTAGTCGGTCTTGCATAAATAACTTTGAAGTGGTTCGACATTTTGCCTACATTGATCCTGCCAGTTCTATATGGAGTCGTAAGTAAGTAAGTTATATGCCAATACAGGCTTTACGGCCTTACGTTACTCATAGATCAAACTGCATGCCTTTTTCACTGCTGCACCTTTTCGTGCACCTTGGCCAAAGAAAGGGATAAGCTGGTGATGTTCTTTTGTTTTTTTGACCCAAAAATGTCGACTTCTACAGTTTTTAATTTTGTTTTCTTTGTCCTGTTAGGAAATATCCCACTGGAGTACTCAGAGGAAATGAGTTATTTCTTCTTACACCAAGTTAGACGCATTGCCCATTTTACTGAAATTTATTCTACTTTCGGAAAAAGCCGAGAATACACTTCGCTGAATAACAATACCACATTTAGGAATGAGTCAAAGACTTGAGTAAAGCCTCAAGCCTCTTACAGATTTCTGAAGGTGAGCGCCAGCAGAAGACTCTACAAACTTTGGTCATTCCTCATGTAAGCGTCTGCAGGTCTTCGTACCATAAGGTGATCGGTTAAGCATTGAAGACCAACATCTACATCACATGCATTACATTAATAAAATAAAACTTCAGTTAACATAATTCTGCGTTATTTGCTTTATTCATTTATGAACTAACCTATAGTGTCAGGTTTTAAATGTTTGCTGGTTATTTATGTCTTTCATGGTTCTTCAGTTACTGCAGTTATTGCAGTTATCCAGAAGGTAACGATTCCTTCATTTTCCTTAAAAAAAAATTAATAAATAAAAATGATGTATAATAAACAATATAATGTCTTACTTCCGAGCTACTCGCTAATATGAAACCAATAAAATTCAATATAAGCATCCACAACAACTCCATTTTATTAGGCGCTACACACTGTTCTGAAACTGAACTGATCTAGGAAAGTGTCGCGCACCGGCTTTTAAATATGTTTAAATATGTCGAAGTTAGTTAATTTTAATTAGGTTTTAATTTGAAATTATCCATAGCCAGAGCTAACGACCGTGTGGAACTTATTTGTGTTAATTGGAAAGAAAATTGAACTAATTGGGAGATATCCTTATCTTAGAAGTATAATTGTAAGTGCACAGCCTGCACCGTGTCCTGGCACTGGTCTGTGCCACTCTTTGGAACTGATATCCCTCTGGTCTTACACAGGACGGTTTATATGGGACAGGAAGATTCAATTTGTCAGAAATTAATAGACAGATAGCATCGCTCTTTGTAGTGTAGTGATTCAGAAACTCAGATATTAGGTACTTGCTTTATGGGTGATGTCCGCACTGAGCGGGCAATTGTTGTGAGTTTTTGCATTCATTTTATATAATTCACAGTATATTTTTTCGATTATGAACTCTAATCTACTCTAGATGGCGTTGAATGTAATTATTGATTAGGAATGACTGGGATTTGAATGTACAGTCTTCCATACGATTAAATGTACATTATTACATTATTTTATAGGTCCAAGAGGCAAAAGAGTTTTCGAGAATTAACTCCTTACTTCCAAGATCATCGTGAACCCTGTGAACTTTTCCTTCACCATGCGGTAATGTCTGATGTTTCGCGTACTCCTACACCGCAGAAATTAGGGGAAGGCAGGAGGTACATTTATGTTGAAATAAACAAATTTCCTTTTCACTCTCATCATACGTCTACGATTTCCCGGTGTGAAAACTTGACGAATGTGTCAACCCTTTTCAAAAGTAGTTACATAGTCAATAGATCCTGTATAAGCTACCTATGAAGCATAAAGACCTCTCTGTCATAGCTAAATGAAAAGAATGATATATATGCCTGTGTGTAAACTCAATTTAAAAACGTATTTCCGGTTCAGGTGTAGGTCCTTCATGCCAAATACAGCCATAACTTTTCATTTGAAGTGAGTTTCCAACAGGCAAGTTCATCTGCGTGGAAACCGTAAAACTAAATGGAAACCGTAGATGTGTCCAAAAAATAAAAAAAAAAACAAACCAAACCACTACCTCTACCATCTCAAGGACACTCTTCAGCGAATCGAAATGAATTCGCAACACCATGAACAAATATACCCCGTTATGGCGCAGTTATTTTAAAACTAATTAATCCACAACCAGGCACCTTTCCAAATTGTTCGTTCCTCTCTATCCGATTCCTTTTTTTTTTTTGTGAATCTTCCGAGCAGGTTACTGGGTCAGAAGCAAAGAGCCTACCGAACCGCGTCAAGCAAACAATGTCCTGTGTTATATGGCATTCAACATCCAATGGCATACCCCATTCATTTGCGCATAGTTCACACTCATCCATCCTTGAAGAGTATTCCCACGGTTCCAATTGTGCTCGTTGAATTCTCAACGGTGTCATAGTCATAGTCCTGCATCCTGTTTTTTTTTTTTTTTTGTGCAACCTGATACTCTGTTTCCAAACACTTGTCTATGGGGTTTCTGGGTTGAGCCCAGAATTTTTTTTTTCATAGAAACAAAATAAAAAAGAAGATATGGCCCATGGAACCGCTTTTCATTAGTGGGTTCTCGGATGCAAACAAAAAAGAAACCAACAGAAACCAAAAAAAAAGCACCACAAAACGAAAGGAAAATTACTCTGAATTTTAAGGATAACTCTCTTCAATTTATTATGTCAGAACGTTGCCCGGCTTTCTGTTCGTTGGTTGGACTATCTTCAAATAAAAAAAAAAAAAAAAAAGAAGAAAAACTACGGAAGAAACGGAGAACGACAACGAACAGGAGCAAGAACCTAAGCCTGGGCAACTTGGGTAGCATTAATATTTATGGGCTTCTCGATGCCATTATGTGACTCAGTCCATTCGTTTTCATCGTACACTACTATGTCCTGCTGCTGTTGGTCTAGTCCCTTTTAATAGTGGTTCGAGTGGGTGGATAAGAGGCAACAAAAAAATAAAACAAAAATCCTACCCAACTTACGTCATTTTGACTGTGAACGCGGTACCATGAGAATTTAATGAACTATTTTACTTGGTTTTCTTCTTTTTTTTTTTTTTTGACTTGGAAACATTGAGAGGACACCACTAGCCCGTAAACTGAATTTTAATTTCTTACTTATACCTAGAATTCTGGTGGTCTTTTCATTGCTAATTGCAACAAGACGATGGCGTTTTGTATTTTATAAAATTTAATTAGGGCAACAGAACAAAGCAGTGTACTGTCTGTTGTTCTTAAAAGTATTTCTATCATTTATTGTTAATTGGGTTTATTATTATTATTTTTTTATTCTTTGAAAAGGTCCTTGCTCTTTACGGTTAAATTCATAATGTTTGTCTTTTGTTTGTTTGTTTTTTTACAGACTGGCGAAGTGGCGTAAACGACCACGATCGAGTACAGCGACAGTTGTCCGTATCATCAGATAGTAAATTACTTGACGACGATATCAGGGAAGAGACACGAGTCATAATGAGACCAAAAAAACCGCCTAGACCTAAATCGGAGGTGTTTTTAAATAAACAGGACCCGCATCCAAGACGGAAACGTTTTAGTGCATTTGGGGTAAGTAATTAACTGTTGTTATATAAATTTAGCTCTTGAAATCAATCTCAAAGATCCTTATTGGTTTCCAGTTCCCTTTTTTGTTTAAAAACGTTGAAAAGCACAAAAGATTGACTTCTTTTGCCCATTCAGGCTTTAGTATTATAAACAAGCTATTACACTCTAAGATATGCAGTGTACTGAGTCCTTACCGCATTAGCTATGGGTTATGTTTTTGTGTATTATTTTTTTTTTTAAATTAAAGGTTCTTGCCTTTCGGCCAAGGTCTATGATCTTCGTCCCAAAAAATAGCCTCTTCTGGAGTACCCCAAGGGAGCCATTTTGGTGCCTTATTATTTATTTTAACAATTAAATATGTTCATCTGATTTTAGTTATCTAATCTAATATTTTATGAATCCGTTCCCTTAGCCGCTGAAATGTGCGATCTGTGCATGTGTTATCTATGACAAGGAACTCAGTTTCCGTTCACATATCGATGACATTATAACGAAAGTCAACTCTTCCCTTGGATTTATCAAACGCTGGTCCTAGGAAATCTCTAATCCTTATATCACTAAATGCCTTTTCATAACTTTTGTTCTGCCTCTCCTTGAATATGCCTTCTTCGTGTAGAAGCTGTACAGCGCAGATTTATTCGATTCGTTTTAAAGGGCCTTCCCTGATAGCCGAAACTTACCCCCATACTCAGGGCGACTGAAACTTATAGCCTATAGAATATCCGTCTGCCTAATGTTTGTAGCATGTTCCAGGTGGAATTAATGGGAATTACGGAGGTTCTATCTTGGCCTAGACTTGATCTGAATTAATCTAAGACTCTGATCTCTTTTAGCAGTCAACACATTAGCAGCACAGTAGGCGTCATCACTGAACGTTGTTTAATAAGGAAGCACGCAACTAGACTTGGTGTGCATTCAAACGATTTTTGCAGAAGATTTTGCACTTAGGAGCCTTTTTCTTCAATGATCTTGGTGATCTTACTTAAATCGACTTTAGTCTACGACTTTTTATAGTCTACTTCGCTTCATTAGAAACTCTAATTGGTTTCACCGGTAGGTATGGAGGATCATATGAACAACGGCTCGTTATTGGTCTAAGTGTGCGGTAGCTGGCAGCTACTTCTAACCTAACCTAACCTACGATCGTTACATTACTGGTCTCAGTTCGCCTTTTCTTGTTACAACATTCGGATCTTCAACTCCCACTGCATCCTAAACAGACATACGGAGTACGCATAGAGTGTAGAATCTTCCAAAGGCATGCACACCAGGAATATCAATTATGAATCTCAGGAGAACGATCTTCCAATGACATTACTCGTACATTAGATCTATGAAAATCTGTTGAACTGCACCTATTATCTGCAGGTACTCTATGGAAAGAAATGATACCTATAGTAATCTGAAAATATTACAGAAAAATAGTTTCATTGCATTTTACTGTGTGCTTATAATTCACACTCACTTTCTGCAGAATATTTCGTAAGTACACAAAAGAGCAAGGAGTCAGTATTGAAATCGATTTAATATCTCTTTAAATTTTATCCTGGTGGGACCCTTTGTACCTCGGTGCATTGAGTGTTCCCAACATAATTATTCATAAATTAGTCATACACGCACAGTTAACATTTGACGTGTCAACGGATTTGCTTTCGTGGCAGAGTCGATAAACTGATGGACGTTTCATGCACAGCGTTACGAACGTACTCGTTTTGAATATGTAATTATTCAAGGATCAGTTTGATAGTAGTTCAGCCACAGACGGAACATTTTGGTCCTTTAATAGAATTTTTTGTCAAATCAGTTTGACGAGAGGGCTGATACCTTTACATGATGAAAATGATCAGATGAGATAAGTTCGATGGACATTCCTTCACTGAACTCGTGGCAGGTAGGATTTGAAAAGGAGAAAAGAAAACCAATGTAGGGGAGGCCAGTAGATATGTGTTTGTTTAATGAGCGAAATATGTATCCAAAAAGTCTATTACTTCACTTGTTAAATGCATTTCAAATAAGGCATTCATTCTGACAGTAGCACTCGTCGGAGATACGACTTTAAAATAAACAGAATTTAAATGAAAGAATGGCTCCAAGGGCGTACAAAGTTGTCTTCTGTAGACTTGCTAGCAAAATTAAAATTGAGTTTTCCTGATGGGGATGGACGAAGAATTGTTGGTGAAAGTTAGATCGTATATTGAACTCCAAAATACGAACATCAGAGATTTCATCTCACCCTATATTGCGCTTTCTGCTTAGGATACGTATGTATGTAGCTACTAATATTATATTTGTGCTTCAGTATTTGAGGACTCTGAAAATAAAGTTTATTTAAACCGGATAGCCACACATCAATTGACGGTTGCAACGTTTGCCAAAAAGGCAAACTTTTAAAACTTTATAATTTTTCGAGGATTTTGCTGAAATAAGAGAAACTGATACGTAAGGAGTAATGCTGTCCAAGAAAGTTTCACTAGTCGGGGGGTTATTTTTATGTCGGAAGTATTACCCCTACTTACCCCTCCTTTATGGATACTTGTAGCCCGATCTACAAGTTATGCTCCACTCCTTGCTTTTGCATGTCTACGTACTAAAAAATAATCCTACAGACCAATGTATTGCTTGTCACCTGCGGCATTGCCAGTCAAGGCATATCTTCGCAGAGGAAGGTTTGACATTTCTTCTCTTCTTTCTCAACTGACAGAGCTAGAAGATTCTTCGTTTCTCGCTACTAAATAGTTTCTCTAAACACGTGATCATTTCATTTGAATAAGATCAGGTTTTCTGGGTCACTTATTCTCTAATTTTTCTTTTCAAAATGTTTCTAGCCCTTGTGTAGTTTTGGCATTCCATTAGCAAAACCTCTGCTTTCTGAATTTCACTCCTTCACGGTGTTAACAGAATGGGTCATCTGCGTGACTATATTTGCAGTGTTTCACGGAAACAACCATGTCTCGATAGAAATGCTTTTTGTTAGTCTATTCATCAGTGTTGGGTCTTAGTTTTTATGTACATCGCCCATTGGTTATGATATTCCACCTATGCTGTCATTTTGCTTTTATAGCTTCCATGGTTGTTCTTCTGTACTCGTGCTCGTTTCCGTGTGGTACCACAGAGTCCTTCGCTTCAAGATCGATGCGACGAGTTTACACAATCTAATGTACCACTCACGATGCGTCGCTGATGCCCATATTCGGAGTATCGACTTGTTCACAGTTGTATGAAGGTTTCTTACCGGCTGTCTTGGTCCTCCTATATTAAGCATTAATGTACACAGTGCCGCTACTGGTCGGGAAGATTTCTCGCCTATGTCAGGTTCTTGATGTACAGCTTCAACTCAACGCTTACCGACTTGTATGGTTAAGCGTTCCACTTTTTTGCGGCTGCTTATGAGAACGTCTTCAGTCTTGTGGTCCATTAGTTCCAATCCTTTCATCTGCAACCATAGTTTCACATTCGTGATCGTTTGATTGCAGTTTTGCATCAGGTCCTCTAGTGGTTTAGCCACAACTACATACAGGCGCAATATCATCAGGATTTTCAATGATATCTACTCCCTTCGGCCTCGATGGTCTTTGTATGCATACAATATGTTTTGAAGAGTTGGTCCCAGGACCAACTGCTCTAGTTGTCTTGTACTTTTTTGGTCCCACTTCCGTGTCATGGTAGAGGGTTTTACCTAAGATCAACTCTTCTCATTATCTTGTCCTTCTTGGTTCCTCTTCGGTGTCACAATAGAGGGTTCTACCTTCATAGTAGTTGACTATGCATAATAGGTAGTTTGGCACCTAAAAATCACCCAAAACTGTTTCGTCCTTCGGAACCATCTTTCTTCCGCAATCGCTTTCATGCTATGGCGCACACATCTTGATTTGCATGGATGGTGTTTCGTTTCTTTTTAAATCCGGACTGCCGATTGCATAGCCCCGAGTTCTCTGTATATTGCTCTAAGCTTGTTCGTCCCTGGTCCCTTTATGTTGTAAACTGTTTCCCGCAGGATCAACTCTGATACTTTGTGCCATAAAATAACTTAACAATTTTTTATACTGATTAACTAGATAATGATGTTTTTTTTCACTTTCTATGTTTCAGGGTGATTCACCGTTTGGTAAATCGGATGCATACATTAAATTAGAACAACTCGGCGAAGGATCATATGCAACTGTCTACAAGGGTTTCAGCAAGTAAGTACATTTTCCATTCTAATATCGAACAAATGAAGTGTTAATTGTGATAAGCACATGTCACATTACTACGTAAAATCTTTCACCTACTCACCCTAGTCATGATGGCTTTTATATAAAATTACCCTAACTTCCTCGAACGAAGTGAAAATCCTTTATCACGTTTGACATGTTTAACCAATCGAAGGACAAATTTTTATTCATTAATATTGATTGTGAGTGATTAATTGTCAAACTAGTGGAAATCATATCCTTCTCATTCCTTTTTTTTGCGGATGCCTGTATCCTTTCTGTAGCCATTACTCAATTCATCAGCTATGGGATCGTGACCTAGTCCTTTCGTATTGTCTCGGCCGGCAGAGTGAAACTGATTCTTGTTTTTCTATGTGGACGAGGATTTATATTTTCCTTTTTTTTTTCTCTCTATGAATCAATCAAGGACACAATGGTACAGTGACAGATATGTACATCTATATTCTCCCCTCTAGTATTTTATTTTTTTTTTTAAATAACTTTGTATTGAAGGCTATATACAGTCGAATTTCTGTGGCATTATCAGGCTTCGAATTAAGGACCTACGGCTGCTGTATGTCGTCGGTTTGGTATAGGATAACTGAAAGGAACACATTTGCTCTTATCAAATAAACATTTTCTCCTCTTGACAAATGGCATGTGTTCTGTCCTTGTCGACTGTCATTCAGTTTGTTCGTTTGTCGTAGTCGTTGTCGTTGGCGCTTTAACCCTTTGGAATTGATGTATGGTCATTGTGTCGGTGACATAAAGGCACACCACGTGCAGTGAATAAGGACACAAATTGAATTTATGGCCTCGAGATGATTCAATGTGCTAGATTTATGATAACTTATTTCAACTGACGACTGAGGGTGTGGTAATTTAAATTCATACTTTGTTACAACAAGGAAATACATATCAAAGTAGCTGCTTGACGTCACTGTCTTTTTTTGGTACAGGAAGAGGAAGTAGACACGAAGTCAAGTGGTATCTGCTGACCAAGTGTTGGGTTGAGTTGGTGAGGTTAACAGCATGCAAGTCCCAGTAGCATGATTTCTTTAGGGAGGGGATTCCCCAACATGTTTCGTATCATAAAGTGTACTTGTTTGAAGAGTGTTAAAGCAAAAGGCTCCTACGGAGAATGATGAATATACATACATATGTACATAGGTGGAAAAATAGGATGTGTTTATATATTCAACTGAAGTCGTTATTGTTTGTTTACGTCTGAGGCATAGCTGTGGGACGACACATGTGCAACGTTCAAAACATGTGTTAATTATCATCAACTTGTAAGGACTGACTCGTTGGTATGTTTTACCAAAGCTTGTTTTACTGATTGAATCAAGTGAGTTTGTTAGAAGTCTAGGAATTTCTCTATCCACCGCCACATAGGACCTATGCTGAGGATGAGACCAATGCTAACAGATTCTAATCAGGTTATTCTTTATACAGAACACCTTTCCGTGGATATGCGTGCGGAAGTATTGAGTAAGTTCTAATTTATCGGGAAAATCTATTCCACTATGATATAACCAGTTTCGATCTTAAGAGATTGTAGTCTGCTCGTCCAACCCCGACTAAAGTGTGAAATGATACTGAGTTACCGCAAAAGGAGAACAGAAATGTGTAGATACCTGTATGGTAATGAGTCTGTTACACTTAAGTCTTCGGATAGGTTCGAATTCGGAACTATGACAGTAATGTTAAACAGCATGCATTTAAGTCATGCCAAGGCTCTGTCACTGTGTTGTTCCTCCGGGTTAGATTCAAAATATGTACATACATACATATGTAATCGATTATGGACTATACTCCCTCGTCTAAGATTGCTTTTGATTGAAGTACGATTGGCACTCGATGCTGTGGAGCCTAAGATTCAATTTGTTAGACAAGTACTCGTCAAACCAAATCCGAACGAGTTGATGTATGGTATCTGCCGGGTGGTTTCCACCAGTTTTTTGACTTTTATGTTTTGTTCGGGACTGTTGGACGCAGTGGCTCAAGTGGTTAGTACGATGAACTACGGTGGTCCTAAAGTGTTCAGGCTCATTCCACCAACCAATACCCCACCTCTCGCGAGGGTCTGACAAACATCGTAGAGGATAGCTGTAATGAAAAATCTTCTCAAATTACAAGCTGCCCTTCAAACACGCCATTAAACAGTAGCCCCCTTCCTTTCGTGTAAAAAATGTAACAAACACAACATAAAAGAGTGTGAGTGGCTAAGCCCTGGGTTCCAAAATTTGGTTTTGATTTCTATAAGGCATTGCAGTCAGAAAGACAAAAACTATCCACATCCATTGGCATGTGTAACTTCAGTGGTTCTTTGGTTACCGACCCGTGAAGAGTCTCTCCCTGAGGCACGGCAGAATTCCACTTCCTCCGATACCAGACACGCTCGTTCTAGTCGTTCGTATGGAATTCAGAAGAATTTCCCTTTATTCCTAGTTTGGATAACACTTCCTTGACTTGGTAGTGGCTTTAGGAGCTAGCTCTGAAGATTTCAGATTCACTTGTCACACTATTTGGCGATCAGTATGTTCTACTGAAGACAGTATCCGTCTTATCGAGATAGAAGTACAATGAAAGAAAAGTACGTAAAAAGCGTAACCTCAAGCCTACTACTAACTAGTCTCACGCACTAACCCCTCGGCTACAGCATGGCACCTTTAATAACTGTAATGCATTCAAATCGGATTCGATTAGCCCATTGTTCTGCTTAAGCAGAATGGTCTGAGGATTCTTCGGTTTTTGTTGCATACGATACCAAATTGAAGGACCTACCCTCGAGGCAGGATTGTTAGATTTCCGTCCATTTCTTAAACTGGCCAAGATGGCTATATGTATGTCGAAATATTTGCTCTCTGCATAACAGATGACGAGCAGTTTTAAATGGTCAATTAAAGCAGAACATTTAATTCAATCCCTCTCATCTGAGATGAAAAGAATCGAGACGAAGATTTTTAATTCCTCGTCGAAGGACGAAAATAATCATCTCTCTCACAAACTAACTCGAACAAACGCTCAATAGACATTTAATTCCTCTGGGGTTTCAGTTAGAAGTCCTATATTATGCAAAAATATATGTGCCTAACCCTTGGATAACATCCGGGTCTCCAGTTGTGCAATTTTAATTTAATCTTTTGAATAAAACGCCCAGATGGGCTTAGAAGCGAGTTTTTTTCTTTTTTTCATTTTCTGCGGAAAATAAGGACTTTTTTTTACTGTCGTCTCGCTCCAGGCAGCAGGAGGTTCGTTCAATTGAAAATGGAGATGATTGCGGCCGACAGGGATACAATTATTATGCTTCATAGGCGTAGGATTGAATATTTTCCCCGGCGTTATTTTCGTGATTGAATAGACGTTCAAGATATGGAAATTGTACTTGCCTAGCAATATCTTAATGAGATTTCATTGAACAATTGAGTCCTGGACATTGGGCGGGGTGGGTTTTCCTATTACCGGTATATTTTTGGACTGTTTCCATGGAAGTTGTGATTTGATGATGTGGTGCTTTTATTGTAGGTTTTCCTTTTGTTGAGTTCCCAGATTTGCTTATCTGTAGGAAGTTTTTCGTTTTCTGGTGACCTAAATATACATCAATAGGTTTTGTGGCAAAGTTAAATTTAAACGTTTGATTGACGTCGTTCTTTTTATCTTTTATTTTTATTGTCCCTTTATCGTTACTCTCTTTTTTTTGTAAATAAAAGATTTGATCAAGGGGAAGGAACTTGGGGTTATGATGTAAGGCAGATAATAGTCGTTTTTTTCTGGACAAAATGCACTCGACTGGAGCTTGATTGTGGTTCAATCAGATAGTCGAAACTTGGTAGTAGGTATTTTAAGCCAGTCAAAGGTACAGTATATACATATGTTTACACACTTCGGGTCATTTGAAAAAGGACAACCTGCTTAGGACTCATTTCACTATATGAACGTACATTGTATATCCTTCGTTTCTTCTTTCATAAACTGCAAAGGGCTGTACACTTAGACATGGGACTTATATATGTAAAAGGACTCATTCTTAATCTATTAGACTTACCCATTGGGTGCAAACAGAATAGGGACATTAGTGTAGGAACATCATGCAATGCCACAAAACGGATGCATTTATATCGCCAAAAGTTTTCAACCGACTTTGACGGCCTCAATCAATGTCCTCGAAGTGCTTCCACTTTCGAACACCTTTCGCGTAAGCCATTCCCAAACATTTTTCAAAATATTAAGTCTGAAGGAGTGTGGGAACTAAGTCCACATTTTAAGCTTGATCACAGTTTTTTATGATTGCGGCTGGATGAAAGGATAATGCTCTCTGGTGGTATGTCGATTTTACGAAACTGAAAATGGCCTGCCAATACAGACAGGTTTCCTGTCATTTGTTTACTTTGAAAGTTCAATGATATGGCACCATATACCAGAGCATGGTAATAATAGTAAAGCTCATATGGACCATCGAAGTTGAATCATTTTCAATCCGAGAAAATTCCTTTTTCAAGTCGAACCTGATCGCAACTTCATCGAATTTAAAGCCGCTTATGATGACACTCATCGTTTTTAGCTTTGTAAGGCGATGGCCGAACTCGGGATACTAAAACAGATCCAGCTGTGTCGCGTAACATCGGAAAATACGCGGTCCAATGCGCAATTCGGGAACAGTTCTTCTTGGTAAGGAGGTGAGCTGTTAACAGATAGTATTCAGGGCAAGTGTGAACACGGAAAGTTTTATCTTGAACTAATCTGTCCATCTACTAGGATACACAGACGACATCGACATCTTATCGGTCGCTCCCAGCGCGTCGTCATAGAAATTTGTACGGTGGTTGAAGAACAGGCGACGTGAGTCTTAAATAAGGACAAAACCAATTACTAGTGGTGAACAAACGAAGAAGGTTCTGTCTACCACTTAGGACAAAACGTCACTGTTGACAACACCAACTTCGAAGTGGTAAAGAAGAGTAAAAATTAACGCACGAATAACACCTTAAAATGTTTTTAATATTCGGTAACTAGCCCCATCCAAGTGAAGTCTACAGTGGCATCTGCAATTCCGTTCCAACTGGGTCGAACAAAGTGAGTCTCTTCCTTGAGCTAGCTGTTATTCACAAGGATTTTACAGACTCCATCAAGGTTAGGCCATAATCTTCGAATAGGTTTGCCCTTACGATCGACGTTACTATACCTATTAAAGGTGTAGAGTGTACCCTGTTAAATGCAAGGATTTCTATGGCATCCATACCCAATTTTTTTACAAATCTAAGGCGATCCTTAGAATCACGCGAAGGTTACTGACTAATTAAAAGTCAGTTCTGTACATATTCGTTGGTCATTGTACGCTGGCTTCCGTAAGATACACATCGGTGCCGACGCTTAATTTATTTTGAGTCTCTTTGGGGATTTACTCTGCGAACATTTATGCGAACATTCCATTACGAACCATACAACCTACTTTCGAAAAATATGAAAATTGTCATCTGTAAGTAGGTCAATTAACGTACAGTGGTGGGTATTTCATAATTTTAATGCAATCCAATAAATGTGCTATTTATGTGGCCAGGCATATTTTTACGAATGTGTGTATAAATTCTCTATTTTCAGGAAAATAATCTCTTCTTTCCGTGAATTAAATGAATGTCCTAAAGTCTAATAAATTCTATAAGTAAAATGTCTTTCGTTCTATTACACGCTGAAAAATTAACTTTTTATTGATAGAAAAGGAAGTGTGCTCTTTACGTGTCCACCACTGTATGTTGAACGTACATATTAAAGTACTGCAACAAAAAAGACTCTGAGGATAAAAGGATTCTTATTTCACTCTCGTGAGGCTAGAGTTCAACTCTCACTTCTGCTGAGTCAGTAGTGGCCTCCAAACCATTTCCTCATAAATATGTATAAGTTATGGTGTCGTTGTCCTTAACTATTAAAACCTTTTTGACTGCTCTTCTGTGCTGTCAAAGCGGCTGTATCCACTAACCATAACTACACAACAGTGACCAATCTGTGAATCATAACATACAAAAATCCATGTCATCCCAATTGTTCACACAACCATAGAACGGCGAGGTCCTCCAGAGTATCTGTATCTCAAAACACAATTTTATCGTCAAATGTTACCTATATACATATAAGTATGTGTGTATGTAACTCCACTCTATTCCATTCACTTATCACCTCTTACCCTCCCCACTCTGTGCAGGAATCGCACGAATAGAAAGACGTAAAAGAAATGTAACACCATCCATGGATGAATAGTTTTTCGAACCCTTTTCATCTTCGTTCCACAGACCATTAGCAGCCGGAATGGCGCCATCAACGGCAACAAAAACAGCTCCTACTAATGTGTGCCACAGTTATGCATATTGACAAATACCACCAACCCCCCTTTGCCCACTGAAACTCTATCTCTGGAACAAACAAACTCGTGCAGAGTGAAAAATGAGGAAAAGAATATGTATCTAGAGACCGGGTTTTTATATTCAAGATAAAGATGAGACCTTGCACCATTATCATCGACCAACCTCCAACCAAAGAACCTAGCCAGCACAACAGACGTCATGCGACACTGCATTAAGAATACATACACATGCGAGAATATATATTGCGACACAAAAGGATCGTCGTCTCCTTTCTCTCACTTTTTTGCTATGGCAACGGGCGGGCGGTGGCTTGATGTACGTGTGGGTACTGTATCCATGCCAGGATATTTGGGATAAGACTAAATGGATACATTTTTCCTGGCGAGGGGTGACTGTACAATGTCAGACGATGAGAAGGACACGTCGCTACTGACCTAGTTTTACAATCCCATACACACACATTGGCTCAGAATCTCTCACGGTTTCTCGTGCTTCGTCTGTATAGTCATCTGACATTTTGGGATCTGAATGTCATGGAAAATTATCTATGACTGCATATCAATTATAATTTACGGTTATTGTGCGATTGCTGCAATTATCCTGGAAAATAGTGATGACTTGTCCATCGACTGTGGCGAATTTTATATGGTTTGGGTTGTGTGGGAGGTTCGGAGGACTCCATGGGGCTCATCGAACGCACGAGTGGGTTTAACAACACACACCCAAACCGTAGGACACTGGGTGCTATTACCACGAATGGGAATGTGTCGAGTGTATACGATGTACATACGTATACGTATAATCTCAATTTTGATTGTATAGGATCCTCGAAGTAGAAGAGCCATTGTCTGCGTGGGCGTGGTAAAAGTGTCCAACTAATGACGCATCAAATGAAACGGAATATTGGACTTGTGGGGTCGATAGCTTGAATTGTTATTTGAATTCTAAATGGTTATGTGAGTGCAAATCCCGAAAGGATATTTGTTTGTGCTCGTTTCAATGGGATTTCTCCCAGTAAATGCGGAACAAAAGGCAGTGGGCTTGTGTGCTTTTCATTCAAAGCGAGGTAATGACAGCTGCACAAGGATTATTATATTCACCAAAATACAATTCGGTAATTGGTGCGGAAATATCCCACACTAAAGGGATTGTTTTACTTTTTTGGTTTGTTTTTTTTTTTAGGCCTTCGCCTTTGTGGGCTTTGGTTCGTTTGTTAAATTTATAATGATCCACGGGATAGGACAAAAGGTGAATTGAAGACAGATGCCAATCAAAGGATTGACCCTTTGTTTCAGTGTTTCTTTTTTTTTTTTTTTTACTATCAACGAGTTTGTATGGTTTTGGCGAATCCTTTTGTGGATGCTGTCAATTCCTGTGAGGGATATTTCTTTTTTATTGAACTTATGACGCTTAGATAAGTCCCCGAAATGGCCACACCTCTCTGATTTTTAATAACTTTAGAGTGAAGCCTTCTGGAGGTATGTCTTTTGTGAGTACGAAAGCATTCCAATAATGTAGGCAAGACTAACCAGGTCACCCTATGCTAGATACTCAAGCACGTTGGATAGAAAAGCAATATAAAAAGGGAGACAACCTGAGGAAAAGTCGGAATTTGGAAGTGTAGTAGTGTCTGCATTGCCATAACCTCTAGCATAGGTTGCCATTATGTCACATTCTTGTTAGGTGGAACGGTAATAGTCTCCATGAAGACCACTCATTTATTGTACCTACTTTGTCCAGAGTTTTCTGGAAGCACGACATGATGAGAGTGCATGTCATTCTCGCTCTCCCACGAAGGCTTGTTTGATTCGATTTAACTAGTGCTATGGGTGGTTCGGACTTCCTTCTTGTTAATTCGTTCACCAGTTCGTTCCCTAGAATACCGATTTGTCCTGTGACCGATCGGAGTGTAATATGTAGTGATGAGACCGCCTTACTGTCGATGTATACATATTAATATGTGGTTCCACTTCCTCGAGGACAGTTCGCGTGCCGCTTCTGCAATTGTTAACACTTTTGCTTGGAATATATTTCCGTGGCTTGAAAGTCTAAAAGGGCGGACATTTTCGGGTTCAGATGATTGAGTCTTTGACTGCAATTCGTTCTAATTTCTTTAAGATTTCATTCGCAACTAGTATGCATACTAATGAGAATAGTATCCCACCTTGTACGGTGGTTCTAAAGACCAATGCATGTACTTGGTAGCTACCCAGTTCTGAGTTGATGTGTCTCATGTTGAACTTGTAATTTCTGGGTCTCTGTGTTTTTTCGGACCAATGCTGTTCGCATATATTGTTAAAGGCTCGTTCTATATCCTGTACGGCCGTGATCTAATGAACTTTCGATTTCGTTACCAACTCATGCAGGACTGTCGTAGCAGATCGGTCTTTAGTATAGACGGGTTAGACTAGAAACTAATGCCTAAGACTTAGTTTGGAGCGCATATTTAAATTTATTGATCTTTGTAAAGTGGTTCCGATTGCCTTTAATCGCTTTCGGGATTTCTTTGTTCAATTAATACCTACGTAAGGTTAGGTTAGGTGCCTGCAAAACCATTAGTGTCTCACTCGGATGTTGACGGATCCATTGTGTTCCCCAGTGCGGGATACCTGAAGAAGGAATATTAAAACAGAAATTGTAACTCGTTACTCCATGGCGGGAGCGGCCCACCTGAACCAACTCGTTTTCGTTATGAGTTTTAAGGCGGCAATAGGCGGCATATTTGCTAGTTGGTAAAACTGATAGAAAAATGTTTTCCGAGGGTTTGGTGTCTGATTCCGCTGAGACTTGGGCATTCGCAGAGGAAGTGGTCTTCCTCCACCTCGGTGTAGCCTCAGCCTCTCCATAGGTCTGAGCTGTTGAATCCCATTCTACTGAGCAGGGCTTCCATTGGGTTAAGGCCCGTGACAACTCCTATGAGAAGGCTGAGGTGTGGTCTATGGAGTGACAGTAGGTCTCTGGTTCTCTCTTCGTTATATTGGTCCCGAAGTAGCCTCAAAATACGGCAGGAGGAGAATGCGCTTGAGCATGTTGTGAAAGTCTGTCGGGATCTTGGAGCAGAGAAGGCTAATGGGCGGTAAGACTGAGAGGTCAGTTGGGATGTCGGTTGCTTTCGATGCTGTTCTCGCTAGCTAATCGGTCCTTTCGTTTCCTTGGAAACTCAAATGTCCCGGGATCCAGCATAGCGTATTGTTGTCCCTAGAGCTCAGGGGTTTGATTTCCTCTTTACATTGCATGACCAGTTTAAAATTGGTTGTAAGGGAAGTGGTGGCTTTATTGGCTGCCTGGCTGTCGATGTACATACATAGATGTCAATATGTTCGTTATTTACCAGAGTGGATAAGCTACAGCAGGCCTCAGTGATACCATATATTTCCGCCTAGAAAACACTTGCATGGTTGGTGAGTTTTATGGACCGGGCAATCTGTAGTTCCTCTGAGAAGATACCTGAACCTGTGACCCATCCATGAATTTGGATACACAGGCAGGGTTGATAATCTCACGATTTGTCTAGTTCCCTCTGGAGGGAAACTTGGAGTTGAGGATGAGGTTGATATGTTGAAGTTGTCAACATATTTTGAGATCTCTGAGCGACCTTGTATTATTCAGACAATCAAAGTTTATCTTCCGGGCGGACACTGTAGGCTGAGGATATTACCATCGAACTATGAACTGAGAGCTAAACAGTCTCATCCCCAGAACATTTATACTCTATTTAGCTCCAGACAATAAGTGAACTGTTGTCACCGAATTTTATTCCTTTTTGTACAAAAATTTTGTTTAATGAATTGCGATATCGATTTTACATTATTGTGTCTGTCAATTTGCACATACTCTTAAACTATATGCCATTGGTAAACAATATTCATTATAATTCCCTGTATTTGTTCATGTGAAACTCTCGTCCATTCAATTTAATAACCATTGGTAAACCTCATTTGCGTTATCCTGTTTTTCATTAATTTGCCTGGCACCAGATACAATTCCACAAAATCTCTTACCTCCTCTGGTTCGGAATATTATTTACAGTTTCCTTCATTAAACTGAGGGCGGAGAGGCGCGACACTTTTCTCCCGGCATAATAAACCCAATAATTTATAGTTCGGAACAACCACCAACCTCACACACGTACGCATGAAATCCAAATGTAACCACTGAGGTGGAATAGAAATTTAATCGGATATCCTGTCATAAGTTTGGTGAAAAGTAAAATTTATTTATTTCGGTTGAAATTCAATTTTTATCGGCATTGTACCAATGAATAAATTTTCCACTGTCACTGTTAGGGATAGAGTCCTTCAGCCTGTGCTGGGTGGGCTTAATTCGGTTTTTCCCCCCCAGGGTCCTGATGAAATCCCATTTGCATGCATACGACTAGAGTTTTAAATTGTAAAATGTGCTTGTTAACAGTTGTATATTTGTTATTGATTAATATTTATTTGTTTATACAGTTTAACCCATCAAAGAGTTGCGCTGAAAGAAATTAGACTGCAAGAGGAGGAGGGCGCCCCATTCACAGCGATTCGAGAGGCTTCGCTGCTAAAAGAACTGAAACACTCAAATATTGTTACATTACACGATATTGTACATACGAGAGAAACGTTAACCTTTGTTTTTGAATATGTTGTGAGTATTGTTTTGGGAAATGGATTTCGATGTGAGACTTTAATTGAATTTTGTTTTAGAATACGGATTTATCGCAATACATGGAGAAACATCCGGGCGGTTTGGATCATCGTAATGTGCGCTTATTTCTGTTTCAATTGCTGCGCGGTCTGTCGTACTGCCATAAGCGACGGGTACTGCATCGTGATGTGAAACCGCAGAATTTACTTATAAGCGATGCTGGTGAATTGAAACTTGCCGATTTCGGTTTGGCAAGAGCTAAAAGTGTTCCAAGCCATACATATTCACATGAAGTTGTAACGTTATGGTACCGTCCACCAGGTGAGTTCATTGACTTAATTATGTAAAATAATGTATAAAACTGTCATTCTTTTAGTAGCTTTATTCATGTTTACAAGCGGCTACCACCTATACCAAATACAAACATATTTAAAGGGTTTTTTCAATAAGGACATAACATTTGTACATTGTGTACCGCACATGTTAAATTTAACTTTCTTAGGTCCTGTATCCCTGTATCCTCTGGGTCATAGGGTCTCTACAATGCAACCGCGCCAACGGGTGTGATTTTTGGAAATATGCCTCAGCTCTTTCCCAGTTGCCGTGCTTTCTTCTCAACTGTTCTGTGCCTACTAGGCCCGCCGAGGATCCTGCCATTCTGAGTAAGCAGGTTCCATTGCATGGCGTGGTTAGCTATGGATCTCTCACTCTTTTGGAGAATATGTCCAATTAAATTTAAGTATGGCATTCAATCTCGTTCATATGACTTGCAGTGGAACCGTCCTCAGCGTTCAATTCTTTGAAGCTAATTTTTCACCACTCTTCTACACATAACGGCCGAAAAATTCTCAGTTCGCGTTTAATATTGTTCCTGAGGTCCTTTAACCTTTTTGGCTTGTTGGCACAAAACAACGACTTAACGTAACCGAGGTCGACATTGGCTTTGACCTTAATATGTCGAGATTACGCGATTACCGATTACTTATCCTTGAGTAGATCAATTGCTTGACCAAGTGTGTGGCAGATGGCAACATTCTGTTGGAAATACATATCACTGATGTCAAGTCTATCCAATTCTGGCCAAAAATAGTCTTTCATTGACTGCACCATAGCGATCAATTTAATTGACGAAAAAATAGGGTCCAATCGACTGACAGGTTCATTTTGAACTGAAGGACTTACGGCAGTGATATTTTCGGTATTTCAATCGATGCCTTGTTTCACTGGGACAGGAACATTCAGTAGTGACTCGAATATATCCACTATGGCAGGCGATGCCTGTCTGGTGGGATGATTATTTCGAACGAAAATTGGAATAATCGCTCTTAAATTTGCGGTTATGTACTCAGGATTTTGTTAGGAGTTTTTCATAATTTTTAAACTTGAACTTGACCATAAATAAAAATGTAAATCTTGGGTGACGTTTTGACATTGACAGATTATAAAAAAAGTTCAACTGAACATTTGTTTGAAAATATAAAATTGTTATGTTCCTGCTGAAAAAATTCGATCTGCAGGCTTTAATCCCCTCTTCTGTCACGTATTGTTCTAGTCTCTTCGAGAAGAGTGGCTAAACCGCTTAGTGCTTAGCCAGTTCTATCTTCTATTTCTTACATATTTCATAAATTAGTTTGAGTTAATCAATGCACAAGAATTACTCCGAAGAAAAAGGAGAGGTGCCTACAGTGGTACCTTTCCAGACATTCAAGCAGATCTATTGGCCCTTCAGTCGTATATTATAGTTTGAAGGTTGCTTTGAGACCATCTGAATCTATTTTAAAATTTTGGATGAACGAATTAACTGCCTGGCAAGAAGAATTGTTTGGTCGTCTTTGGTCCTTAGTCTTGTTTTGTTTACCACCTAACCATGCGCAATCCAATTTAACTCAATAAAAGATCGACAGACACGATGACTATTCTAGTATGTCCTGGAGCTAGAAGGAGGAGACTACTCAACTGCGAGTGGCCCTTTGGCTTAGATTGAACTTTTGCCTATCAGCCCTTGTGGTACATCTTGTATATATAGAACAAATTGACAACGATGGCTTATGACTCGTTTAGGCAAAAAAAAAGGTGTCGAACCTTTCTCAGAGGTACAACATGGATACTAGCATGAAAAATCCAGCGAGGTTGCCCTTCAAAACCTAGTTCCTAGAATTCAATGAGTATTTTCATGGACATTGGGTGCGAGAAAGGTGCAAGAAGATCAGAGTAATATCCTAATGAACCTAATGGTTGTTTCTTGATTTTACTGTCAATAGCACCAACATCTACGTCCAGGTCAATCAGGATAATGTTTTCGTACTCCTTGCCGACAACATAAATTCATTTTAAAGGTGAATTCTGCCAATCATTTAGGAAGATTAGGCATATGTATGAAGTTCGGATATACAAAGGTCACACGAGAGAATTTCTCAAGACTTTAAAAATCTAATGATGTTTGGTCAAGGGTTCGATTGATGATTGTATTTGTATGACTATATAAGGTTCAAACAGAATAAATTGACTATGATGTTGGTGATACTCCTTTACAACCTCATCGACACTAATTGTCCTTCAATCAATAATGTCGTCTATTGTGTACCGGACTATGGCTCAGACCTGACATTGGATGCTTATAGTAGCCTTTGTCTGGTTGTACGAATTATTTTTAGGAATATATCGCATAAGCTCAGTCTGTAGCCTTATAAAAATTTTTCAGTTTCAGTAGCCTTAACAGTTTCGTTCCAAATCCAAAGAGGTAAGATAAACACTAGTTCTATGTCTCTGTCTTATGTGATTGGATATGTAAACCGGGATCGCTTTATATTAAACTTCTAATCCAAATATTCGTCCTTTGCATTCAAACTATTCGCTGTTACAACCAAATGAATTCATTTAAAGAGCCAAAGAGTCCTCATTAAGCATTCTTCTCCTTGTTTTGTTGCATAATGGTCTCATAATTTATTAAATTTAAGTACCCAAACCCCAAACTCATTCATTCCATCACATATCCTTACAAGCACTACCAACCAGTATGTCCCTAAAAAATGTCGATGACTCCAGTAGAAATACCAAAACATACAAAAGGAAGACAACACGTCCTTTTCGTATATCCATTTATCCTGTCCAATAAATTTATTGCGACAATAATTGCCGACTACGATTCACCCGCCCTTCACAACACAACCGTATACACCACTGGAAATCCTTCTAAATCCGAATGTAGATGCTATAAATTCTTTAAGACTCGGCCGCAAATTATGGAGTTACTGAAACGGACACAAGGAGTAGAGTAGTAAGTAACAGTCGAGCTGAGTTGGCTTGGTTAAATTACTCGAACAAAGGATAACACACAAGCACTCCCTCGTTGTTGGCAATAGTTTTCTTTCACTTTTTACCTAAACTCATCTCGGTTTCTCTCAGTCACAGGACCTCTTTCTTATGGTAATCTGCGTGATTTATTCCATCAATCTCGTAAAACTTTGAAAGTGGTTTCGTGTATCTTGCCATTGTTGTGGCTTAATTAATTCAATTAGCAGCCAGTGACTCTGATTGTACAAAGAGGGAGTATTGGCATTAATTAACTGTTGAATCCTGATTAGATAGAATAAAAAAAAAATGCAAAACTTCAAAGTGTTTTCAAAACTTTTTGAATCCTTTGAGAAAGGACATTTTTTTTGATTTTCTGAACAAAGATTCATTGAAATTTTTTGTCACGAGTTTTCTTCCCTTCTCCTTTCCAAGGAATTTAGTAGCGTGAGGATGGTCCTTGTTGTTCTGTAGAATTCTTTACATCCCTTGATGGAGGTGTGTGTGTGTTTTTTTTTTTGTGGATTTGAATAATCTTCCAAGACAGTTGTTTATTCGCAGTTAAAGTCGATTCAGCTCCTTGGAAATCCTTTCGAAGAGGAATGGAAATAATAATTCAAAGCGTGCTCAAGTGAAATGAGGACATGAAGATTATGGTGTGCAAACCAGAAACTTTGAGGGAAATACGAGCATTTTCTATGTTTTGCTCCTTTCTTTTCCTTCGCTGCTCTGTGTTTTAATCCTGTGGATTTAGAAAAAAAAAAAGAATGCAAAAACAAGACAAGATAATGAGGAATGTCAAGGAGATTGGATTATTGTTGTGGAAAGTTCAATTCATCCTGTTGATGATGATGATGACGATGGTAATAAAATAGCACTGCGGTTGTTGTTGCATAATTTTTCGTTAAGACGGTTATTTCCTAGTTGGACGGTTTGAAATGGTGTCCTGCAGTGATTGTTCCTTTGAATATTTGAGAATTAAAAAAGAATGGATCAAGAAAAAGAACCTTAATTTTGCAGTCGTAATTGTGCTCTTCTGTGGTTTTACTTATCTCCGCTGGATCAGTGTCATTTTTCATATCCACATGTGCAATCTAGAAGAGCTATTGTCCCAAGAGTGTTGTCAGCTTCTTTTCTTGAACTTGAGAACTTCACCATTTCTCTGTATTCGGTTTAGTACCTCATATTCACGACAGATACTTTGAAAGTTTCGTCCTTATACCTGTGGAATTGACAGTAGCAAGAATCTGATAAAAAATAAAAAGCCGAATAACATGCATTGTTTACAGTGAGAAATACGGCTTTAGTTTACATAAGACGTTGAACATTTTTTCCATTTGGGTTTCTGGTTTCCTAAAGGTTTCTGAACAATTTCTTACGAAAGCATGTTCCAAGGTTTACCTGTTCGCCTGGGTAAACGACAAAATGTCGCCATCCATTCCATCAGATGCATGCCCTGGTGCAATTAGGCCTCAGGAAAAGGCAGGGAAGTGAATTGTTTTCGTATCGGTTGACTTACCTATAATGGCTGCGCAAGCTACATACAAATGCCTAGTGATATATTGATAACGTTTTTAGCCGAATCAATCGGTTGAAGTGCATGATTGATTCGTTAAGACCGGTCCTCGATGAGAATGTGCTAAGACCATTGTGCTGCCAATGTGTAAGGTGCTTGGATAACCCTCTCACTCTGGGAACTACTTACTCCTCTCTATGAAAGAGCATGCGGTGGTGAAATCGGCCATAGAATATGACTAATGCTGACCTCTTCTTCGTCAATACAGTTTCAAGAAAACTCGTTGTAGGGAATGCCCAATCTTTGAAAATATCTTTCAGAGGATTCCTCTCTGTGTTTAAGGTCGATATGCCTGGTCTTACTTAGAATGAACCAGGTATTACATTGGTTGAGTTCATGCCATCTATGATGGCCCTCACTTGACGCGTTGGAGATGAGTATTTAGCATAGAGCGTTGGCTCCTCGATGTCGGTGACATTTATACTATCTAAACCGGAGGAGCCTCTTCTAGCCAGTACGTCAGCCTCACAATTTCCAGGTGACCTGATACCCAGTCAAGGGTGAGGTTGTACTATTTAACTATCTCGTTGAGGGATACTTAGATCTGGTAGTTCTGGATGTAAGATATTTGATGCTTGCTTGACTGTCTATGTATACGAAACTATCCGATGCGTTGACTTCGAGTTGAACAACGCGGCAATAGTTTAGGGAGCACCTACTCCGTCCTCGGTTTTGAACTGAGCCATAAAAATTGGCAATGATTAGTGGTGCAGGACATCACGTTGTGTCCATTTGTTGTGTTGTTGGAGTTGTGTTCGGGGGACAGATCGGTGACTTGTGACAGATGTCGATTCATCTATTGTATTCTAAGGTTGACAGTGTGTTCCTCCTTCCATAGTTTGGAGCGTCTCAGCCTGATTGTTGAGCAGGCAACCCGTTTTTTTTGTTGTCGACGATGTCTATTGGGAGTAAATGGATCATTTGCAGCGCAGCAGTGGGAGCAGTTCTTAGGGCACGAGAAATACTGAGACAAGCAACTCGTTGAGTCTTTTCCATTATAGTTAAGTTGGAGTTCTAGTAGTAGTAGTACTCCATACATGAGGACTGGTTTAACAACCTAGGTGTACTTAGTGCCTAACCCCTTCTTAAGTTAAGTTTAAAAAAAAAAACAAAGTCATAAAATAAATACTTGGCGTAACAGGTCGATGGGACCCAGGGACAGCTTGTCATAACCATTCGTGTTGTGCGTGTTATATTATATTCTTTAGACGACTGTTTAATGCCGTGTCCGAAGGGCAATTTGTTGTTTGAGAAGCTTTCTCAGGACTGTTGTACTCTCGGATGTTTGACAGACGCTCGCGAGAGGTGGGCCGTGAAAAACTTTTAGGGTTCCCGACTGGGATTTGAACCCCTTGCTCCATAGTCCAACGCACTAACCACATTCGGCACGGCGCCTACAAACGAAGTCATCTAAGCCAAAGTTAAATAGAAATGAAAAGTTGTAATGACTTTTGAATATGAACGAGAAATAGAGTTGTGGAGAGAATGCACCCTTGAGACCCTCGTTCATTGACACAAACAAGGCCAAGGTCCAAAAGAGTGTACTCACGCTCAAACTTTTTCACGTCGCGAAGGAATGCCTACACACTGAAGCCATGATGACAACCGACCTCACGACGAAAACCGTAATTATATTGTTTGATAATTTCGGCAAATGTGAAACGATTCATGATGGAGTGGTAAATCTTACTGAATATTTTGAGAGCTGGATGTCATTGGTTACTTTGACAGTTGCTGAAACACAACGATTGGAAAAAGTATCATTGCTATCTGGTCAACCCTTACTAGCTACATACAAAAACCGAGGACCATTATATGGTGTACCCAGCAATGAATGGTCTGTTCCCCCATAACATACCTCCAAGGCTTACTAATATCCTAAAGTTTTTTGATATCAGAATTGGATTTTGCTTTCCACAGCTCATTTTCCCAAACATTGCACGACTGGGACTATGAGGTACAAAAGAAGTAGACTGCTCAAACTTTTACCACGTCTCCATTCATTGAGACCAAATTAATCGACCATACAACTTTCAAACTTTCACATTTCGGTTTGATGTGCCTCTTACAACACTGCTTTAATATCCTTTGGTCGTCGTTCCCTTACATCGTCTGGACCTATCGCCACTTTGTGATTTAAACTAATCACTTAACTAAAACCATTATCCAGCTCAATGAAGCACTGCCGACTATATTGGAAGGGATAACGTTAAATAGGGAATATCCTTTCTCAATCTATCTTAATCCTCACTCCTCGAAGAACTTTATAAACATAATTTGCAGCATTTACAAACGTAAACACTGACGGGGTAAACATCATCATCATCTCTAGCGAGGAAAGTTACGCCCACCTTCATTTCTGTATCCTTTCTGCGAGATTATCCAACATTTATTACCTAACGTTGCAGCTATGAAAATTACGTCACGTTCTTTAGTTCATAAGCCAACACATACTAATAGATACGACTGCAGCATAGGTACAAACAAAAAAAGGAATCCGTTACGAACAACCTCACTCACGATGGCTGGGAATATTCTGTTGCAATTTGCACAGAACACGTACATTATCCTGGGCTCCCCATTCATCTCAACTGGTACATATTTTTCCACTTCTTTTGCCCTCTCGTAGGGATTAAAAAGCTTTTAAATTCATTAAGTAATAAATCGATGAGAACACACCCACGTAAGGACGAAGGACTCTCTCTTTATCTATACATCTATTCATACACATGTACGTGTAGATATACGCCGAGTGGAAAGAGGATAAAGATTGAATTCAATTCACTAAAAGTGAAGTTCGGGGTAACAAAAGGATATTCCATCTTCCTTACTGGATACGTTTTTATGGGCATTTTTGTTTCTTTTTTTTTATTACTATTATGCTCCTCGGATACAAATACTGGTGCTGGAGCTGGTGTCGCTGGTGTATCTTTGGGATTACATAAAGCGATGAAAGCCTTTGCGATACACAAATTCGGATTTGAAAGATATCCGTATCCCGCAGGATTGGTTGTTCGTAGCAATGGATAGTGGAATGAATGTTTGTCTGGGGATAGAGATTGCGGTTGGAAAATTGTTACCCAATTCACACGCAGCATGGGACTGTAAGCAGTATTTGTCTGAGTTCTCTTGTTGGAGATAAGCAGGTGAGCTATTACATCACTGAGTGCAGCCGGTGATGATAAGTGGATTTAGTATATAAGCTGGACAAGTTGAGTTCAACTTTTGATATGTTTATCCGGGTCTATACGATGAGCTCTGTGGTTCTTGTGAATGGTTACAGTTCAGTTAGCTCTGTGATACAACTAATTCCTCATAAATCTACTCGACTGATCCTCAATTTTCCAATTAGTTATGGAACATACCGTGGTGTCAATCAGATATCAGATTGTGTCGTAGTTTTTGATGAACTGTTCTGCTTCTTGTCCAACCCAACCAATGTGTGAACCTCGTTGTATGAAATTGTAGGAAAGACACTGCATATCCTAAGCATATTAATTGTATATGCACCTTACCTTAGGCTCATATTCGTCGAGCGATGTCTATGTCGATAGCGAAGTCAAATAGTTTCGAGTTTTCAATTCGTCGGATGTAATACTGATTTGTGCTCACTGACAACCTTGGAACCAAGTTTCTGGCTCATGGGGATTTGTTACAATTTTTAGCGGTTGTAGTTGAGGAAAACTTTGGTGGTTCCAACTCCTCAGGCGCTTCCTTCTTCTCCAATCTTCTGGTAGTAATCTATTCAATTTTTTGTTCTTGTCCGTCTTACTTCCCATTCGATATCTGTGCTGCTGGTAATGGGTGACCAGATATCAATGATGCGTTTACCAATTGTTATATTTCAGCAGCTGTCAAAGTTACCAAAGACATACAGCTGTCAAAATATTCTGTAAGGTTTGCCATTCCATCATGCATCGTTTTACGCTTGTCGTACGTGCAAAAATCATTTAAAATTTATATCAAAATTTCGGCTCAGTTTACAACAATTTACAATAAGCAACATGAATTTCGTCGTGAGGTCGGTCGTCATTATGGCTTCAGTTTGAGTGTAAGTACACTCTTCTGGACCTTAAGCCACCAACCAGACAAAGATTGGGGCGAATTGAAGAAAACATAGCCGTCATAGCGGATGGTATTGAAGAAAAACCAGTCCCTGATCAGCTGAATTGGACCAGCCAGAGAGTCAAGCCGGCTTATTTTTCGGTTGGTATTGGGCCTACATTCTTATAAGACAGACGTGAGTTCGCCAATTGGGAACAGGAAATGTTGCCCACAGATTTGGATATTGGCTAAAAAATCATCTTCTCGGAGAAGCCCCATTTTTGGCTCAGGGGCAATATTGCTGTGATTGGACTCTCGATTATTTTTGTGGCTACGTCAAGCCCTTAGTCTACGCTAACAAGCCAACAACTTTGAACGTGCTCGAGACGCTATTAACGGAACAATGCCGCACATACTGGACCGAGTCATCAAAAATTGGACCAACCGCTTGAAGCAGTGCCAGCGAAGCCTACCTGGCCATTTGAATGATGTGCTATTCCACACATAGTAGCATGAATGTAACTTCAAAATAATGCCAAAATCAATGTTATATCTCACACGGTTGCTGTTTTGTTTCAATTTTTCTTCCTGTCGTTCTTATCTGGTCACCTTATACGTCATGTTTTGAACACCCATTCATTTCTCGACCAATGCCAGTATATTCTCCTCAAAACTTCCATCTGGACAAGTATCAATGGCTGACTGTATACATAGAAGCTCCCATTGACCCACTTCTCAGATAAAGTACACAATATCCCATCCACACATCTTTCAAACTCTACGAAGGACTCTCTACATCCACTAGGGACAACCAAATACAAATATGTAAACCAAAATTTTCTCTTTTCTTCCAAAAAAAAATAATCAAAAAGAAATAATCGATAAAATTTCATCCGGAAGAGATCCGCCCAGGCACTCGCACACGTAACACGTGCAATAAAAGTTATCTGCTAACTTTTCATCCGTATCCTTCCGTTGTACTTTCCTGCTGGTAGTATCCACTGCACCAGTGTCCCACAAACACAAGGATATCTGCTCGAGTAAAGTCCTTACGAAATCTTTTACTACCACTTCATTTATTATTCGCAAATCATAAAAATGAAAATGAAAAATAAAAAGGACGAATCCTTTGGGCATTGACCAAAAGAGAGTTATACTAGTTCCTTCTTGCACTTGAATTTTTTTTTTTGATAATTCCTTCTCTGTATCTCAAAAGCTGGCGGTTATTTTTGGTTTCGCCGGCCGGTACCCAAGTACAGATGGTAGAGTTCGAGTCCTCGTGATCCTATTAGACAGGAAAACCTGCAGTTCACTGTCGTTTTTTTTTTTCTAAACTTTATCTCTCCTTCGCGTTTGCAGTGCTTAGCCTCTAACGACCAACAATTCTTTCCGCAGAGAAAAAGAAAAAAAAATTTTGCATATCCTTAAAACACAAAAAAGCATCCTTCGCCTCTGGAAATTTATTAAGAGCGAATGTGCATAGACATACCATTGCATTTATCCTCTTAGCCTCCTTAACTGTTAAATAAAATAAATATACATATATATTTAACTCAATTTTTTGTTTTTCATTTCAGATGTCCTTCTTGGTAGCACTGAATATTCAACATCGTTGGATATGTGGGGTGTGGGTTGTATATTCGTTGAAATGGTCACAGGGATGCCAACATTCCCCGGTATTCGAGATACCTACGATCAACTGGATAAGATATTCAAATTGCTTGGCACACCGACAGAGGAGACGTGGCAGGGTGTAACACATTTCCCCGGATACAAACCGCATAAATTAGGTAAAAAAAAACGAAGATACACAGCGATACATACTGGAAGGACAGTCATGAAAACCACTGCTGCATTTTGGTTACCAGTTTTTTTTTTGTTTAATCTCTTTTTTGAGATAAATTCTTTGAATTACTTTGGCATATTCCATATTTATCTGAGTCTATATATCTTTTTGGATAATTTATTTCTGTGTTTTTTTTTTTCGTGTTATTACAGGTTTTTATAGACCACGCAAATTAGGTCATAGTTTTCCTAGGTTGTATGATATTATTGAGGGAGAAACGATAGCGAATGCCTTCCTGCAATTGAATCCTGAGGAGAGAATAGGGGCCGAAGACGCTCTGCATCATTCGTATTTTGCACAGTTGCCAAAAAAATTATACGAACTACCGGATGGTAAGTTATAGCTATGTTTTGATATTCTAGGTTAAGCTTTATGTGAAATAAAATAGTTAAAAGGAGGTTGTATTTGTGGGTTGTATTTGTAAAGGAAAGTGGTAGTATGTTTGGCATGAACATGAACATAACAGAACAGACGTTAAAATCAACTCACTGTCGTGCATGGACCAGTCAGTACCAACATACCGTAGTATCTGGCATTCCTTCGTACCAAGTGTGCCGCACTTTCATCCTTTTTTAAGCAAAGTTAACTTCTCTCAACTTTAAACGTTAAAATCAACTCACTGTCGTGCATGGACCAGTCAGTACCAACATACCGTAGTATCTGGCATTCCTTCGTACGAAGTGTGCCGCACTTTCATCCTTTTTTAAGCAAAGTTAACTTCTCTCAACTTTAAACGTTAAAATCAACTCACTGTCGTGCATGGACCAGTCAGTACCAACATACCGTAGTATCTGGCATTCCTTCGTACGAAGTGTGCCGCACTTTCATCCTTTTTTAAGCAAAGTTAACTTCTCTCATACTCTAGAAATGACCAAAGAGGGCAACAAGTCTCCCGATATCGCTCCTCCTAATATAATATTAGTCTCATATGTGCTCGCATGGTATCCGTCATAATAACTCCAATAGATTCTTTTTTTTTTATCTAGATCACAAGTGCAAGGGAAAGCAGATCCAGCTTTATAGTTCTTATAGAGTTCTGTTTATCACATAGGTTTACGTTTCATCAAACACAAATAGTAGCTTTAAAGCCCATTTTCCTACCTTAGCTGATAGAGCTTAGCAAGGACTTGTTGCCGTCGTTGGGACCCATGCGCTTGGAACCTCTTGCTCCGTAGTCCAACGCGCTAACAATTTGAACGGGTGATCACGATCCAATAAACTCAAACAAATTGCAAAGGCTATCGTTCAAATGTGTGCCTTGTATTCGTGTCTCGGACTCATATAAGCTTTTTAGATAGAAGCCAAGTTTGCAGGACTGAAAAAAACTTGCAAAGACGAAATGAAAGACAGAGTCTTATCAGAGAATCTACGACTGGTTCTACATTAATCAAGCAACTGCTTCTAACGACGGATTAAGGCACGTCATGCCTTCACCTCACTCTCTTACATTAAGAATAAAGGATGTGTAACTTTCAATCTCTGGTCGCAGAATTCTCGCGAAAATTAACTCATTTAGTACATTTGGACACGTATTGTACGCATTTGTGTTAAAATCCGCACAAGATGTTAAATCTGATGATCTGACGACCAGACAACGAGATTTTATGAGGCACGTACACAGTGTTATCGCACGTTTTCTCGAACAGAGCAGTTGAACTGTTGAAGTTCACAAAACTTTGAGGAATTTAAATTTACTAGCTCTAACAGAATTTAATAGTAAGTTTCTATACCCAACTAACTTACCTTTGGCCTTGTACCTTTTTGCTGCTAAAAGGGCATTTTGTTTATTGCCCCGCAATTGACTTTAGAAGCATTATTTACTTACTTACTTACTTAGGTGGCGCTACAGTTCGGGGTGAACCTGGCCCTCAACCAACAAGCCTTTCCAGTTAGCCCGGTCCTTAGCTAACTGCCTCCAGCAGCGCACTCCAAGTCGGTTGAGGTCTCCTTCTACTTAAGCCACCTAAGGCGAGGTCTTCCTCTACTGCGTTGACTCTCCGGGTTTGATTCGAAGACTCTACGGGCCAGAGTATTGGTATCCATTCGCTCTACAAGTCCTAGCCATCTTAAACGACTGATGCACATTTTTCTGACTAGGTCGATGTCGCTGTACAGATCGTATAGTTCGTCGTTGAATCTTCTCCTCCAAAGCCCGTCAACGCAAACGGGACCGAAAATTAGACGAAGAATCTTTCTCTCGAAGGGACTGAGGAAGCATTACAATATAAATATTTACCAGAGCAGCTTCTGTGAGAACTTCAAGCAACTCACAGATTTGATGCAAAACTTCAAAATTAATGGAGTCTCATGAGGCACAGCAATTTTTCATAGTCCAAGACCCCGGGTGCATCTTCTTTATCTTTTTTTTTTTTAGATGAAATGACTGAAGGGGTTCAGAGAAAAGGAACAATCTATTATCATACTTTCAGCTCTAAACAAAACTTATCATAATATTTTTACTTGCACCTATGTATACCTATAGGTCAAGTATTGGTTTCGTGAAAAAAGGCGAACTCAAGATCACAATCAGACATGACATTTCTATGATGAAAAAAGTTAAAAAAAAGGGGTCCGGCAATTCCATCTGTGCCTTAAAAACTGGACGGATTTGCTCCAAAATTCATTTCTGGGGTCTGTGGGGTCACTATTTGGAGCGAAATCGGAATTTTCATTCACAAATTTAAGGGTACTTTACTTACAGCCGATTAAAATAAAAATGCCCGATAAAATTCGATATTTGAGTTAGTTTGGGTATATGGTAGCAGATGGCATAAAACATTGTTCCGTAAAAATTGGCTATTTCTCAGTTATTTCTCCAGTAATTGGGCTTAACATTAATATTTTATAGTTATAAGACAAATGCAAAGTAATAGAATTGCCACACCCACTTTTTAAAAATTATTTTTTTAGGGCTTGAGGTTTTCTAAAATTCGCCGGCGGACCGTGTATGGTATCGCCCACTTTTCTCAGAGTATTTTTAAGAAAAAACCTGGAGAATGTATGAAATCTACCAGATACTATCAGTGTTACAATAATTCCTTCAAATTAGAAGAAATGCCCGGCCGACTTTATTAGAACAAGACTTCAGTTGTACGTGCAAGTACGTATGACCCAGTCGTGCACTTTATTTATTTTTGAAGATAAGTAACTATACTTTCGTCGTTCCATATTTCGTGGATACAAGGACTCTACCAAAACATCATATTCTTACCTTTGTATGCAACTCTTCTTCTACTTTTTATCTATCTTTTCTGTCAGCGTGATAGCTGTTGAATACCATGAATCCCTTAACGGTTTTCATTGAGCCGCTCTCTGTAATCTCTCGTTACTGCAGCTATACATAGATGCGAGTCTGGGACTACTATCTTCTATTAGTTTGGCTTGAAACACAGTCAAGGAATTGATGTCCCTAACTGCAATTCTTGAAGGATGTAGTCAAATTACTGTGTAGATGTAGATTACTGTGACCAATGTAAAATCCCAAATTCCTCCATATTTTGTAAACTAGGACGCAATAAGTTTTTTGTTTTTTTAATTATCTAGTATATACTCGTAAGTACGTATGTATGTTTGCCCGTCCATATCCCTTACTAGTTAAACTCGAAAGATAGCATCTCACTGGAAACTATAAATCCCCAGAGTGTAAGCAAACCACTTACTACAACAAACACGAATGCGAATTGTTCGCATAGGGCTCACACAGTATAACAAAAAAAAAATAAAAACAAATTCCACAGTCAACTGCATGTTTGCTATTTCCAAACCGCAAATATTTGGCTCTGCTCTGTTTCAAATTTCTGAATTTCCGGTTTGCGCGCAAATATCCAAAACCAACGAGCTATCTAGATTCGCGAAATTCCTATTTACCCAATTCCAGTGCGACTGTCATCCGTTTTCCTCTTCATACACGAAAAATGCGGAACTCGCCTAAATCTGCATTTGTGGTGGAAAAGAGTTGTTTTCCAACCGCGGTTACCAGCTCGCGATGTCAGTGCAGTTGGAAGTTGGAAGCTGAAACTGTTGTTGCCGTGGCAACAAGGCCAGTCCACCCCTCCACCGACAAACACATACCCCATTGTTGCTCTGAACAAGGATTTGTGCAGCAGTGGCTGTATCTATTCCAAGTCATGTTTCCCCTTTGGGTGGTGGTTGTCGCCTCTTATTTGGGTACACAACCACGATAGCAATGAATTACGAAATAATCCGACGAAATAATAATTGCTTTGCTTATTTGGAACAGAGTTTGTATCTTAAGCTGTGTAGGGTAGTCCCGCTTGTTTCGTGAGGACTATGCAAACATTGGTCTACTATTTAGTGGCAAAATCGATGGAGGGAATTCCAAGTTAGGGAAAGACAGTGGCAGTGGTTGAACCACCACCACTTGGGCAAGGGAATTTGTTAGCTGGAAAATTTTCTCTTTGAAATTGAAGTTCCCGAGCGGATTTAAATTGTAAATTGTGTTTGCGCTTGTTTTCGAATTAATTTTCTATTTATTTTCGAAATTAATTGCATTTGCCATGTCTTGTTGGGGGTTTATTTTTGAATATAATTTGTTTGTTGGTAAATAGAAGCAGTCAGGAACAGACATCGAATACAGGTGAGGGCTTGGGTGTAAATGTTTTGGGCTTAACTTATTCAAGCTGCACCTAACGAGTATTTGGGATGAGAGTAAACATTTTAGTTACCAGGAACCAAGTGCAATTTACATTTGAAATTCTACTGTTTGGAGTTTGTCTTTTTTTTGTGATCTGCTCGAACAAAGGGGTGTCTTCGTTTTCTTGTAAAATCCAATTAATCATCGATATTCAAGGGTACATTGGTTAGTGCGTTAGACTACAGAGGAAGGGGTTTCAGGTTCAATGCTCATACAAAATCTAAAATTCCTTTCACGGCCTCACCTCTCGCAAGCATCTCACGTGCACTAACTTAGGATTGTCCTCCCATCAAAACCTAGCTTCCCACTTTGCAATGGACACCGATTAGTCCATAATATTTCACCTAATCGTGACTTCCTTGTCAGTTTAGAACTAAGGTTACAAAAGTTTGAAGCTATTAGATTGTTCTCCTAGCAAAGCAGGGAAACTCTCTATTTCAGAGGCGGAAGGGTTCATAAATTCCAGCAATTCCAAGCTTTACCTTCATGATGCATACATAACGCCTCGATTACTCACATCAAACTTTCATATACTCTAGTTTTCTTCACTCCCTTGTCCATTAATCTATCTTTATTAGTCACACTAGTCGACGACCTAAAGTGTAAATATGGATTCCAAACTTTATACCTCTTCGACCTGAATATGTACGTATGTAGGTATTGGTATATTTCCTGAATGTACGTATTGTACATACATATGTCTAATCATCCGACAAAACATTGCATAAACGAAAGGACCTTCAATCTACACTATGTACTGCTTGATGGCTATAACACGAAGTGTTGGTGTATCCTGGGATATTTGTTTCGTGTCATCAACGTGTGCCTTTAATCCAAGAGTATATATTAGTCGCAGAATCAATCCAGTCACAATCCGAAATTACCTCAAATCTTGGAACCCATCCATAGCCTTGACATAAGACTTTCAAGTTTAATATCTATGACAAAGTCTATGGTACAATTTCACTGACTCTGAAACAAAAGGCTTTTACGTTTCTATCCTGAACATCGCACATTCAATAACTCAGTCATATGTACATATGTACAAGTTCCTTATGCAGGATCTTGAACAAACAACAACCTAGCCCAATGCTTACATTATCCCGTATCCTTTTAAAGTGTTACACTATTCCTTTAAATAAAGTTTTTGTTACCACGAATGGCGCGAAATACCTTTTCCTGTACCGTGCACTAAATCCCTTACAAAGTGAAGCTGGCTCTATGTGCAGAACTTTAAATAGCACTCGTTTTCACTTTACTCGAGATCAAGGCAGGTATGAGAGTCACCAAAGAGGATTAAATTTCCAGCTTTTCAGAATCTACCTTGGAGACTACATTCCCTTCTTTCATTGATTACATTCTGCCGTTGGGAATAAACTCATTGTTCTAAATTTAAAATTTAATTGTGTTCAATCTGTTCTGTGAAAAGTTAATCCCTCGTTTTCTACAAACAAAAAAAGAAAAGAAAATCCAATTAAATTCTCGTGTAATCCTATCAGGACAACAAAGCGCACTGTGCTACCCCACACGCAAAATTATATTCCACATACGCCTCGTGTGGTAAACCAATGAAACCCCACACGCATCAGGGCCACCGCATTTTTGCACCGCTCATTAACGGTATTAAGAGGACAAAAATTCCCAATTTTGTCAGCTCCAAGTGCCTAAATACCACATAATTCCCATCGTTTAATCCTGAGTACGAACAAAACACCATACATTCATGTGTGTATATATGTATGTATGTGTTCGAATCCACTCTGTCTCTCTTCTCGGTAAGGATAACTCATTTACATGCTATATCCTGAACCTCACAACGTCAAATGAGAGCAATCAGTCTTCCTGCATTCATTTTCAGTGAATTAATTTCGTGCTAAAAGTGATTATCCTTGGGAAAGGTGTGGCAATTGTAGGTATGACTACTACTCTCATCCTGCAGCGACTAGATACTCCGTGTCATCAGCTCTGAACCTCTACAAATGACTTTTGAAACGAAAACTGAAAGCAGTTGCCCACCACCATGGATGAAATGCGGGTTCCACTCCAGCATGTGACATCCATTGACCTCTTCAGGACAACGTTGAGCAAGCTATTCAAATATTTTTCAACAACATATTGACCCTTGTGGTCTTTTGTGTTAAATTTTCCCCAAACCACTTCATCATGTCCTGACACAAGAAAGATAGTGTACGGTTTGAGGCAATTAAATTTGAGGTTGCCTTAATTAAAATTATTAGACCAACCACAGGTGATGACCATCCCACTGTCGGCCATCGTGGTACATGAACGGTACTACAGGCTATGGTCACTGGCCGTGAGTGAAGACCATTTGAGGTATCAACCGCACACACACCTATCGATTTAATTGATTTACACTTGAGAGTGAGATGAGCGGGAGTCGTTTATGTAGTACATATGTGTACAGGTATGGCATACGAGTAAATATTTTGACGGATATCATCGAAGGATAATGACACGGTGTGTCAATGTGACAGCAGGTGCTTACCTTGCAATGTAAACCGACTGCCAGGATACATGACTAATTAGGGATGGAGATTAAATCACACACACGGACATGTAAGCAAATAAGATGTGGGGTGAGCGATGCAAATCGCTGTGGAGCCATGAAGGAGTTCGTTTAAATCGAGATGAAAATGATAATGAAAAGGATTTCAACTCGCTTCTGTGGTTGGTGATATGCTTTTGGCGCTACTCATTCCTCTGTTGAGGGCTAAATAGAGAATTGTGCTGTGTACGGAATTTATTTTAATTAATTATCGATCGAGCGGTTGATTAATTTATGTCACGAGGGTGACATGTCATTGTAAGGCTTTTGATACGAAATCACTGTATTTACATATGTATATACATGTATACGTACTCCTTGTGGATTGTTATTAATTAATACGCTTGAAGGAGATGCATTATTGAAGAGCTCTGATAGTGTGGCACAGTAGGTTGTTTGATTGATTGGAAGGGAGGCGACAATCGATTTGATTTTAATTGTATTTCACAGGAAGGCAAACAAACATACATTCATATGTAGCCATTATCTTGTAGCTTCTGCGGCGCTTGCATATAGTGCACCCTCACTCTGATCTCTTTGGATCCAATGTGATTTATTTGGAGACTACAGACCATCCCAGATTTATGAAACATAATTTATTTAAAACAATCTATTCCTAAGGTATAAATATTTATGTTCTAGCAGGCTCTACGAGGTTTACGTTTCCTTTTTCTTGCACTAACAGCAACGGCACCAAATGGTTCTTTACACCTCATTTTTGTGCATTTGCATTTCTGCTGACAATCTCAGACAAGTGCCTCAAAATTCCAGCAGAAGCAAGTGCAAAGTGATACTACTTTGGATAAACCGAACTACCAACCCTGAAACCTACATGTAAACTTCCTATCTGGTACAAGAGAAACCAGTTTCGATATGACACCATTTAGGCATCAAACCATTTGGAACCGGTGGTAATGGTTTTTATTTTCCTTAAAATGAGTCTAGGTAAAGTGTTTTCGAAGACTGGGAAAGGCCCCCAGAAAGTGTACCATTCTTTCCTCCTTGTCTTAGTCTTTACAGCTTCTGCAGAATTCGTTGAAGGAGCCTAAGAACCTAGAAACCTTGGAACTGATAATGATAGTTTAACTCAATTTTTGAAAGCATTTTGTAGTAACTTGGTCTTTCTTGATTCAGTTGATTTTGGTTCTCGCAAATTAAAGTCGTGTTCTGTAGTTTATTTTGCTGTGCCAATTGTACCGAATTGGTCAACCGATTTTTCTCAGTCCACCTATCTTATCAAGTGACGTTCGACTAGCTAGAGTTATTTTTTATGTAAATAACATTGTTTCTTAGAACTATATTGGCTGTCACTTATTCTTCTTTCTGACTCTATCAAGATATAACAGCCCACTCGATCAGAACAGAAGATTTTTGATCGCTATTGGGTCAGCAGTTAGTGCGTTGAACTATGGAGCAATGGGTTCGAGGTTCGAATCCCAGACGGAACGCCTAGAAGTATTTCACCTCTCGCGAGCGTCTAACAAACATCCGATAGTACAACTGTCCTGAGAAAGCTTTTCAAATAACAAATTGCTCAAATTCAACTACGTTCGAGCCTTACATTTAGAAGAGTAAAAAAAATATTAAAATGCCATTCAGTCAATATTTTATGTTAACCAAAATCTTACTGACTTTAATTTCTATAACTAAATTTCCGAGCAAAGAATAGTAGAGACTTTTATACTGTGATGAAACAAAGGAATATAGAATCTTCACAAGTTTCAGTAGTTAGCAGAATACTTTCTACAAATTCTCATTAATAAGTACAACCATTGAAATATACTAAGAATCTCACGCAGTAAAGGTGCCTCTCAGGTTCTAAAGATTTCATGACTTCAAAGCCATTACCATTTGATATTCAACAAGCCCTAGATATAGTTTTATTCTATCTCAAAGTAAGGACGGTTTAATTTAGATATAAATCGTATTCCCAACGAATGAACAAAGTTAAGGAACAAGTTCGGAAAACCATTACTCTTCTTGAGCGTCATTTAAAAAACTGTCTGCGGGATTATTAAGGAAGTGGGCATCATGATACTCTTACTACAAATGCCACCAGAGCTTTTGTTTCTTACTTTCGACAGGAAGCTAGACTCAAACGCGATTCCACAAAATAAAAGAGCTTCTTCTTCATCTTAAAGTGTTATTGGTGTAAATAATAATTATTATATATGTATGATGTCCCATTATCTATTAGTTAGTGATTTACTCCTAAGTAGCTTAACCTTAAAACATGTTATTAACTCGTCTCTTTACTTTGCAGAAACATCGATTTTCACCGTTGAAGGTGTGCATTTGTATCCAGAGCCTAATCGACAAAATAAATGAAAATTAAAGCAAGTTCTTTCCCTGGATGGTGTTCGTCACTACTGTTAACAGCAGCCATATACATAAATATATTAAAATTAAAACAAAAAAAAAAAACAATCTAAATAAAAAAATATTTTTTAATTTAATTAAAAAAAAAGAAAAAAAAAATAGAGAAAGGAAAACGTAATGAATTCTAATAATTAAAACAATTAGATAAAGAATGGGAAGTCGGAATGGATAAAAGAAGACACAAAACTTTTTCTTTGTTTTGTATGGCAAAATAAAGCCTCTAACTCCGCAATGCATCTCCAACACTTTAAAAGTAACCCGAGATCCGCAAACAGTAATTTCACATTTGCAACATTAAAACTATCTGGACGGACAAGGATTCTAATCGATTACGCTTAGAAGTACCACAAACAAAATAAAATTAATAATAACACAAAAACAAAAAAACAAAAATCAAATGTGAACTACGACCAACAGGACCATTCATTTAGATAAAATGAAAAAAAAAAAAAACGCGTAATTACGAACAAATAAAAGGAAACCATCTTAAAATAAACGAAATAATCATAAAAAAAACAAAAAAAAAATATGAATAGAGATTTAGTGTAGAATATTTTAGTCGTCTTGTACTATCCATCCAGTCATTTACGATGCGTTCGCTCATCTTTCAAAGAAGGAAATGAATTTAAGTTCTGCAATTTAAGATTCATTATGAAATTGTATTTGTTTTTTTGTTCTTTTCTATAACTTGTTTCTTTGGTTCCTTTCGGTTAAGGACAATATATAATGAGAAATCGTCTAGATGTAAGACTTTGTTACAAATATTAAAAAACAAGTAAATAAGATTTTTGAAATACATACTTTGCCCATAACTTTTGTATAATTGAAAACGCAATTAATTGTTATTTTGAATTTATTAATTTTTAATTTTAGTCGCTGATAAGTTTAAATGTAACAAATTTACAAAGCAACAGATAATAATACAGTAATACAATATTCAATATTATTTTTTATTTTTTTGTTTCCATTTCTCTTATCCTTTTTGTTTCAATTTTTTTTTTTTTATCATTTATATTACGCAATTTATGTTATTATGAATAAAATAATTTGTAAATTTTACAACTATATTTAGTAAATGAAACGTTATACATACATATATATTTTTTTGTTTATAAAAATTGTGGCCAATATTCTCCATTTTATTGTTGTTTTATACTTTTCAAAATTTGTATTATTTCACTTTCTTTCTTTTTTAACAAGTAAACAAATTAATAAGTAAAAGAATTAATAAGTGAAACAAGTTTTAAGTTTATATAAAATAAACAAACGTTATACAGAAAAAATATTATTTTGTTTTTTTATTTTTTATTTGTTTACATTTGGTTATGGATTTTATTCGAGATTTACATTTAGAGCTGTAGATCAATTTAGAAAATTAACCTTGAGGCAGGATCTGATCATCATCAGAGTTTAAAAACTTAATTTAATTTGGTTTCTGAATAATGCTACAGATTTTCATTCGCAAATTGTGTTATAAAAATAGCAGAAGATTGAGCATAGCAATTTCGTTTATGTCCAAAATATCCACGCAATCACGGGCCAAGCAGGATGACTGGAAGACAGTAATTAGTATCTCAGGTCTATTTATTGCACCCGTGGCTGAAGTATGTGCCTCCAATACCTTTCTAATTAATGTTATTAGTCAATCATTCACATAATTTTCAAAGTTTCTTTCTGTTATATGGCTTGAGTGCCTATGAATTCATTACAGTTTCTTCTCTTGCAAAGTGTATCGGAAACACGCTGTATGGTTTTTTCTTAACATAACTTAAAGAGAAACGGTCACCATCCGGCATATCCTCTGAGAAAGAAGAATATCAAGGAAGTACATGCCATTAACTGCAGTTTAAACGGACAATACGTCCAATCACAGATCATTTTGAAGTTCGACTGCTTACTACAGTAAGCGACATCTCTCTTACTCCGCAAACATAGCCGCGTATTATGTGATATGCATCACATGTCGATAGCTAGATAAATGAAATTCATTAAAACCGAAATAAACTTTCCTTTATGAAGCAGGCTTTACACTTTTTCCAAATAGTAAAATCCTTAGTAGATGGAACTGACATAAGTTTTAGCCCATTTAGTGGTAGCACAGTACAAACTTGCATTCTCCTAGATCCTAAATTTGATCTTAAATTTGAATGACGAAATATAGTGCACTTGGGAATCAACCCATCTACTCTATTAGTCTATGCATATGTTTAACACGAACTAGGCTATTTTTTTTTGTCTTTATTTCGATAGCCCGTTTGTTGGCGAAAACTTGAATTAGACAAATTCAAATTCCACCGCCGGAAACTAGGCAGCTATTTGTCAGTGCTAGTCGATCTAGAATCAAAGTCGATCTACAACAAAAAGAATTTGTCTGATTTTTCGTAAAACACCAGGCTATCAGAAAAATTCCGAAAACAAATAGCAAACCGAAACATCATATGGATACTTTCATATATTAAAGAAAATTGTTCTAATCACTCAATCGAGTGCATTTTTAAGGACATAACCCAGTGATTATTAATTATTACATGTTATATGTTTTTCTTCGCCGATCTATGTTTTTACTATACCTTCTAGTTACCACAAAAACATGGTCCTTATTCTACTGCTACCTGGTACAAGACATAGTCTTACATACTTTTGTAACCAAATTTTGAAAAAATCAAGCCAACGAATCAAAAACAAATTTTATTTTTTCCATGTGTTTGATTCATGACGGGATAGTGAAATGATTTTTCATTTTTCGATCCCGGTTATAATCTACCCTGGCATATTTCACTGAACCGCATGGCGTAATAGATTTCTTAGCTCAAAGTGTTTGAATAACTCTTCCTCAGTATTAAATCGTACTGTCCTAGCGTATTTATCAACAGAAGTAATTTTGAGCTGAAATAAGGATACCATTGCTAGTTCTGTATCCTTACTCGTAGGCGTAGGACACAGAATGGTCAAAAGCAAAAAGATTTTTAGAATCTGAGGAACTACATCTAAGAAGGACTTCTCGTCCTAATCATCTAGTTGTAATTAAATGTGTTACTAAACAAGGTTCGAGAGCATAGTAGTAACCGAAGGTAGTTGGTTCTTTATTTCACTGAGGCACTTCGTATAATATAAAAAGTACCTTGACCATAGCTAAACCGTACGATTTCGGTTGAATGTTTCAGTACAAAGCTTTGCTTTTTTTATGAATTGGAATTTGATGATTTCGAGGCAACATTTAGAGTATCACCAAAGCTGTTGTTTTTAAAAGTTTTTAATAGTTTTATATCATACATGTCTTTAAAAAAGCATTGCTGTAATTGCTTCTTAACTTAGGTTGGCAGAACTAATCATTGTGTTACTTTGTTATATTCCTGCCTATATATTCCTATGTATGTAATATATATATATATGTATATATGTATATCTTATTGTCAATTTTAGAATAGGACTTCGCAATGGACACAAGTTTCTTGAGTATTAGTCAGATCTAGTGTGACAACAATAGTGATGAACTTATCCACACCAAGTATTTCCCCCTAAGTGTTGCTGTCAATTATATTTGCCTGCGGAGTTTTTGATCAAAAATATGTGAGGTATTTTAACCCGAAATTATTATCAGCCAAGCTCTACTTCAAGCTATGTGAATTTAAATCAAAACAGCTATTTAGCAGGAATATATTTGAAATATTTTAAACATATTGGTTTTTGTAAGAACTTCTAATTTAAGAAATATTTCGAATATGAATCTGTTAAAAACGAGGACCATACCAAACACACTTCTTGCCTTTATTTTTGCTCCACTACTGACGCCAATACATCTATTTTTATGAACTATTAAGAGGGTTTAACAATTTTGATCCACGCATATATGGAAAACTTAGCTTTTGAATTCTATTACACATTGACTTGCAGTTCCATTTGTTCTTTATTATTTATAAGATTTTGTTTAAGTAATTTGTTTCATTTTTTTAACCAAGTAATGCATCCGTCTTTTCTGTGCTTTATTAGTAGAATTTGTTTTGTTTATGATTGATTTCATCCTAATCATTCGGAAAAAAAACAAGAAAAAGAAACATTTTAGGAATAGAGTTTACAAACAAAGTAATATAAAGTTGGCACCGTTTGCTAAATAAACACTTTTTAGATGAAACAAAGAACTATCGGCACGAACAAAAATAGATATAGAAATAAAATTAAATTTAAAATTCATACATCGAAATCTGTTGTACAATTTACATTAAAAAACCAAAAATTACAAATTTCATTTAATTTCAATTTCCTTATTTAACTATCATCTTCATACTACCCACATCACAACCAATAAAAAGTATACGTAGTGACTTGTTCAAAGTATATATAGAATTTCCCATTTTAATTTTTTTCTAAATCTGATAACAAATAGTAAATTTTTAAACGATTATAGTTAGTACATAATTAAAAGAGAAAACTAACTCAAGTAAAAATTACTCCTTAATAAAAAGTTAAACAATTTTGGAAAGTTTTTTAAACCAAATTGATATTCAAAAAAAAAGTAAGTAAAACACCACAAAACTATAAATCTTTTCTTATGAAAAATAAAAGAATTGTAGTAAGAAAAAACAAAAATCAAAAACTTCAACTCGATGACTAAATAAATACAAACGTTACCATTTTTATTTTTGTTTGTATTTTTTATTTGAAATTAGAGAATTTAATACAATCAAAACGAATTAACGTAAGATTAATATTAAAAGAAAAATTAAAACAATAAAAGAAAAATATTAGAATTTCCGCCAAAATCGTAGACAAAATAAAGAAAAACTTAGCGAAGAAAAAAAAACTAATTAAAAGAATTTTATAGTGGATTAAACGTAGTTAAACTTAATGTAGTAACTCAAAGTTGAAAATATAAAATAAAACAAGTTTTGTAGTAAAGAATTTTTATGTTAAAAAAAAAAATACTAAAAACGGCGGTTAGATGATCTTAATGAATTTTAAATTTATAACTTTTTTTTAAATTCAAATGATATACATAAATAATGAATAGACAAAGTTTGAGGTAGGGTTAGTAGTAATGATTGTGTAAGGTGTAAAATTCAGATCCGTATCTGCTTATATACAAATTCCTTTCAGCATCATCTATACGAATGATTAACAAGCCAAGCTCACTTCAAATGCTTCCTAACAAGGTTACAATGTCTATAAAGATGCAGTCACTAAAATGATGCCACTAATCAAACCCATGACACATAAGTAGGTTCCACATGTAAGGTTGGAAAAATCAAAACAACGCAATACGGTAGCAAATCATGGTGATGACATATTCATTAATGAATATCAACAGTGCACTCAATGTGTTGTTTATGTTTATATTGTTATGGCTTTATTTTTGCATTGTCATCGTTTTGTGTTGTCGTTATACTTTAAGGCTGCCTTCCGAAAACTTACTACACTTTTTAATAGTGTTGCAATAGTTTTAATGGCTGATATTGGGATTTCCACTTCCAAATTATGAACATTGTCAATGTCGTTCTTAATCTTGCACTATTTTCTACCATTCAAGGCGTTTATATAGGATTTTCCTTACAGTGACTTAATTGGGCTTTGAGAAGATTCCCATCTACGATTGCAGTGTACCCGGTGGTTTGTGAGCGAAAAAGCTATTTGATTGTATTTTTGTAACTATAGGCTACAGGATTCAATCCAGATTTCAGTGTCGTCTGACTTACCAGTTTGGTTGACTTACCTTGTTTGGTTGTCGGTTTTTGTCAAAACTTAATTAATGATAATGTGGCCGGGAGCCGTTCTACTCCACTTGTTATTGCATTGATCTACTAAGTGGATAATCTAAACAACACTAACGTTATGTTTTATTTTCGCTGTCTCAGCTCTAGCATATGAGAAACATTCGAGAGGATAACTAGCAAGAGAAACTTCTCAAACATAAATAATTGCTTGAGTGCCGTAGTTCTTGACTAGTTTACATTGCTGCCTTTAGCCTGTTGTAAGTTATTCTGATGAGTCAAACAATTTTTCTTAGGGGACTATATAGAATGTTCTTTAAGGTAAATTCTTTTCATCATAGTGATAAGTATGTTCTGCGTGCAAAAAATAAACTTGCCCCCTGAATGAAATCCTCTACAAACACGCTAGATTCATAGCAACAAAGTGAATAAAATAAACTACTTCTAAGGATTTGTATATAATAAATATAATAAAGCTATCACTTTACCCTTCACAACAGTGATTCAAGTACACAAGCCATTTGATAAACTATGTACCAAACAAACTTTGTCTAAATAAAACTACCTCTATTTATTTGATTTTCCGTTTCGAAAAGAGCAGAGTTTTATTTTTAAAGTAAAGTTATGTACGAGTACTCATTTTGATATGTAAATCAATTAAAAACCAATCTACCACGAATTATACCACATGTAAAAAACGGACCATCCACAAAAAAAAAAAAAACAAAAACATTTGCTACATATTCCAAAAACCCTTCGCACTATTATCATCCCAACTCTTATACATAATTTTTACAATATTATTTGCATTAGTACTTTAATTTGATTAAGTTTTTCTTCTATTTTTTACACAAACAAATAAAGATAAATATATGTAATACATATATTAAAAAAAAACAGTTCGCACATCCCATCCCGGAAATTCGTCCATAGTTTTAAGAAACACGCAATTTTTTTTAAATAAAAAAAAACAAAAAAAAAATAATCGCAAATCAAATATATTTACAACAAAATGGGAATTTTTTCGGCTTTTTCTATATGTTTTTTCTACATGAGCAAGCAAAAAATCGACTTCGATACACATTAAATGTAAATATGTATAACATAAAACAAAACAAAAAAAAAAAAACATAAAAGATACATAGATTCAAATGTACATTTACTTGTGGTAAGTTTTACATGACGCGTTGAAACAAAATAAATAAACAAAAATTATATAATAGAAAACTCATCACGCTACGTGGTTTTTAGTCGATATTATATTGTTTTGTTAACAAATATTTTTATTTTGTATTATTTTTTACATTTTAAATTTTCATCTCTAATAAATAAGAAAACAAATGACATTAATTAATTGTTACAGAGAATACAAATTTTTTAAATAAATCTTAAAACGGATTCAGTTTGTTCTTTTGTATAGAGATTTAAAAAAAAACAAAAACAAAAAAACAAAAAGAAAATAAAACAAAAATATTTTTATTGAGAAAACAAATTAAAAATAACTATGGTTCAGATTTATTACTGTAAATAATAATTTTAGTAATGTTTATATATATTGAATATATTACAAAAATACTATAACTAATTTTTAAGATTAAAAGAAAACAAAAACAAAAGAATGTTATTATTTTAATATTAAAATGTAACATCTACACTAAGTTAATTGTATGATAATTTAGTTATAAAAAAAATTAAATATTTTAAGAAAGAAAATTGATTTTATGATTGAACATTATAATATATAAAAGAAAGCGATGATGAACGTGAATAATAAAATTGAAAATCAAAAAATTAAAAAAAAAAAAATATTTAAAAATGAAAATACAGTTTCTTTAAGACAAAAATTTGTTTGTGTTTCAACCGATATTTTTTTCTTTTGTGCGTTTTAATTGAGTCATAGGTGAAGCGACGATCTCGCAATGGGCTTTAGAGAAGCCTGTTACCTGGTGATAGCAAAGCTTTGCGAAAATGCATTTAGCGACCATCCAGGAACCACATGAACGTTTGCTGCTGTCCAATAATCTATATTTTGGTTATTTAGTAAATCATTAAGCCCAACATAGGCTTCACCATTGAAGTTAAATTTTGGTTGTACGTCAGCATTTTCTTGAAAAATTTGCAAACATCAAAACTTCAAGTGAACAAGAAGCTTCATTTCTCGAGATAATTTCATCTTGTAAGGGTATAGGCCAAACAATGTAAACTAAGAAATTACCAATTCCTGTGAACGACGTGGAATCGACAGATTTGGCCAATTTTGCCAAGAAGCACTAACAGCAGCGTTATTTTCGGTATTTCGACCGTTGCGTTATCTCACGGTTGCAGGACTATTCAAAGTGAATGTATTGATTTGAATTTATCTACTGTAGCACGCACAGCCTGTCTGGTGGGACGATTATGACGATCAAAAGTGGAGTAACCGCTTTTAGAGTTGCGACCATAGACTTAGTAATTGGATCGATCTCCAAACATTGCTAGTTCGTGATATAAGAACGTAAACCTTAATTAACGTTTCGGCACTAAAAGATCATAAAGAAAGTTTCATCGTGTGTTTGTATTAAAATACAAATTTGTTATGTACTTATTGAAAAAGCCTTTTTATATTCTGGAGATGGGGCTTTCGTATAATTTACAACATCAGATGGTTTAATGCCATATTCTAAACGAGACAAAAATGTAATAGATGGGGCTGGTACAACTCCTAAGGTACAAGTCTCACAGATGGATCTATTACCAAAAACTATCGATGCCTAAAAACTATCACTATTTTCAAGCTACATCCGGATCTTTTATGATTTTTTTTTTCGGTTTGGGGAGTTCGCTGGAAGGAAAAATCTTCGAAAGACACTACAGCAGGCTTATATGCAAAGGAGTCCTGAGCAGTAGTGAGGGACTTCAAGCTGATCTACAACACATCCCGAAGACTTGCGTCTCTCTTAAAGGTATTGCACCTAGTCGTTAGACGAATAAGCAATTTTGTCTGAGTTTATGTAAATACAAACTTATATTGAGGCGATATCAGGTGGTCATTTGAGGTGGACCAATCGACTTTGACCATCTTTTACTGCGGTCCCCCACATTGCTTGTAGGTTAAATTGAGAAGTTTTGGTATCTTTCACTGTGGTTCCCCACATTGCTTATGGGTTGAAACGAGGCCCTTTATCCATTTTTGACCGTGGTACTCCGCAATGATTTTCAAATGTCTGATAGCGGCCAACTGAGTACGCCAAAGTCTAAATCATCCGATTTAGGTTTTTTGGTTAAGGTTTGTTTGCTCAATTTCGCTTATTTGACCCACAAAGCTAAGGAAGAGGAGATATGAGAAGATATTGCATTTGAGGTGGACCAATCGACTTTGACCATCTTTCACTGTGGTCCCCCACATTGCTTATGAATTGGATCGAAAGACTTTGGCCATCTTTCACTCTGGTCCCCCACATTGGATCGAGAGGCTTTGACCGTCTTTCACTGTGGTCCCCCACATTGCTTATGATTTGAAAGACGCTATTGACGTGTAAATACTCTAGTTCAATTAAAAAAAAGAATCTGTTTTCTTTCGGGAACCACTGAGCATGTGTCTTGAAGGTGGAAGATCGTTTTTTCCTCTTTTTCGAAGACAATTGTGAAGTTCCATGGCTATTAGGGAGTAGGTACACTGATGAATTACCTTCTTCAGTTTTTATGGCGGTCTTCGGGGAGTACCTCCAAAGCCCTATACCACAGTCAGCGTAATAGGAAATAAAGTGCACGACTGGGTCGTACGTACTTGCACCGTAATGCTATAAGTGTATAATTTTATCAGAATTAAAGTCCAAGTCTTGCTCTTCCCAGTAAAGTAGGCGTGGCATTCCGCGTTTCGATGGAATAATAGTCAACATTGTAGGAGTTTACTCAATGTTTTGTTTTTATAAAAATGCCCATAAAAAGTGGGCGTGGCCAGATAGGGTGTTTGAGTGAATTATAGAGAATTTGAAGGTCTATTACTTTGCTTAAATAATTTTTTCTCAATTTCTAGTAAAAATTTTGAAAAAAAATAAGTTTTATAAAAGTTTTACAAAAGTTTTATAAATTTGGTATGCCATTATTTGCACTTGTCTTTTAGCCCAATCGCCGAACAAATACCAGAGAAATAGCTGATTTTCAATATTACCGTTATTCGAATTTTTCGTGAAGAACTTGGTATGCCACCTCATAGCATATGCCCAAACTAACCCACACATCAAATTTTATCTAAATCGTTAGAGCCGTTTTCGAGAAAATCCATTTAAACTGAAATCGGCCTTAAGTAAACTATCCTTAATTTTGAGGTTAGAATGAAAATTCAAATTTCACCTCTAGGGAATATCCCACAGACCCTATATATGAAGTTTGAAGTAAATCCGTTCAGCCGTTTAGGCTGTAGTCGAATATACAGACAGACAGACAGACGGCATTGGCCGTACTTTTTTGGACTTCTCCATTATAGTAATGTCAAGTTTGATTAAAATCTCGAGTTCCAAATTTTGCACGAATACAATACTTGCCCTATAGGTATAGGTGCAAGTAAAAAGTAAGCTTAAACTAAGTTCATTTACACAACTCTAACGACTCTTGCTTAATAGAAACATTGTCCACTAAACATGAAGTATCTATGTAACAACTCATTCATGGCGAAGCATGGCGGATATTACGAACTCAGTGCAGGGAAATCTACAGGAAACAATGCTACTGGGCAGACAACACGAAATTACAATGTCCATCACTGTAGTTGATTCTTTTGTAAAAAAAACTTGAAGGAAATATCCACGACAAATGGGCGTTTCTGAAGGTATTATCTAATAAACAGGAAAGTAAATATTTTTTTCTTAATATTTTGTATATGTTCAACATTTGTTCAATTGTTCGTCCGCATCGTTTCAGTCTGTCACGTTTTTGCCAGATCATTGACTGATTACTTGTTATTGTTTAATAAACGAGCTCGTTTTGTATTGTTCTGTGGGAATATGTTTAGACAGACAGATATGTACAGAACAAATTCGACCTCAAGGATAAACAGTCACTTCGTCAACGTCAATGACAAACTTAGGCAGAATGTTAAAGTCGTGATTATGTCACCTCCAACAGATAATCGGTAGTAGTACTTATCATCGATTTTTTTTGAAGCAATATTCAGAATATGTACAGACACTCCCACCGGATCTATAGGTAAACCATAGCGAATTGAGAACCTTTTTCATTCACGATTATTCTAATCTGTTGAAAATTTTAATGCCAACACCTGTTCAGCTATGAAAAACTTCTACTTTCTAGAAATAAACATACAAAATTGATTTACACTTCTGCAATACACACAGAGTAAATAAACTAACTTTTTTACCTTTCTTCTAACAAAACAAATTTACTATCTAAATATTTATCTGTGGCATCATTAAAAATTGCGAGTGCTGCTTTGGTCTATTTCTGATTTGGATTTTGTTAATTATAAACAAAACCGAGTCGAAAATGGGTGTGGTTTTGAGCGAAAATCATTAGTCTTCGAACAATTTTAAATGAATTTACTTTGGTTTCGGGGAAATATAAAGTGGAGAGCACTGAATACATTGTAACATGATATTAGTTTGAAGAAGAAACAAAATCGGCAAAACAAAACTGATCCTTAAGACAATGCAGAGTCAGCATCGACCCGAGAGCTGACATGTTCTTTTGGTATTTAATAGCACAAATGGTACAGTGGGACTAGGGAATAATGATCAGATGGTCGTCAGAATTGATATTAGATGACATCCGATTAGCCCGTAAGAGGAAATTCAAAAAATCACTAAAGGAACAAACCAATAAGTTGAAAAATCATCGTGTTGTGGAATTGTTCAGTAAGGGTCCTTATATTTAGTGACTATTCCTGCTAACGTGGGCGCCGTGGCTCAGTGGTTGGTTAGTGCGTTGGACTATGGAGCAAGGGCTTCGAGGTTCGAATCCCAGTCGGGAACACCTGAAAGTTTTTCACGGCCCCACCTCTCGCGAGCGTCTGACGAACATCAAAGAATGCAACTGTCCTGAGAAAGCTTCTCAAATAATAAATTGCCCTTCGGACATGGCATTAAACTGTACGCGCCTTCCATTCTCGTAAAGAGTATAGCACGCACAACACGAATGGTTGTGAGAAGCTAGGCCCTGAGTCCCATCGGCCTGTTGCGCCAAGTATTTATTTTATCCCTGCTAAGGGAAAGACTCACTCATAGAGACTAAACTTTTTATTTTGTGTACTCGTATTTCGAGTCTGAAGAGATCACTTACCTATATCTGTATATAGTACATCTGTATGGTATATCTGCTTCCTCAACCTTTCTAAAACTTATACAGAAATCGTAGAGAAGACCAACCTTCTTCTAGAATTTACTTGAAAATATTTTCTCTGCTATGATTTTTTAAGTACTTACCTACATATGTATGTATACGCTTTGAGCACCGGTTTCTTTCAACGTATCTCAGCTCTTCACAACTCTTCTCCATTCGCCGTCCTTCCTTTCTTCCGCCAGGTTTAAGTTCTGTTTTAATTGTACTGCGTGGTTAGCTATGGAGTTACCACCTTTTCGGAAGGTATAGCCAATTCAGTGCCACACTTGTGGTCGAGTTGTTGGGCCTAAAGGCTCCTGATCCATTTTTTTTTGAGCTACAAATTTTCAATTAGTCAACTTTTAACGAATGCTTGATACTTTTTCTTGATAGTAGTATTCACTTTTCATGTGCAACCATTAGCGTTCCTAGGTATAGATTTGTTTTACTATCGGTCAAGTCTCAGTTCTTTTCGAAATTGCTAATCATCATCAGAATGCAAGCTTGTCCTACCTCTCTATGGTTCCCAATACCTCAGACAATCCTCCTCTGAAGTCATCGTTCGTAATATGTCATCTAAATACTACTCGGTGATGATCAGCAAGGTGTGAAATGTGGTAATCAGAGGAGGCTCAAATATCAAGTGTGCTTTCTAAGTAATTTTGCCTTCTCTACAGATTTTATTTTTAGCTTCTACGTTAGCCTTAGGAGGCTTTGCGGAGATAGTGTATGTATATTGCCATTTCAGATTCGGCCACAACATAACTAAACAGAATATTGTGGACACCCGAGCTCAGTTATTCGTGAGTCGGATTACCTAGAGAGAGATTGAGTTTCAAGTCCTAGACAAATGGACCTTCCCACCTCTCGTGAGCGTCTGACAAACATCCTCGCCATTAAACAGCTGATATCTTTCATTCTAGTGCAGAAGTTTATATGCAATCCAGGCTCTAAGTGCACATGGACATTGGTTCCATAAAAAGGTCAATGGCAAGCATTCCATCAACTTTCTATTTATCTTATACATACAATACTCATTTCAAAAGACCTCGAAACTCATTACAAAGGAATCTGGTTTCAACTGAAATATAAATTTAATCGCTCTCAGGTGCTAATGAGGGAACCATTGAACAAATAGTAACTACTGATCTAATGACAACAATCGCTAAGGTTCCCCTGCGAGGCAAAGGTTTTACTTTGGAATCATTGGTTTCATGGAAAATATGACCAGCCTATAAGATTCAAAATCTATTCAAAGAAAAGGATTCGGATTGACCAATATTGATGGATTCTACTAGCAGGCAGACAAATGACGGTTTTTTGCATTAACATCGAAAAAGTCTCTTGGATAAGCAAAAGGTTGTCCACAAGAGAAGTAAAGGCAATTTTATTATTTCCGAGGTGTAAAAGTGATTTAAATTTATTGCTTTTTTTACATAATTTAATTACCTAGAAGAATTTGAAATTTTATTTATTGAAATTGGTTCTGTTTCATTTCATCAAACCCACAAATGCATCGCGTAATTCATTTTTACTACCTGTGGCAAAGCGAACAAAATAAAGTGCACGACTGGGTCGTACGTACTTGCACCGTAATGCCATAACTGTAAAATTTCATTAGGATTAAGGTCCACGTCTTGCTCTTCCCAGTAAAGTAGGCGTGGCATTCCGCGTTTCGATGCAATAATAGTCCTAATATTGTAGGAGTTTTCATAAAATTTTGTTCTTATGCAAACGCCCTTAAAAACTGAGCGCGGCCATATAGCACCTTTGGGTGAATTATAGAAAATTTTAACGCCTATTACTTTGCTTAGATAATTTTTTCTCAATTTCTAGTAAAAATTTTGAAAAAAATAATTTTTATAAAAGTGGACGTGAGAATTCCAAAATTTGGTACGCTATTGTTTTGCCTTTGTCTTATAACCTAGAAATATTCATTTTTAGCCCAATCGCCGAGCAAATACCCGAATTCTTCGTGAATAACGTGGTATGCCACCTTATAGCATATGCCCAAGCTAACCCATATACATATCAAGTTCTATTGAAATCGTTAGAGCCGTTTTCGAGAAAATCCATTTTAAGTGAAATCGGCCTTAAGTAAACTACCCTTAATTTTGAGGTTAGAATGAAAATTCCAATTTCGCCTCTAGGAATTATCCCACAGACCACAGATATGAAGTTTGAAGCAAATCCATCCAGCCGTTTAGGCTGCAGTCGCATGTACAGGCAGACGGATAGACAGACAGACGGAATTGTTGGACCTACTTTTTTTTACTTTTCCATTATAGTGATGTCAGGTTTGATTAATATCTCGAGTTCGATTTTTTTCACGAAAGCAATACTTGCCCTATAGGTGGTATAGGTGCAAGTAAAAATACATTTAAAATATATGTACATACATACTTGTGGTTGAAATAAAGAAATTTAAATAACTATTAGAATTTTTAATGGTATTTGATTGACTTCTAGGTTTCAGCATTTAAGGCTTCTACAGTTTGTGGCAGAGCTGGACAGTGAACGTCTCGATTTTTTAATTTTTTGAGCACTGATTCGTGTTTGGAAATGGACCAATTCAAATCGTACTTTCAACGGTTTTCCTCTGTACTAAAGTAGGCTCACGCTAAGAAGAGCTCAGTATCTTCTTTTCATCTTCCTCTATAATCAAGGTGCTAAAAAAGTATTTCACTGAAAATTGTTGAAATAAAATAAAATAATAAAGTATTCGGTCATTTTACATTGGTGTCTTGTTTCCAATGGTTACATTATCCATTCACAAATATCACCCGATTTGTTCTCCAAACTCCTAAAGCACTTTTGACCAGATTCATGCTTTATCGATATTGATCTTACTTACCCACTTACTTATGTTGCGCCACAGTTCGGTGTGAACCTGGGCCTCGACCAACAAGCCTCTCCATTTAACCTGGCTCTTAGTCAAATTCCTCCAGTTGCGCGCTCCAAGTCTGTTGAGGTCCCATTTCTACTTGAGCGTGCCACTTACTGCGAGGTCTTCCTCTATTGCGTTGTCCCTCGGTTTGATTCGAAAACTCTGCGGGCCGGAACATTCCTCTTCATTCGCTCTACATATCCTAGCCATCTCAACTGACTAATGCTCGTATAGTTCGTCGTTGAGTCTTCTCCTCCAAAGCCCATCAACCCAAATGGGATTGAAAATATTACAAAGAATTTTTCTCTCGAAGCGACTGAGGGTCTTATGTGGAGTATGCTTAGTGGGACATGGCTCTACTACTCAGCCAAAGAAACACCGGTTGGCTAGAGTTATTCTTCGTTTTATTTCTGCTGAAGTGTTGGTTTTAGACTTGATAGCAGAACCAAGGTAGATAAAGTTCCTTACTACCTCAAAATTATAGCTGTCGATTGGGGCGCCTTCCATTCGTGTTAAGAGTATGTATAACACGCACCTGGACCCATTGACCTGTTGCGCTAAACATTTTTTTGTGGGTGCTGGGCTGTGCTGATCTATGAAAGCCACACAACTCCACACAACACAACAATCAGGTCCTTATAAAGGGAGTTTGTCGGGAAAAGATCTCTCCTTCCGCTGCATTGCATGGAATGTGGAATTAAGAGAAGGTGATAGATTTGGTTTTGCAGCAGAACCTTATAACTCTATTTCGAACAAATGTAAATTTCTGATGGTGTATGAAAAGATGAGCTTGAAAAGGGATAAGCCAGTGAAGGAGATTCCTGTCCTTACTTACCTCCAAAGGTATTTAAGTGTTCTCACCACAAGATGGTGGAAAAATGGCTTCAAAGATCGCTCTCATTTGTACATGGAAAGGGCATATTGTACATACTCCCACCTTAACTATAAAAAGATTGCGTGTTTATCACACATCTCCACATCATGTGTGTTAATGTTTTATTTGAACTTGAAACATGGACGCTTTTATTGCCAAACCATTCCCATTAACGCGTTGGTCTGAACACCAGAGAACTAAAACAAAATTTCCCAATTACCGCCACATGATCCAGATGAAAAATCCATCTGTAGTGGGATAAACCAGAGATCTATTAAATAAGGGAATATCCATAGTGCGGCCATGTACGCAACTAAATAATTTGCAAAATTGTTAATTGCTCTGTGTTATGTTCTTATTGGCCTCCTCAAGTCGAACGTTTGTCTAAATTAAAGCTGTCTACGCAAAGTGAAAGTTGATATGTATCTTTCAATTTATTTGTTGCCCTTCTTTATTGTACATTTTTATTATATCCATCTAAGAATTTTTAGAAACATGACATCACCGCACAGAACAGAACCGAACAGAATTATTTCATCTATCAGAAAACCATTCCACAGTTCAATGTGCAATACGTTAAATTGTATCTATTTCTGAACTCAATTTCTTGACAGATTAAAGCAGACGTCACTAGTCTGCGCTTGAGTCATAACTTTAAGTTTGTCTGCACATCTGCGATTATGTAAGAAATGAAACTAATCAAACCGCTTATTGGTGTACAAAATCAAGCTCAGATCTACGTAAGGTGCTAATTAGTATGTTTATGATGTTGAGCAATGGACATTGACAAGACAGCCAGTTGGACGTGTACACATGTAACTATTTATAATCCAACAGACAGAAGCATGACTATAGCCTATTACTGCTGTTATGGCAAATTAATGTTTGCAATAAATAAGATTTTGCATCAAAGGAAAATAAATATAGGAGACATAATTTTCTAAGCACAATTTTTAATGGCCACCATCTCTACTGCCGTCACCTATGACACCTTTGACGTCTGTCATTACTTCATCTTTGCGTATTCTTTTGTATCGCCAGTGATTCTTTCAGACAGAATTGGAGAATATAAATGCTATTCGTCGCCGTCGTAAGCGCGTCAGTGGGAAAACTTTAATTTTAACCTCAGTGTTAGACTGGCAATGCCAAGTGCCTCAATGTTGCCTAAAGATGTTTTGGCTTTAGATTCGTACCACTAAGTACGTCTTTTCCATAATCAATGGCCTCTGTAACTATTCAGTCATTATCATGTTGAGGTCACCTCCCACTTGTACACTCCATCTAAAGTTCAAGTTCTTACATTCTTGTTGTGTTAAACACTGGATGTTGATGTTATGCCAATGATAGAATCTTCTCCTCATGGTAATTCAATAGAGATGTCTATAGACAGAATAAAAACTTTCCACTCAAAGTCTCCAAGGTCAAGCTTCTATGTCATCGAGCAAGATGAAAATGATGAGGATCTTTTATAACTTTTCCCTAGTTCATCGGTTCATGGCCAAAGTAAACAATGTACCTGCGTTTGATATCCTAACTCCTTTAAAGTTATAAGCCACTGATGGAATGAAAGGAAACGGTTTAAGGTTAGGTTAAACGATAAGAGATTGATGTGTTCAGTCTGTCAAGGATTCTGACAGTGGAAATATAGAAACTATCTTATCCTATCTTTTAAACGCTTTTCCTTTGGGATCCTAACAAAATCATCTTAAAACTCAGTCTGAAGTTTGGCAAAATCTTCCAAAACTTCAATGATATTGCGAAATAGCAGAGAAAGTTTTTAAACAACAAAATGAGAATTGTAATTAGATGCCACATAAAGTAAGGTCCACTGATTGGGGCAGTGAACGGACTGATAGACAGGACCATTATCTTCCAGGAATAGTGGAATAGTCTTTATTACAGGAAACACGCACGAATTTACCAGAATTCTACCTCCGTGATTAGTTTTTTGTGGGCGCCGTGGCTTAGTGGTTAGTGCGTTGGACTATGGAGCAAGGGGTTCTAGGTTCGAATCCCAGTCGGGAACACCTGAAAGTTTTTCACGGCCCCATCTCTCGCGAGCGTCTGACAAACATCCGAGAGTAAAACTGTCCTGAGAAAGCTTCTCAAATAACAAATTGCCCTTAGGATACGGCATATAACATTAGGCCCTTTCCATTCGTGTAAGGAATATAACACGCACAATACGAATGGTTGTGAGAAGCTAGGCCCTGGGTCCCATCGACCTGTAGCGCCAAGTATCTATCTTGATTAGTTTTTTAGTGAGAGGTGCCACAGAAAGAATTTCTATAGAATTAGTTTATTTTAATTTTTGGTCGAAAAATTCAAAAATATTGGGAGGGTTTACAAAATTTAGTATCTACGCCATATCTTTACATTGTTTTTTTTTCATCATATTTTATGAAGACTACTCAGTTAGACGACAATCAGTTGCTCTAGTTTACTTTCAAAGGTTTAACGTAACGCCCACCCTAAGGTTCTGAACGTCAACCTGTACGACAAGTTCTCATAGGTACTGAGACTTTAGTTCCCACTCCAGATCCTTTCTTCGATACGTCAATAAACAAGATCAGAATTTTCCAATATCAAAACACTACTAGTTTTCGAGCCTTCTTATACATTGTTCTATGCACCATCTTGTGAACATAGTACTATTCATCACTTTGAAAGTTTAAGGATAAGAAGGATCTTTTTCCTGATAAAAGCAGCTATAACATTATCACGTGTGCACTATTGGACTTTACACAGAGTTAGGAGTACCTCACTCGGGTTAGTACCCAACCACAACGTCTATAATTCTAATGTGAAGCATTTGCCCTATCCAATAGCAAAGATAGGTAGCCTTTGAGCTCAGTACAGCGAATATAGCTCAATATCATGCATGGAAATAGTAGTAAGATACCTGTTTTTAAATCATCACTCAATGATTCCTATCAGCAAATAGAAGGCAGTCTCTACTGATTTCCCCTTGTTGCTGTGATAGCAATAAGAGGTGTATGTCACTTTTTTTTCCTACAAGGACGTCAATCAATCTTTGCAAGTTCTTGAAAGAAAGAACCTTAGGCGCCATCAATAAGTATAAGTGAAAACTGGCTCCTATCCTTCCCCAAACCCAACAAGGGTAGACTTATTTGGATTTCTATTGAAGTTGCAAACAAATTGTAAGCAACGTGTCTGTGGATTCAGTGGACTGAATCAACCACCATTTGGAAAATGTTTCAGTTTCACAAGATGTTTTAATTTGGAAACTTTTATACTTAGTACACACTTAACTTAAGAAAGATGACACACTTACTATTTCATATCGTTTTTCTCACACACGCAACTAACTTTATCTAAATTTAAAGTGAATTTTTGAAGGCACCCTTTATTTCCAAGGGTTTAAACTTCAAGGTCTTAGATTCCATTTGACATAGCATTAGTTGGCAGTGCAGACTATCAGTTTGGGTTTACCATATTCATTAGGAAACCTCTCATTGCGTTGACTTTGACAATGCAGATAACAGTAATAGCTTCCAAATAAAATTACGAATTACAAGTTAAGGTGGGAAAGTCCAATTCACCCAACAAGAATATGTACATGACGCATAGATACCGGACCATTGACTTACATATACATACATGTAAGTATAAACTGGAAGACACAGCTATCAGTTACGGATGTTTACTTTTATGTTACTGCGGTTACTGCGTCGGACTGGTATCAGAAAAAACCAAAGTTAATCGATGACGAGAGGTAAGTTCCGTGACGTAAAAAACATTTAAAAGAACGGAACTGTCTCTAGAGCATAACACTAAACTACATATATACGAGTATATCTCATATAAATAAGCTCTCGAACTTTGAGTCTGTTGCGTAATTTGTTTATTGAGTTAAAATATTTATTTTTAAAACAACAAACCCTTCATCAAATGTGATCTACCCTATACGGCACATTTCTAATCTCCAGAAACACGTTTTGCAGAATTCCTCAACCAACACATCATTTGATAAACGTGTCCCAAATGTCACACACATTGACCAATTAATATGTTGAGTCGACCCTCAATCCGCTAGTATGATGCTCATCTTCATACAAGTTCGCCGCATACACATTCATTAGAGACAAGTTGTAATGTATCTTTTGGATGCGAATATTTCGAATAGCTTCACTGCTAACATCAGCTTAAGCAAAAGATCAGTTCGCTTATGAGAATCGTGGCGATCGCATTCGTACGTTTGGTGTTGGAGCGTTTGTATCTCGCTAAGTTTGCGTTTGAATTTAGTAATTTCGATACTGCCCTCGGGTTAGGTTGTTACAGTAACTTAGATAAATTTAAAAATGTGTTTTCGTAACAAATTCCTATTGTTCATGGGAATCGTGTGTATTTGTACCGCGGCTGAAAATCCCTCTTTGCGACGTCGCGAAGTACAGGTGCGGAGCAATCGGGTAGGTTTTGCCACACCGGGTTCCCATGTACTCATGTCCCGTAGAGAGAAGTTCCAATTAAAAAAAAAAAATCCCAAAGCTATAATTTTGCAGAAATCTTTGCCTTACGGTCTATATTTAGAGTGCGAGTGTGATTAATATGTTGGGAATATGTTTTTTTTGTTTTTCTTGTTTTGTAGTCTTCACACAATGTGCCTGTCGCCGAGATGATGTCCCAGATAAATGATCGTGTATCTGCGTTAGCCACTCTGGATCAGGCGCAGCGAAACAAGCTGGAAACCATCGAGAACAAGTGAGTTTTGCAGATGTTTTTGTTTTTTTTTTTTTTTTTGTGAAGCTACATAGGGGGATTTGAAGGCTAAGGCCAATGTGAAACGCGTGCCGTTTTATATTATACTGCGTGTAATAAATTTGAAATTTTGTTTATAGACGCCAGACGATGCTTGGCTAGTTCCAAACAATCTGTCTTTAGTGGAATGGTTTCTCAAGTGCTGACCAATTTGTGGAGTGGTAGTGGTCATAAGTTGTTAGAGTAAATATTTACTTAATTGTTAGTTTTTTTTCTCAAAGCCGCATAATTGTTGACCTAATTTAATTGATGGTCTGCAAATAATGTGTTTGTGTATTCTGGTTCGGTTTTTATGGGGTATCTTGGCCACAAAGAGATTAAGTATATCTTTGTGTTTCTATTGTTTATGAAGGCAGTTCACAGAGTTCTCCGCAGGTGTATTATTAAGATATTCGCGTGCAAAGATAAGTTAGATCTTATCTATGTGCATATTGCGGTTTATTATGGTGAACTTATATTTAAATGGATAATTTGCGCAGCTTATCAGATGGTCTAAATGAAGAGATTATATCCCAAAGTTTTGAAGGTTGTTTGGTGAATCATTTTAAAATCAAGGTTGCACTAAATGCATATCACCACTACCATGAATTCAGAGTGACTAATGACACACGCAGACAGAAATATATTCGATCGCGGTGTGGACATGGACGATGGATCGGATCTAGTTTTCCGTTGGTGATTCTATTTGATGAATACATGGGAATGATGATACACCAAAATCTTGTCAAAAATGGAATATCTACTGTGCCATCTTTCGAACCTAGAGCTATGTTAGTTGTTCGACTTGGAGCATTTTGTTGCAGTAGACACTGCATTTTCGATAGGAACAAACTTCCTCAATTACCATTATATCAAACTAAAAACCCACTGGAGAAGGAGACCACGTCATCCACACTATTTTGTCCTTGAAGCTATGTGCATACTTTGACAATAAAATCTCTGATACTGAGGTGTATTCTCTTCTAAGAACTGTCCAAAGTTCAGAAGAGTAGGACTGAGTACGCCCCATAAGAGAGCTGGGTCTTATTTTATTTATGTCCCACTTAAGTGGGAATTCGGGACTTATGTCCCACCACATCAGAACATAAGTTCAATTTTGTTTTCCTTATTATGGGACATAAGTTCCAAATTTCTGAAGATTTGGCTCGCTTGGTTCCCTAACATGATTTAACCCTTTTCTCCGCTGGGTTTAGCCACTCACGCCGGTATACCAGCCAGGGTATGTTAACAACTGTCAGGCAGGCAATTATAATTTGGATTTTCCTAAATAAATTCCCACAATTTTCCCCATGAATATGTTGTGTGGATTTTATTTCCATTTTGCGATGTACTTGTTCCATACTCATTTGGGTATTTAAATTCTCTAAGCTCACCTAAAAAAAATTGTTAGGTGGCACAATTTTTGTTTGCACTTATGACCCGATGGAGTGGGACATACATAAGTCCCAAATATTTTTTTCGGGACTTGTGTCCCTGAGCCGGGCGTATTATGTTGTATGAAGTTTGAAGTTTGTTTTCGTACAAAATATGTTTTCTAAAGTTTTTACATTTGAGATTTCACCCAGCCTTTTGAAAATGAAATATGCACAGGTACAGATTAAGCATGCCCTTGTTCGCAGGTATCATGGTTGTAGGGGCTGGATGGCTCTTATTAAGAGCATCGCTGTAGACTTATTAACTTACTTACAATTTTTATACATTTTCTATTCAATCATTGTCATATTGACACTGGAATTATTCGTCCTGGTAAACATTAAAAGTTCCTTATATATTAATTGCTCAAACCTTACAAACTCATAAGTTTGTCTTCCATGCAAAGTGTACATACAAACATACATCCACCAGCATCATGCTAAATCCTGTGAGGGGGTACCTAGAAATTTAGTTGCTAGAATTGAGTGATGGCTTGATAGACTATGGGCATTCCATTACCATAGAGCATTATTCAGAGTATGTTATCTGTGTGATTTAGGTTTGAACCTGCTAGGACAACACCCCAGAGAGAGCTACTGTCAAGCATTTGCGGATGAAGATGCAATACATTCAGTCAGGCTATGCCTAGAGACTGTTTGTGCTAATAAACCGATTTTCTGAGATCTAATCGAAGGGTGGTATTGAAACCTCGACTGCTAGGTGACTTTGCTTACTTCCAGGATTAGCTTCGTTCAGAGTCGACCTGAGATTGTACTCAACATTGGTACATTGGTTCTTGTGTATATTAGTAAGCATTTTTTTTTTGTTTTTTTACTTGGCGCAACAGGTCGATGGGACCCAACCATTCGTGTTGTGCGTGTTATGTATTCTTTCCATGAATGGAAGGGGCCTACTCCTTAATGCCGTGTCCGAACGGCAATTTGTTATTTGAGAAGCTTTCTCGAGACACTTGTACTCTCGGATGTTTGTCAGACACTCGCGAGAAATCGAGATTTATGTTGTAAGTTCATCATATTTATGAAATGCTTTGGGCAGTTTTTAAGTGACTATGGCTGCATAATGGGTTTCCAATTAGTTTAGTAAAAATCTTGTCAAATATAAGGTTATTTACTAAAATAAAGGTCTAGGTATTGAAGTTTGGGACTTTATGTATAATCTTAGCCAACCCTATAGTTTTGACAGATAAAGTTCGTTTAATGGTTCCCGGCAACGAATAAACATCATGGACGTCAGATACACCAGTATGTCTCTCTCGTTTATAGACAAGTCGCCGTATTCTCAAGATTATATAAAATAGCTTTAAATTCTCTATATATCGAGTATTCTGTTCATTGTTTAGTTCTGAAGAATCTCTCTAGTACACAAGGATCAGTTTCTAGTGCCACAAGTCTTGAGATATGTCAAGAAATATGGTAGAGCATATCTTTTCCTCTCCAAATGCATCTGATCTATCGTAGGGTGTTTATTTCTAAGCTAAATTGGAATGTTTTTTTCATTATTTTTGCAGGCGTTTCACCAGTATTTTCTTCAAATGGGTTTGACAATATTGGTAGTATCGGACAATAGGTAATACCTTACCTAACTAACCTTTGTCTGATGAGTTTCCACATACTTGACACATACCTTAACCTGAATGAAGTATTTTCCAGCTTTTTAAACGTTTGCTAGAATTTACCCGTAATTAGATCTCGGTTTCTATGGGGTATAACTCGCTAAATTAAATTATTGATTTATATTCGGAAACAGTATCAAAATCACAGCATAGGAATGTAATTATTCAACTAAACTGCAATAATTATAAACCTGATAGAAACTTTATTTATTTAATTCAAGTCCCATCACATGCATGTGAATCATACTGATTGCAATGAATTGTTGTGATGAATGGAAATGGAATTGCCATCGTGGATATGTAGACGGAAATATATCAGTTGTGTTCAATCAGAATAGTTCGAATAAGTCACGACCTGAGAGGAAAATTATAACTAAATGTCCGCCTGTCGTTCTTCTTAACCCTGATTGCATGCTTGTGGGTTTTTAAAATCTTCCGGTCACGCTTGTGTAAGGATGCAGACTTCGGAATTCGATCTTAAGTTCGACAAATACTTGTGGTTTGCTGACGCAAACTCGAGATTTCTCAAAACTCACTCAATAATATAAGCGGATCACTCGCTTTTCACGATCTTGCAGGTTAAAGTACGTATATCAGGTCTTTGCAAAACGACATATTCCTGGAATTTTCGGTGATGAGTTCTGAATTGAATTGTAGAGGTGATGCCTGAGATGGAACTAACCATAAGCCAACTGACATTTTAATATATTTTTTAAACTTTTTTAACCTTGATAAGTACACTTTCAACCTGTACAGTCTTCTAGATTTTTTAAAAATACGTTTTTCCGGTTAGTAATGAGTACATGTGTCCAATGTCCAGTAGATTTGTCTTTCCTGTGAACAAATAAGTCTTGTAGAGTATTACAGTTAACATAATTTTCAACTCTTCAAGTGGGATCCAAGTTCGCTCAGTTTCGGTTACTGATTAAGGCCTGTCACAAGGGTCACCCAAAAATAGGTGTCGTTTTAAATTTCGTGTCATTTGGTGAAATATCAACATTCAATTGTCGTAATGATGACTAGGAGTAGGAAGTTATTTAACATGAATCGGCAAGTACTCATAGAATGTGTTGAAGTAGTGTAGTCACTACTCATATGGTGAGAACATCGCGGAAACGTTTTGGAAAGATTATACTGTTTTAGTTTATATGGTATACTGTGGACCTCGTGGATCAGTGGTTAGTGCGTTGGACTATGGATTCAGCTTCGAATCTCAGTCGGAACACCTAAAAGTTTTTCACGGCCCCACCCTCGAGCTTCTGACAAACATCCGAGAGCACAACTGTCCTGAGAAAGCTTCTCAAATAACAAATTGCCCTTCGGACATGGCATTAAACAGTAGGCCCCTTCCATTAGTGTAAAGAATATAACACGCACAACACGATTGGTTGTGAGAAGCTAGGCCTTGGGTTCTATCGACCTGTTGCGCCAAGTATTTATTTATTTTGTATACTGTTTTCGGTTATGCGCCCTTTTAGTGAATCTAATTCATTATTTTGAGACTTCATCCGAAAAGATCAGTTGAAAATGTAGCCGCCTTACCTTAGAATTTGACTGAAAACCGATGATAGACGTTCATACCGTGAACATGTGCGATTAAGAAGCGCAAGTGGTCATATCCACGATATGAACTGGGCGGCGTTCACAGCAAAAAAGAGGTCTGCTCGCGAACAAGGCTCTACACGGCGAACATCGAATCCTTCGAACACGAAAAAATCTAAATTTTTCTCCAACAGCGAGCGGTTCGCGAACCAGCCCCTACACGAGGAAAACATAGCGAGCACGAGCAAGTTCATGGTTAGAACCGACACCAGCGCATCACTAAAAATGCCATTCATTCGCTGACTGACTGCTGGAAATACATGACACAATTTCTTGAATATCCGGATATTGTTGATCGGTGGAGTTCGTTTAGTGAAAGTATCCTTTGTCATCCAAAAACCAACTACAAATATTTCAAATATTGTGAATCGGGAGCTCTAGTCCATACCTTCTGTCAAAGTAGTTAGGAACTTCTGAGAACAAACACATAATTGCGTGACATTTTCAAATGTTCGTAGATTGACTATCTTTCGCAAAGTCACTTTTCAACAAAAGATACAGTGGAGTTGATGAGTATGTATTTCCATTGAATATACTCCAACTACTCAACTAAAAATTCGTATACAATTTTTGTCACAACATGAACTTAAGCTTCACAGCCATTCGTGTTGTGCATTTTTAATTTTTCACACGGATGGAAAGGATCTGCAGTTTAATGCATGGAACTTGTACTTAAATATCTGCCAGGGATTCACGAAAAGTATTGGAATGTGAAAAACTTGTTCACCGCCGTGATGAAATTCAAGCCCTGAGTAGGCTAGTCCGACGCACTAACTACTTTGTCACAAGTACAAGGGGAATATACACCTTAGTCCGAAAAGCAAAAGCTGTAACTCGTTCTACTTACCATTCTATGTTCTTATATTCTCGTAGCCCTTTTCAGTTGTGGAATGAATTACCTTTAACTACATTTTCAAAGGCATTCCTCACAAGCACATATGTTTACTGCCATAACGTAGGGAATAGAGGGCAGGTAATGTTTGCAGTATCTACATGTATGAACATTCTATCCATCCTCACTAGTTTGTTATTATGTTTTTCTGTTTTCTCGTATCTGCTATGGCAAAGCACATGTATCTATCTTTAGAAACCCGTTTAGAATGAGGAGACATCTTCAAGAACACGTTTCGTTTAATTATGTGCTAAAATTCAATTGCCATTTTTATGGTTCCTTCAAGTTTTAGTTGCCTAGAGACGTGCGTACCATTATGGTATAATGTTTACTTCTGTTATCAACTCACACTGGATTATGCCATCTGTTATATTATTTAAAATAATAACAACCTCTTGGATCATAATGAAGTGCTGCAGTATTCCACTTTCCTTTTCCCGTGAACTATTAATCATTTTATTAATTTAATTATCATTTTTTGTATCTGTAATTTCACGGAGATGATTTTTCACAATTTCCCCTCGATCCGCTACGAATTAGGCAGACCCAATCAAATTTTATTAACATTAAGAAATAAAACCACACTAATTGCGATGAGTTTCACGAAATCGGTCATGTAAAGTTCAGACTCATTGTCTTGGTCAAGACGGGGCGCTTCGAAATCGTAAGGCCGTTCGAAGCGGTTTCGCGCGCAGGCGTTTGTTTGTGTATCGAAGTTGAGCAACCAGTCATGAGTTTCGCAAAATGAAAAGATGTACTCCGTCTTACCACGAAATGTTGGAAATAATGGAAAACCTTCAGGGAACCCCCCATGGGAAATGGTGCTTGGGTTTTGCCTGTTGGCTCGTTTACTTTTCAGTTCATTACTCTTGGTTGGTGGTGAATGCAAATGCCTTCCGTAACATCTTGTAGTTGGTGATGTGATGACATTATATTCTGGCACTGGTCGAAGGCGAAGAAGATCCCGCAGTTGGCATTTGTGGTAATGGTTGCATTGCTAGTGTGTCATAGACGACTGACGTTAGAGGCATGGGTATTGTCTTTGTGTTTACAAACAGACTTGATGTATGGCCGATGAATGCCAGCAGATAAGTCTTTCCTGTAATAGCCTTCGGTAAGCATTGTTCCTTGGCTTACATGGATGATGTAATTTCTTAAAATGGTAGGGCAAAGGCGTAAAGTTAATTATAGAAAACACGATCTATAGAAATAAAGATGGTCGATAGTGAATCAGCGATCGATCCTCCATTGACTTGAACTCACCGATATTTTTCGAATAATAAATGCACACTTTTTATGCAGAAATTGTGGGTCAACCTTGATAGGATCGGAACCAGTTATGATTAAGATTTATAGGAATTGTTGCTTATTCATTTCGTGGTTTTTTTGTGGCACATCGCAAATAATTGAAGGGGTAACCCATTTACAGCAGGCAATCTGACTGCACTTTGGATTGCGAATCGAAAACGGAAACTACTGGGTTTCACTCCACTATTAGGCTATCCATTGGCCCGATCACGGATGATCTAATTTGAACATTTCGGCATAGCTGGAATAGTGCACTATTAAGACTATTCAATCTATTATTGCGTCTTTTGAAGACTATACACATACCTACCAAAAACTTGTATAATCCCACTTAGTATAACCATCATGAAGGTATTACCAGTTTAATGGTTGAAGTTCAATTACAGTCTCGTTGAATCACACCTAACCATTGAAAATTTTAAGCTAATCTGACTGTCAGTAGAACGCCGAAGAAAGTGTGATGGCTTGATGATTAGAACATAAACTCCAAAAGCGACATTATTGTTGTCATAGTACCTATAGGTAGACCAAGTATTCGTTTTCTAACAAACTTCCCATTGAACATTTTAATCAAACTTGACATTCTTAATATTAGATAGAGAAGTTTAGACAAGTAGGCATCCTTTTTTTTTTTTTGGTTGCACCAACGGATGTGTAATCTTCTAAAAATACCAGTAACCCGGGCTACTGGCATGCACGATTCGCAAACCTGAATACTCGATGCCAGGACTACGCCTACGTACTAACCCACACCCTATACACTTCAACCACTCTCCCCGCGGAACTACCGTTAAGTATTACTTCGCGGGGCTGGTTAGCACTTTATGCTCTTCTTGACCTGTTCGACGTTTCTTGTACTGAGGGGGCTTCCGTTTGGGTTTGGTTGCTCTCCCTGAGCCTTTCCAGCCGCCGAAGTTCCTTTATGATCACCGCTGCTGTTTGTTTCACAGTATTCCATACTCCATTCGATGTCAACATATGGTTTACGATGTTCTCCGGAGTTGGTATTTCTCCAATTATTTCCTCAAGACCTCTGCGTTCCAGGCGAAAATGTGATGCTAAATCTGGACGTATGTATGTCTGTCTATATGCACGACTGCAGTCTAAACGGCTGGATTAAAAGGCCTTGAAATTCTCTACAGCATTCTCTATAGGACCTACATTTATAGGTATGGACACGCCCAATTTTTGAAGGCGTTTTTATAAAAAAAAATCGTGAATGCTATTTCATTAGTACAATGTTATAAATTTAATTTCCCCAAACATGCAGAATGCCACTCCCACTTTAGTGAGCATAAGAGCAAGGCTTCAATTTCAATCCTTATAAGATTGAAAGCTTATAGCATTAAGGTTGAAGTACGTATGACCCAGCCTCGCATTATTATTCTTGGATTGCGAACGTATCCCTGCCGTTTGATGCTGAGTCTAGTAAGGTAGTTTCCTCCAAAGCCAAATTTTTTGATGGTTTTATCCTTAATAATTGCCGGCAAGATAGGTTTTTTAAGAAACCATTAAATTTTCTCACTCAACGTTCATTTTTCTGACCACAAGTTGTTAGAGAATGACGTTAGGTAGTTATTTACAAATTTTCCCATTGCCTTACGAACGAATGTTTGTAGAGTTGTGTAGAGTTATTTTCTCATAGCGAGAAATTTGTCATTTTCTGTAAAAGCGCTGGTCTTGATGCCACCTATCCCTGGTGTCTTAAATAGTTGAAAGAAGGTGATTGTCCATTTTATTCTAACTTAAAGACAGATGTCTGTTAGTTTAAAGAATTGATACACTTCTTCATGGAAGAAGTTCCAGCACAGACAGTTTATCCATTTTAAAGATGGTAATGAGCGTTCTCACACTACCTTGAATATTTTTGTCCCAATGTTTGGTCTAGGAACTTTACACTATGACTTCTGTATGAGCATTATCTATTAGGCATAAATCAAACAGTATTCTTGAAGTTCAAACCAAGCCCCTGCAATAATTCTACCCAAAAGCCAAGGGAGCAGGTTTAAATGCGACTTCTTCCCTGTTTATTACTTTGGAAAGATTACTAGGTTCGAATCCGGTTTAATTTCGGTTAGGTTCGCATAAAGTGGCCAGCAAGTAGATAGGCCTGAATTGAAACGTCTCGATATCTACTTAGATTTCACTAAACTAAGCAATCAGCAGCAGCATATTTGTACCTTTCACAAATGTAATGTAATTTCAAAATAAATAAATATTTCCTTAATGATTGCCGTTTATAAAACCACTGGCAAAACAGCGACTGTCATCACCTAACGAACGTTCGTTCAATTTAATTTAAATACTCATTCTCACCTGAACCTGAAATTGATTTAAACAAGTTTCAATCTAATTTAGTGCAAGACACAATAGACTGTTGACACAGTGTACCTTCACACATATTGACAGGCTCATTCCGCAAAACCAGTTTAGAAAACTCTTTTGCACAAAAAAATAACAATAAATAGATATGGATACAAGAAATTCCTTAACACTCATAACACATTAATAAATCACACAAAAAATTGATAACAAACAGCTCAAGTGAGGTCATTGGAACCCACCGTTAAATGACAGCAAGCTTCTTCCCAAATTAGTAAGCCGACGACAAGCTATGGTCACCCCACCATCGGCGATTGGCAGTGCGATCCACTAATGTTTGGGTCACGCTAATAACTTGTTTGGCTATGCATTACAAAAACCGCCTCTCGTGGATAGGTGATTCCCCCGCACTTGGCCGCACCATACACAGTGTGTTGACTTGATTTGGCAGCAATACGTAACTACACCTTCGAGTATGCTAATAGTCTGCCGGTGATACTAGTTCTTAAGGTTAGCTTGGTGGATCGCAGTTTGGCAAGGTTGTCCGCCAGCATTGGCATCGACGTCCAACATGACCTTCACAGTGAGCGGTTTTACGGAGTTACTCGTATGTGCGGATTTCATAGAGGCGCGTGATTCGGTTGCCTAAACTTTTTACAACTTCTTCGCGTATTTATTGTAAATTGATTGAACCCGTAGGTAATAATCTTCGCTCGTTGGATGCCGTAATTGGAAGCACCTCGAGTTATTGGTTTTCCGGCGATTCGATAGGGTCATTAATTTGAAAATGGTGATTAACCATATGTGGCAGTCAAAGTTCACCTTATGGCTTGTATCTGTAGACAATGACAGTTGAAGATATTTCTAGAGAATGATGTAACATTCATCCGTTGGATAAGTAAAAGTATTTATTTGTCTACTCACGGCAGAGGAGAAATGAAGATGGAAATGTTTACTCAAGTCAAGTACATGTGATATGTATAAACTGAGAGAAAGTGAAGAGGAGTAGGTACTGAAGTGCTTACAGAGACGTGTGGATATTTGCCAAAAGAAAAATACAAAAATCGGGTGAACGGCGATGGCGATGCTTGAGAATATTTTTGGATTTTCGCAGCATGAACGAGTGCAACTTGTGAAAAAGGTCAAGTGGGATGATTGCAGATAATTGAAAGGAAATCACTTGATGCTAACTGAAAGCCAATCTGAAACGATAGCATTTTTTTTTTGGGAAAAGAACCAGATATCGGTTTACGCCCCACCAAGAACAGGAATACTTTCATTATATATACATAAATATGTACATATGTATGTGTGTAGATTAAAATAAATGTGATCGAGTACACATGCTGATTAGTGCTGCCGTTTCCGGTTTTTAAGAGTACCACAAACAAACCTTTGGCGGTATAATTTTAAAGCAAAGGGTATCATTGTACTATAGGGCATTTCTTTTTTAGACTAACCTACTTTTTAATAGAGACTGGCTGTCCCTGTGGCAGTACTCTTTCAAGACTTACAGCAATTACATTTCGACGACGTATTTAAATTGAATTAAGCTCTATTCGAAATTAATTCGAAAACAGCCATGATTGTCAACCAAAGGTTTTAGTATAGTTTACTACTTTAGGAAAGTATAAAATTTAAAATAAATAAAATAAAATTTATAAATTTAAATTCGAAGAGTTTTCATTAGCAATCAGAAACGTATTAACTTTTTAATAAAGTGTAACCGCCTGTAACCATACATCACATAGCGGTGTAAGCTCTACTCGATCTCGTTCATGTGAACAACGCGATTATGTTTGAAGCGATCGATTCTTTGGCGCCAATTTTCCACCGTTCTTGCAAACATATCAGCCGGAACGTTGGCAATTTTGAGTTCGATATTATTTCTGAGCACTTTCAACTTTGTGGGCTTGTTGGCATAAACCAAGGACTTAACGTAAATGTCATGAGCGCGGATGGTCCTCTCGAGATTATGAGATTACCAAACTTCCCCTTCAATAGATACATTGTTTGGCTTGTGGCAACATCTTGTGATTGATGTCAAGTCCATCCAATTCTGGTCTTCCAATGTGGCAAGATAACGAACTCTTTTGACCGTAACATAGCGATAATTTTAATCGACATGAAAGCTACACCACCACATTTTTTGTGGATTAAATGAAGTCTCTTGAAACGCATGTGGCTTTGTTGTTTATTGACAAAGCCATGAAGCCAAAAACGAGCTTCATCGCTGAAAATGATTTTTCGATGAAATTCAGGATTTTCTTCAAACTTTTGCAGCGCCCAATCGGAGAAGTTGCGGCGCTTAAAGTGATAAAGAGGCTTCAGTTCTTCAGTTAATTTAGTTTTGTAAGGCTGTATGCCAATATCTGTAAGCTAGATTCGCCGCAATGTGGATTGAGAGATTACCCATTCCAGTAAACGTCTTACATCAGCTTCATATGACACTTTTAGCCCATATGTACAAATATATAGTATATGCCCTCAATACAGTGAAAACTGGATATAGTGAACATCGGTATAGTGAACAATCCAATGTAGTAAACATGCACCATTTTATGCATGCTTGAAGGAGTCCATTATTGTGTACTATATTGATCTTCCACTGTCATAATTTTAAAAATCAGCGTCAATCTGCAATTAACCCTCATCTCCTCCTCAAAAATACTTACGTTGCTTACCCTTTTGTGTGGATTTCCATGTATTTTGCACTAGAAACACCATTTTTTGTAGTTAAATTTATAGTTTATCGTGAATAATAATAAATTTACTAATATTTGTTACGTATATTTGTCACATCAAATCAGTTTGTTTAAATATATAAACAAATATTTGGTGTAACAGGTCACTGGGACAAGGGACCTAACTTCTAACAACTATTCGTGTTGGCGTGATATATTTACATGAATGGATAGATCCTACTGTTTATTGGTATGTTCGAAGACAGTTTATTATTTGAGAAGCTTTTTCACTCTCAGATATTTGTCAGACACCCTGGAGATGTATCTAGTAAAATACATTTTAGGTGGTGTCTAGATATTGAAACTTGAACCTCTTTCTTCGTAGTCCAACGCACAAACTTGAGCCGCGGCGCCCACTAAAAATTAGTTTATGTGCAATACATTCCGTACAAACATTTCGGTTATGCGTATGTCACAAACACCTTTTGGCTGGAACAGCACATAGTTTGTTGTCGATAATATTTCGACTTCTTGCTATAACAAATGTGACTCCTAGCCTTTTCTTAGATATTCGGTGGAAAAACTTTACATCTTTTTCAAGGAATGTGGAATCTTCGTGTTGCGGTCTAACGAGCACTGAAGCTTGTGTTGAGGAAGTGCCCTGGACTAATGAAACTTTTTAGTGATTCTCTGCTAAGCAAGCAAGTAAAGAAACCGGTGATTTGGTTCGTGGCATACCTTTTCTCATTCATTTCCATATATGTATGTTTAAGTCCTGTATCCCCCCTTGTGGGCCAATGCCTACGCGCCATCGTGTGCGGTTTCTGGAAATGTATCTCAGTTCTCTCCAACTCTTTCCCAGTTGCCGTGCTTCCTTCTCAACTGTTCTGCGCCTGTCACCCTTTTGGATAGTATGTCCAATCCACTACCACTTTCGTCGTCGTATTGTTGTGCCTATAGGTTCATGGCCCGTTCTCTGATAGAGTTGTTCGTTAGGGATACGATTTGGTCAGAAAATCCTAAAGATATAACGAAGGCACCTATTGACGACAACGTTTCCACGTATGGTTCTGCAAGAAATATTCCACGCTCACGCAAAGCAACTCATCGCATTGTTTTCATATTTGTTTGACAAATTGGGTTTATATCATTAAAAATAGTTAACGCGTTCAGAGCTAAGATGTCGACTATATCTGAGACTACACCTATTGAAATCGATACGTCTTTTTACAGCTTACATGCACACTTTTTTCTCTCATTTTCATCTGCTCTTACTGCTGTGAATGCACCCGCAGAGCCATACAAATAATTCGAATGCAGATACGACTTTTCAAATTACGTATACAAGCACTTTCAATGTATTTCAGCAGCTAATTTGTTTATATTTTATAAAGTTTGCCAAAATATTGAATTAAATGGACATTTGACCACAAAAATGGTATTTCTACTGCAAAATACATAGAAATCCCATATGTGTGTAAAGTCACACACGAGGGTAAGAAACGTAAGTTTTTAAATATTTCGACACAAGAAATATTTGGAATAATATGTTTTTTGAAAGTTTCTGATGAATTAGGAGTTGTCAAGAAGTTTTATGAACATCGGTTAACAAAAAAGTGAAAAAATTGATGCGTCAAATTTTATTTGTATGGTTTTCCACACAAGGAGGAGACTAGGATTCATTTTTAATTAATTGTCATTTCCAAACAAATACTGTGACTCAAATGTGCAATGCTGTCTGATTCGATAAAAAAATAAAGAGAAACCCATTGTTCTAAAATTTTGGAAGCTAATTTGTAAAGTCACTTTGTTGAGGCTACCCTAAAAATTTTATTTACTTTCATCGAATAATTTTCCTGGAATTCCTTGCACAACAAAGAAAGGACATTACTAACGAGTTTTGGGTTCCGCTTCATCACTAGCTTTGAAATAGTATCAAAAAAACATTACAATATCCCTTTCGATAGGGCTTATGCTAATAAGAATCTAGCAAATGATCCAAGTTGGAATTTTGCTGCAGCCGGCACTATCTGGATACAAATATTGAGTATCTGTTTCAGAAAATTGTCAGTTTTATACGTTTTAAAATGTTCAAACCATTGAGACGTCTTCAGTAAGTGCCTCTTAATCAATCGTTGAAATTTAAGCCACCGCTCGTAACTCTTTCATATTTACTATAATTGGTAAAAAAAAACATCGAACATAGTTTTTATATCTAAGCAATTTCATCTGCAATTTCAAGTTATTCTTTTCCCGTTGAAGGCGCCCAACTAGTTTCCCGATTCCGATGCCGAACGCTCTCAAGATATTGTTCTGAGATAGTGCTCGTTGTTTCATGTGTTAAGCTCAGGGACAAAATGTCGAATTGAAACGTCAGTAAGTGACAAATGTGTTTTTTATATAAGTATCTCTATTGACAAGTTAAGAAAAAACAAAGCATGCATAAGAATAACTGTAATACACTTTTCGGGGATAAGTCTTGAAAATTGGCTCAACCAATTCAGCTGGTGTTTATCATTTATGTACAAAAGGATACCAAAATACATATTTTTAATACTTATTGTAGATGAAGTATCCCCAATGGCTACTTCGTCAGCGATTGGTTTTAACGTGACCAAAAAACAATTCAAATTTTGGGTCCTAGGTCCTAGCTTCTCACAATCATTCGTGTTTGGCGTGCTGTATTTTCAACACGAATGGAATGCTTAATGCCGTGACCGAACGCCAACTTATTATTTGAGAAGCTTTTTCATGACACTTGTACTCTCGGATGTTTGTCAGACGCTCGCGAGAGGTGAGGCCGTGAAAGACGTTTTAGGTGTATAGGGATTGAACCTGGAAACACTTGCTCCGTAGTCTAAGGCAGTAACCACTGGGGTCACGCCGCCCACATTTTTATTATTTAATGGAATGATAAATAAATCTAAAAGGCCTTTTTCTAACCATAATCCACCAGAGTTGTAGTAAGATTTTCTTGACGTAACTACAATAAAGTAAGCTCTATGTAGTATGAAAGTATACTATTCTGAAGGCTACACTAGAGCCTTTTAAAAAGCGGCCAAGTTTTTGAAATTCATGCATGAAATAGCATGTTAAATGCGTTTCATAGATACGATCTTCTACATCATTGAAGCAGAACGTTCTAAGGAAAAATAGATTTATTACGATTGATTTTCATTAATGAGAATATTTAATTTCGATATATTTATAGGTCGATTAAGCTTTTGAAAAGAATTCAAAAAATGTAAAACTGCCGAAAAATGACTGCTAGAGTGCTAGTACCAGTGTCTATCATTTCTTATATTTTGCTTGAATTTCGATGACCTGCAATATCTTAAACGAGCAGTTCACGTCTGAGAAGAACTAGTTTTATGAATAACAATCTTTTGTTAAAGTCGTTTTGAATATCTTATTAGGTTTTGCGTAATCGAATCCCAAAGCAGGGAACAACAAATACTACCTTTCCAGGTGATATCTGCATTATGCATCATGAATGTCTACTAATTCTTTTCTTGCTGTTTATTAAAACTGATTATTTGTTGTTTCTCAATTTATCAGACGCAAATATATACATAAACATGTATGTATGTATGTATAGGTATTTGCGTAGGTGGTTGGATCACGTTTGCATTTTTACAAATTTCTCCAAGCGGTTAATCATCATTAGCACATTAACGTATGCCAATATCAATATTATTCCAAGAATAACCAAATGATTAGAGAGATCAATGACCTTTGCAACGATTTCGTGTCATTTGTTTATTATTTTGGCGCTTTAAATACAAAGTTTGCATGCATACCTGCATATGCATGAAGAAAACACCTGGTTTTACTCTACATCATGTGGGGAAGTTAGCACCTGTCACTTCAATATGGTCATATGCGTCTCGCGCTTTGATTTATGATGACTTTATGTAAATTAGTCTATAAAATTTAATTCAGTGTTTACGATTACCTCTTATAGATATGTGTATATATGTAAGTCGTGAGATGACACATTCGGCTTAACTCCTCCTTTTGACGTCACCGATCTTCATGCGAGCATTCTTCATTGGTAAAAAGAAAGACTTTGAGAGATTTGAGATTTTGAAGACTAGACTCTCTTAAGCTCTTCTTTGTAAATGCTACTATATGCGGCCTTAACATCAATGAAGTATGACCAGTTAATCGGTTGGGATGGGAACTTTACTGACCTGATACTGCCGAAATGTTTGAGGTGATTGCGCAGTATGGCAGATACTCCTACTATCTTGTATGGAACCCTTTCATCCATTCTCCATGTTTGATGCAACAACAAGTTTTCGTAAATAACGAACATTTTGGCTACAACAATCTGAAATGTTGGTCTTCATAGCTATTGTATAATATGCAGACGTAGATCTATAGATAGTACCGTAGATAGTACTGATTCTGACTCTACTTAATCTCCGCGTTTTGTTTCCTTGACTAGTTTCTTTTACCTTTCCTGAAGTATAATCACTCAATATGTTGATTGCTTTTCTGGTTTTGACGTGATATAAGTGAATGTTGAACATTGGTTAATTTTTATCGAGAAAGACTCGTAGAAATATTTGGCGAACCACATGGGGTTTCAGCCTTAATGAAAGTTATCACAAGATTCTCGGCCAGATTTCAAAAGCCGAAGAATTCTTACTTAAATCTGCTAAGTCCGCATTCAAGAAAGCTGTGTAGCAGAGTGTGAGTCATGCTATTGATGGTTTGCACGCGACACGTTAAAGGGCAGAAGGTATTGGATGGTACAATTAAATCTCTTGTCCTAGCCTTGAAACTTTAAAATACATTCCGACTATGTGGCACAATGTTTACCTATCCCTTGGCTTAAGTGCAGAGCAGATGGAATAATTATCTCAGCTACTGCAAGCTCCCACTTGATCACTGTGTTTCCACTCCCATATTCTTAACCTACATACGTGTGTCAATCGTCACGTATAGGAATTCCTAATATCTGCCGCCACTGAGAAGTCTTTCGTAATACAAATCTGACATTGCATTCAAAAACACATAATGAATAATTGCATTGCTAACCCACATACCCTGGATTCGCGGCCTTGGGACTCTAAGTAGTCTAAGAATAGATTTCATTGCAACCCATGACTCATCTGCATTAGGGGCACGACGAGTGGCTTATTATAAATGCTCAGAATACTTAACACGATTCAATTAATCTGGTCGGAGAATTAGCTCATGTAAATATTTGTTCTCCATAACAAGAGCTGCATAAGTTCCCAATCAATGCCACCGATTGACGCCAATATCACGCGTCATCTAAGAGGCCGACAATGCCACCTAGCCTTCACCTTGGACTTGCATTGTTTTTACAGAGATTAATAGTATGACGCTTTGTTTTTGTATTTTTGCAGGTTAAACCAGCTTGATTCATTCACCCATGCGCGCCTGGAATCGATATATGTCCAGCAACAAGAGACATCAAAGCAATTAGAGAGCTTAGAACATATGCAACGCAATGTCCAGTCCACTGTGATGGAGATTCGCAACGAATTGGACGTAATGCGGTTTAGTGTGGACCAAACGAAAGGTAATCTCAAGACAACTATTACAGAGGAATGGCAATTAATTAGGAGTTCTTAGATACCAATCCGACATCCCATGTGCGCACTCGCCAAGCTGTACTAGATTCTAACGACACTGAAATTATGTCAAGTAAATTCGACTCGTTAGCCACCTTCTTGATATCAATTCAATCGTCGGTGCGTAACATAGAGAAGTCCTTAAGTGACTACGGCAGTAGTCTAACCAAACTGACGCAGCTTACCAGGTAATTACTTGAACTGTCTTCATAGTGTGCTGAGTTATGTATGAGGTGTGATGAGTGAATAAATGAATAATTCGGAATCGCTATGAATGCACCGCCTATTGGTATGCGAAAGCATGCTTGCTTACTGGATGTCAATCAAGTGGTTTTGAGAGAATGTTGACTCTTTCGCTTTTAGCCAATAAGTCATTGAAAGAGGAATAAAGCGGTGCTGCTTAGATTGTTATTATGTAGACTTTTGGGACGTTCGTATAATTGTATGCTTTGAATTGTTTAGCTCACGTAATTGAAAAATTACTCAGACGGTACCAAGGTTTGTACTGACTGAAGTTTGTTGGTATGCGCTTTGCTTTTGTTATCATAACTTATAAGATGGGATTAAGGCTAAGTAAATAAAAGATGGCTGATAGTTTCTGGATTATAAACAATAGCCAGCAATGACATGCTTTCAGATGGGGTAAACATACTTAACTCACCAAAAAATAGGAGATATTACTATGAAAGTGGGTAAATAAACTGTCAAGAACTTACAAAAAAGTGGGGAAAAATTTCCCAACAACTGGAAAAATCCTGAACTATTGAAAAGTCGAGAATTTTATTTCAAAAGCGGGGAAAATTTTGGTATCATTTTTCCAACTTGCCATTGGCTTAGTTTTTCCCCAGTTTTGCAAAAAAAAATCCCAATTTCGTAAGTTATCCACTTTTATAGTTGGATTTTCCATTTCTGGGCGAGTATTATGGAGATTTTCAACAATTAAGAGGTCAATTTTCAATCTTTTGTAGATTTTCATTAGTATTTTCCACTTTTGCTGAAGTTTCAGAGATTCGTTAAATCTTTGAAGATTTTCATTAGTTTCACCCAATTTTGGGGAAATTTGTCCGTACTTTCATTTGTTAAGTTTTTCCCCACTTTTCAGTACGTTTTTTTCCCATTTTTGTAAGTTCTTAAAAGTTGTTTCAGCACATAGATATATTTCCTATTTTTGGGCGAACTGTGACGATTTTTTAATATTAAATCGATGAATTTCCCATTTCTGGAAAAATTGTACTGAAGAGCGGGATAAGAATATTCTTAAAACTAGGGAAAGGCGAAACAACTGAAAATCTTCAAAAATAGAAAACATAACATTGACTGTTGAAAATCGTTAAACATTCGTCTAACATTAGAAAATTTGACTGTAAAAGTTGGGTAAATTATACTTTCTAACTGAAAATCATCCCAGCTTTTAAGACGTGTTGCAATTGTTCTTTAATTGGTCCAGAAGTATTTTTTGTCTCGAAATATCTCTGTAGTTGACGATCCAGTATAAGCGTATAATGCGCTTTCTGTTACGAGAATGCCTGAATGCCAGTATGCCTTATTAGAAGCGCATGTGCAAGTCTCTGATATAGAAAGTGTGAATGATGTATCTTAAATGCCTTAAATGCTTTTGTTAATCCTGTTTGCAATGCATTCAATGTTCTATGTTTCTTTTACTTTCTTTGTTCTTTCTGTCTTCCTGTATCACATTAACCATTCATAAAGAGGCACACATAAACGATTGTCGAATTTCCCAAGCAGACATCTATACAACAGCGCTTCACAACCCCAACCCCAGTATCCCCAGGTTTTTAATTCCTACGGACCACCACCACTGCCGCAAATTCCTTTAGAGCCAAATAGCTGTGCCCAGGCATTACCCCCAGTGACTGGAATTACGAAAATCCAAGTCGATCCCCAAAGTGAGCCTTTCTATTCGCTGTGTGAATCCGCCGACCAGGGAGGCTGGACAGTTATCCAAAATCGTTTTGACGGTTCCATCAGCTTTAATCGTGACTGGGAGGAGTACAAACGCGGCTTTGGCAACTTGGCTGGCGAATTCTTCATTGGACTGGAAAAGTTGCACGCAATGACTGCAAGCAACTTGCATGAATTGTTGATTGTTCTGGTTGACTTTAATAACGAAACACGCATCGCCAAGTATGGTGCCTTTTCCATTGGAGGAGAGAAGGAGTTCTATGCCCTTCAAATCCTTGGTGATTACACAGGTACGGCGGGTGATTCACTTAGCTATCAAGCAGGAAACAAGTTCTCCACATTCGACAACGACAACGATGGCTGGGTGGAGGGTAATTGTGCTCAGGCACACACCGGAGCCTGGTGGTATGGAGCATGTGAGATGAGGTGAGTGTATGCCGATTAAACTCAATAAAATTATTGAATATTTTTTTTTATTCTTTTGCAGCAACTTGAATGGACAATATTTGGAGGGAGAAGTAGACTCCTCACACCAGTATCAGGGCATCTACTGGAATGAGTTCCACGGGCCATTGTACTCCCTGAAATCTGTTCAAATGAAGATACGCCCGATTGAACCGAGGGACAATTTGTAAAATAACACCACAAGAGAGGGGGAAGAATTATTTTGATTAACATGTGTGTTCCTTGCGACCGCCATTGCATTTACAAATGTTTATATTTTTTTTAGTTTATTTTTATTTTTATATTTTATTTTAAGATTTGATGACTCAAATGCAAATGAAACAACTATTTTTTTTTAATTTAAAAATGCCATAACGTGTAAAAAATTTATTAGGAAAACCATTGCGATGTGAGAAATAAATGTTACTTAATGAAGATGTAATGTTTTCTTTTAAAGAAATAATTAAATATTGTATATGTGTCGCATAGTATTTCTTTGAATAGCCAACATTATCATCAATCGGATCAAGCAATTGTGCTTGCTATCATTATGTTTGCACCTTAATCGTACAATATACAGTCTTGCAGCGTGTCTAGCATTTGTACAAATATCAGTACATTTCTTTACATACTGTAGTGAGTATTGAAATATTTAAGCAACAAACTCAATTAAAGTTTCCCAACAGTTGTCAGTTTTAATATAAAGATGTACATACATACATAAACTTTCTTAAATTTGTGGAACAGTTTTGAGCAAATCTTACAAAAAAGTTGGGTAAATTCTATCAAATAACTTCAAAGGCATACTTAGTAACTTAGGTTTCTCTGGACTAGTATGACAACTTTGCATACTATATGCAATATCTATGCCTAGATATCTAGATATTATTAGAGACGATATTCTGAAGATGGTCGTTAGAAAATCTTTAAGTTAAAGCCTCTGAATATAAGCAAAAACCATATAATACCAAGATAGCTTGTTGTTATATGGTCTTGGATACTAGCTTAGAAGTCTGGATATGTGTGCAATGGGTCTAATTTCCTCTCATCTGCTTGATAAATCTCAGATGATACCGATGGCAATTTGTAAAGACCATAAGCTGTCCAATAAGTTTTCTTCATGCAATGGAATCTGTCAGTATATTGTTGTCATTTGGTACTTTAGTCTTTTTTGCAAATTGTGGGTGCGGCTTTATATCCTTTTTTTTGAACGCAATATTGAATTAAGCATTCAACATTGGAATAAATATTATATTTAAAATCATCCTTTAAACGTTTTTTAGTTAAGTTTTTTGTTCGATTCCACCCGCTTGGGTGAAAACAGCAAGGAAAAGGAGAAATGAGACGATATTTTGTTTTAGGTGACTTCATCCATCCTTGACCCAGATTCACCCAATATCTTCCCCAATGCTATGTAGCAGACTTCTAAGCACACCAAAGTTTAAATCATCCTTTAAACGTTTTTTGGTTAAGTTTTTTGTTCAATTTCGCCCGCTTGGGTGAAAACACCAAGGAAAAGGAGAAATGAGACGATTTTGGGTTTTAAGTGACTTTATCCATCCTTGACCGAGGTTCACCCAATATCTTTCTGAATGCTATGTAGCGGGCATCTAAGTGCACCAAAGTTTAAATCATCCTTTAAACGTTTTTTAGTTTGGTTTTTTGATCAATTTCGCCCGCTTGGGTGGAGACACCAAGGAAGGGGAGAAATGAGGCGATTTTGGGTTTTAAGTGACTTTATCCATCCTTGACCCAGGTTCATCCAATATCTTCCCCAATGCTATGTAGCGGGCACCTAAGCACACCAAAGTTTAAATCATCCTTTAAACGTTTTTTGGTTAAGTTTTTTGTTCAATTTCGCCCGCTTGGGTGAAAATACCAAGGAAAAGGAGAAATGAGGCGATTTTGGGTTTTAAGTGACTTTGTCCATCCTTGACGCAGGTTCACCAATATCTTCCAAAATGCTAAATAGCGGGCATCCGAGTACACCAAAGTTTAAATCATCATTTAAACGTTTTTTAGTTAAGTTTTTTGTTCAATTTCGCCCGCTTGGGTGAAAACACCAAGGAAGGGGAGAAATGAGACGATTTTGGGTTTTAAGTGACTTTATCCATCCTTGACCCAGGTTCACCCAATATCTTCCCCAATGCTATGTAGCGGGCATCTAAGTGCACCAAAGTTTAAATCATCATTTAAACGTTTTTTGGTTAAGTTGTTTGTTCATTTTAGCCCACTTGGGTGAAAACACCAAGGAAGGGGAGAAATGAGACGATTTTGGGTTTTATGTGACTTTATCCATCCTTGACCCAGGTTCACCCAATATCTTCCCAAATGCTAAATAGCGGGCATCTAAGTGCACCAAAGTTTAAATCATCCTTTAAACGTTTTTTAGTTAAGTTTTTTGTTCAATTTAGCCCGCTTGGGTGAAAACACCAAGGAAAAGGAGAAATGAGACGATATTGGGTTTTAAGTGACTTTATCCATCCTTGCCCCAGGTTCACCCAATATCTTCCCCAATGCTATGTAGCGGGCTTCTAAGCACACCAAAGTTTAAATCATCCTTTAAATGTTTTTTGGTTAAGTTGTTTGTTCAATTTCGCCCGCTTGGGTGGAAACACCAAGGAAAAGGAGAAAGGAGACGATATTGGGTTTTAGGTGACTTTATCCATCCTTGACCCAGGTTCACCCAATATCTTCCCAAATGCTAAATAGCGGGCATCTAAGTGCACCAAAGTTTAAATCATCCTTTAAACGTTTTTTAGATAAGTTTTTTGTTCAATTTAGCCCGCTTGGGTGAAAACACCAAGGAAAAGGAGAAATGAGACGATATTGGGTTTTAGGTGACTTTATCCATCCTTGCCCCAGGTTCACCCAATATCTTCCCCAATGCTATGTAGCGGGCTTCTAAGCACACCAAAGTTTAAATCATACTTTAAGTGTTTTTTGGTTAAGTTGTTTGTTCAATTTCGCCCGCTTGGGTGGAAACACCAAGGAAAAGGAGAAAGGAGACGATATTGGGTTTTATGTGACTTTATCCATCCTTGCCCCAGGTTCACCCAATATCTTTCTGAATGCTTTGTAGCGGGCATCTAAGTGCACCAAAGTTTAAATCATCCTTTAAACGTTTTTTAGTTAAGTTGTTTGTTCAATTTAGCCCGCTTGGGTGAAAACACCAAGGAAAAGGAGAAATGAGACGATATTGGGTTTTAGGTGACTTTATCCATCCTTGCCCCAGGTTCACCCAATATCTTCCCCAATGCTATGTAGCGGGCTTCTAAGCACACCAAAGTTTAAATCATACTTTAAGTGTTTTTTGGTTAAGTTGTTTGTTCAATATAGCCCGCTTGGGTGAAAACACCAAGGAAAAGGAGAAATGAGACGATATTGGGTTTTAGGTGACTTTATCCATCCTTGCCCCAGGTTCACCCAATATCTTCCCCAATGCTATGTAGCGGGCTTCTAAGCACACCAAAGTTTAAATCATCCTTTAAATGTTTTTTGGTTAAGTTGTTTGTTCAATTTCGCCCGCTTGGGTGGAAACACCAAGGAAAAGGAGAAAGGAGACGATATTGGGTTTTAGGTGACTTTATCCATCCTTGCCCCAGGTTCACCCAATATCTTCCCCAATGCTATGTAGCAGACTTCTAAGCACACCAAAGTTTAAATCATCCTTTAAACGTTTTTTGGTTAAGTTTTTTGTTCAATTTCGCCCGCTTGGGTGAAAACACCAAGGAAAAGGAGAAATGAGACGATATTGGGTTTTAGGTGACTTTATCCATCCTTGCCCCAGGTTCACCCAATATCTTCCCCAATGCTATGTAGCAGACTTCTAAGCACACCAAAGTTTAAATCATCCTTTAAACGTTTTTGGTTAAGTTTTTTGTTCAATTTCGTCCGCTTGGGTGACAACGCCAAGGAAAAGGAGAAATGAGGCGATATTGGGTTTTAAGTGACTTTATCCATCCTTGCCCCAGGTTCACCCAATATCTTCCCCAATGCTATGTAGCGGGCATCTAAGTGCACCAAAGTTTAAATCATCATTTAAACGTTTTTTGGTTAAGTTTTTTGTTCAATTTCGCCCGCTTGGGTGAAAACACCAAGGAAGGGGAGAAATGAGACGATTTTGGGTTTTAAGTGACTTTATCCATCCTTGACCCAGGTTCACCCAATATCTTCCCCAATGCTATGTAGCGGGCATCTAAGTGCACCAAAGTTTAAATCATCATTTAAACGTTTTTTGGTTAAGTTTTTTGTTCAATTTAGCCCGCTTGGGTGAAAACACCAAGGAAAAGGAGAAATGAGACGATATTGGGTTATAAGTGACTTTATCCATCCTTGACCCAGGTTCACCCAATATCTTCCCAAATGCTAAATAGCGGGCATCTGAGTACACCAAAGTTTAAATCATCCTTTAAACGTTTTCTGGTTAAGTTTTTTGTTCAATTTCGCTCGCTTGGGTGAAAACACCAAGGAAAAGGAGAAATGAGACGATATTGGGTTTTAGGTGACTTTATCCATCCTTGCCCCAGGTTCACCCAATATCTTCCCCAATGCTATGTAGCAGACTTCTAAGCACACCAAAGTTTAAATCGTCCTTTAAACGTTTTTTGGTTAAGTTTTTTGCTCAATTTAGCCCGCTTGGGTGAAAACACCAAGGAAAAGGAGAAATGAGACGATATTGGGTTATAAGTGACTTTATCCATCCTTGACCCAGGTTCACCCAATATCTTCCCAAATGCTAAATAGCGGGCATCTGAGTACACCAAAGTTTAAATCATCCTTTAAACGTTTTCTGGTTAAGTTTTTTGTTCAATTTCGCTCGCTTGGGTGAAAACACCAAGGAAAAGGAGAAATGAGACGATATTGGGTTTTAGGTGACTTTATCCATCCTTGCCCCAGGTTCACCCAATATCTTCCCATATGCTAAATAGCGGGCATCTGAGTACACCAAAGTTTAAATCATCCTTTAAACGTTTTTTGGTTAAGTTTTTTGTTCAATTTAGCCCGCTTGGGTGAAAACACCAAGGAAAAGGAGAAATGAGACGATATTGGGTTATAAGTGACTTTATCCATCCTTGACCCAGGTTCACCCAATATCTTCCCAAATGCTAAATAGCGGGCATCTGAGTACACCAAAGTTTAAATCATCCTTTAAACGTTTTTTGGTTAAGTTTTTTGTTCAATTTAGCCCGCTTGGGTGAAAACACCAAGGAAAAGGAGAAATGAGACGATATTGGGTTTTAGGTGACTTTATCCATCCTTGACCCAGGTTCACCCAATATCTTCCCAAATGCTAAATAGCGGGCATCTGAGTACACCAAAGTTTAAATCATCCTTTAAACGTTTTTTGGTTAAGTTTTTTGTTCAATTTAGCCCGCTTGGGTGAAAACACCAAGGAAAAGGAGAAATGAGACGATATTGGGTTATAAGTGACTTTATCCATCCTTGACCCAGGTTCACCCAATACCTTCCCAAATGCTAAATAGCGGGCATCTGAGTACACCAAAGTTTAAATCATCCTTTAAACGTTTTTTGGTTAAGTTTTTTGTTCAATTTAGCCCGCTTGGGTGAAAACACCAAGGAAAAGGAGAAATGAGACGATATTGGGTTTTAGGTGACTTTATCCATCCTTGACCCAGGTTCACCCAATATCTTCCCAAATGCTAAATAGCGGGCATCTGAGTACACCAAAGTTTAAATCATCCTTTAAACGTTTTTTGGTTAAGTTTTTGTTCCATTTAGCCCGCTTGGGTGAAAACACCAAGGAAAAGGAGAAATGAGACGATATTGGGTTTTAGGTGACTTTATCCATCCTTGACCCAGGTTCACCCAATATCTTCCCATATGCTAAATAGCGGGCATCTGAGTACACCAAAGTTTAAATCATCCTTTAAACGTTTTTTGGTTAAGTTTTTGTTCAATTTAGCCCGCTTGGGTGAAAACACCAAGGAAAAGGAGAAATGAGACGATATTGGGTTTTAGGTGACTTTATCCATCCTTGACCCAGGTTCACCCAATATCTTCCCAAATGCTAAATAGCGGGCATCTGAGTACACCAAAGTTTAAATCATCCTTTAAACGTTTTTTGGTTAAGTTGTTTGTTCAATTTCGCCCGCTTGGGTGAAAACACCAAGGAAAAGGAGAAATGAGACGATATTGGGTTATAAGTGACTTTATCCATCCTTGACCCAGGTTCACCCAATATCTTCCCAAATGCTAAGTAGCGGGCATCTGAGTACACCAAAGTGTAAATCATCCTTTAAACGTTTTTTGGTTAAGTTTTTTGTTCAATTTCGCCGGCTTGGGTTAAAACACCAAGGAAAAGGAAAAATGAGACGATATTGGGTTATAAGTGACTTTATCCATCCTTGACCCAGGTTCACCCAATATCTTCCCAAATGCTAAATAGCGGGCATCTGAGTACACCAAAGTTTAAATCATCCTTTAAACGTTTTTTGGTTAAGTTTTTTGTTCAATTTCGCCCGCTTGGGTGAAAACACCAAGGAAAAGGAGAAATGAGACGATATTGGGTTATAAGTGACTTTATCCATCCTTGACCCAGGTTCACCCAATATCTTCCCAAATACTAAATAGCGGGCATCTGAGTACACCAAAGTTTAAATCATCCTTTAATCTTTTTTTTGTTAAGTTTTTTGTTTAATTTCGCCGGCTTGGGTGAAAACACCAAGGAAAAGGAGAAATGAGACGATTTTGGGTTTTAAGTGACTTTATCCATCCTTGACCCAGGTTCACCCAATATCTTCCCAAATGCTAAATAGCGGGCATCTTAGTACACCAAAGTTTAAATTATCCTTTAAACGTTTTTTGGTTAAGATTTTTGTTCAATTTCGCCCGCTTGGGTGAAAACACCAAGGAAAAGGAGAAATGAGACGATTTTGGGTTTTAAGTGACTTTATCCATCCTTGCCCCAGGTTCACCCAATATCTCCCCCAATGCTATGTAGCGGGCTTCTAAGCACACCAAAGTTTAAATCATCCTTTAAATGTTTTTTGGTTAAGTTGTTTGTTCAATTTCGCCCGCTTGGGTGAAAACACCAAGGAAAAGGAGAAATGAGACGATATTGGGTTTTAGGTGACTTTATCCATCCTTGCCCCAGGTTCACCCAATATCTTCCCCAATGCTATGTAGCGGACTTCTAAGCACACCAAAGTTTAAGTCATCCTTTAAACGTTTTTTGGTTAAGTTTTTTGTTCAATTTCGCTCGCTTGGGTGAAAACACCAAGGAAAAGGAGAAATGAGACGATTTTGGGTTTTAAGTGACTTTATCCATCCTTGCCCCAGGTTCACCCAATATCTCCCCCAATGCTATGTAGCGGGCTTCTAAGCACACCAAAGTTTAAATCATCCTTTAAACGTTTTTTGGTTAAGTTTTTTGTTCAATTTCGCCCGCTTGGGTGACAACACCAAGGAAAAGGAGAAATGAGACGATATTGGGTTATAAGTGACTTTATCCATCCTTGACCCAGGTTCACCCAATATCTTCCCAAATGCTAAATAGCGGGCATCTGAGTACACCAAAGTTTAAATCATCCTTTAAACGTTTTTTGGTTAAGTTTTTTGTTCAATTTCGCCCGCTTGGGTGACAACACCAAGGAAAAGGAGAAATGAGACGATATTGGGTTTTAGGTGACTTTATCCATCCTTGACCCAGGTTCATTCAATATCTTCCCAAATGCTAAATAGCGGGCATCTGAGTACACCAAAGTTTAAATCATCCTTTAAACGTTTTTTGGTTAAGTTTTTTGTTCAATTTCGCCGGCTTGGGTGAAAACACCAAGGAAAAGGAAAAATGAGACGATATTGGGTTATAAGTGACTTTATATGGATAAAGATTCACCCAATATCTTCCCAAATGCTAAATAGCGGGCATCCGAGTACACCAAAGTTTAAATCATCCTTTACACATTTTTTGGTTAAGTTTTTTGTTCAATTTCGCCCGCTTGGGTGGAAACACCAAGGAAAAGGAGAAATGAGACGATATTGGGTTTTAGGTGACTTTATCCATCCTTGCCCCAGGTTCACCCAATATCTTCCCCGATGCTATGTAGCGGACTTCTAAGCACACCAAAGTTTAAGTCATCCTTTAAACGTTTTTTGGTTAAGTTTTTTGTTCAATTTCGCCCGCTTGGGTGAAAACACCAAGGAAAAGGAGAAATGAGACGATATTGGGTTATAAGTGACTTTATCTATCCTTGACCCAGGTTCACCCAATATCTTCCCAAATGCTTAATAGCGGGCATCTGAGTACACCAAAGTTTAAATCATCCTTTAAACGTTTTTTGGTTAAGTTTTTTGTTCAATTTCGCCCGCATGGGTGAAAACACCAAGGAAAAGGAGAAATGAGACGATTTTGGGTTTTAAGTGACTTTATCCATCCTTGCCCCAGGTTCACCCAATATCTCCCCCAATGCTATGTAGCGGGCTTCTAAGCACACCAAAGTTTAAATCATCCTTTAAATGTTTTTTGGTTAAGTTGTTTGTTCAATTTCGCCCGCTTGGGTGAAAACACCAAGGAAAAGGAGAAATGAGACGATTTGGGGTTTTAAGTGACTTTATCCATCCTTGCCCCAGGTTCACCCAATATCTCCCCCAATGCTATGTAGCGGGCTTCTAAGCACACCAAAGTTTAAGTCATCCTTTAAACGTTTTTTGGTTAAGTTTTTTGTTCAATTTCGCTCGCTTGGGTGAAAACACCAAGGAAAAAGAGAAATGAGACGATTTTGGGTTTTAAGTGACTTTATCCATCCTTGCCCCAGGTTCACCCAATATCTCCCCCAATGCTATGTAGCGGGCTTCTAAGCACACCAAAGTTTAAATCATCCTTTAAACGTTTTTTGGTTAAGTTTTTTGTTCAATTTCGCCCGCTTGGGTTAAAGCACCACGGAAAAGGAGAAATGAGACGATATTGGGTTTTAGGTGACTTTATCCATCCTTGCCCCAGGTTCACCCAATATCTTCCCCAATGCTATGTAGCTGACTTCTAAGCACACCAAAGTTTAAATCATCCTTTAAACGTTTTTTGGTTAAGTTTTTTGTTCAATTTCGCCCGCTTGGGTGGAAACACCAAGGAAAAGGAGAATTGAGACGATATTGGGTTTTAGGTGACTTTATCCATCCTTGCCCCAGGTTCACCCAATATCTTCCCCAATGCTATGTAGCGGGCTTCTAAGCACACCAAAGTTTAAATCATCCTTTAAACGTTTTTTCGTTAAGTTTTTTGTTCAATTTCGCCCGCTTGGGTTAAAGCACCAAGGAAAAGGAGAATTGAGACGATATTGGGTTTTAGGTGACTTTATCCATCCTTGCCCCAGGTTCACCCAATATCTTCCCCAATGCTATGTAGCGGGCTTCTAAGCACACCAAAGCTTAAATCATCCTTTAAACGTTTTTTCGTTAAGTTTTTTGTTCAATTTCGCCCGCTTGGGTTAAAGCACCAAGGAAAAGGAGAATTGAGACGATATTGGGTTTTAGGTGACTTTATCCATCCTTGCCCCAGGTTCACCCAATATCTTCCCCAATGCTATGTAGCTGACTTCTAAGCACACCAAAGTTTAAATCATCCTTTAAACGTTTTTTGGTTAAGTTTTTTGTTCAATTTCGCCTGCTTGGGTGGAAACACCAAGGAAAAGGAGAAATGAGACGATATTGGGTTTTAGGTGACTTTATCCATCCTTGCCCCAGGTTCACACAATAACTTCCCCAATGCTATGTAGCGGACTTCTAAGCACACCAAAGTTTAAGTCATCCTTTAAACGTTTTTTGGTTAAGTTTTTTGTTCAATTTCGCTCGCTTGGGTGAAAACACCAAGGAAAAGGAGAAATGAGACGATTTTGGGTTTTAAGTGACTTTATCCATCCTTGCCCCAGGTTCACCCAATATCTCCCCCAATGCTATGTAGCGGGCTTCTAAGCACACCAAAGTTTAAATCATCCTTTAATCGTTTTTTGGTTAAGTTTTTTGTTCAATTTCGCCCGCTTGGGTGACAACACCAAGGAAAAGGAGAAATGAGACGATATTGGGTTTTAGGTGACTTTATCCATCCTTGACCCAGGTTCACCCAATATCTTCCCAAATGCTAAATAGCGGGCATCTGAGTACACCAAAGTTTAAATCATCCTTTAAACGTTTTTTGGTTAAGTTTTTTGTTCGATTTCGCCGGCTTGGGTGAAAACACCAAGGAAAAGGAGAAATGAGGCGATATTGGGTTATAAGTGACTTTATCCATCCTTGACCCAGGTTCACCCAATATCTTCCCAAATGCTAAATAGCGGGCATCTGAGTACACCAAAGTTTAAATCATCCTTTAAACGTTTTTTGGTTAAGTTTTTTGTTCAATTTCGCCCGCTTGGGTGAAAACACCAAGGAAAAGGAGAAATGAGACGATATTGGGTTTTAGGTGACTTTATCCATCCTTGACCCAGGTTCACCCAATATCTTCCCAAATGCTAAATAGCGGGCATCTGAGTACACCAAAGTTTAAATCATCCTTTAAACGTTTTTTAGTTAAGTTTTTTGTTCAATTTCGCCGGCTTGGGTGAAAACACCAAGGAAAAGGAAAAATGAGACGATATTGGGTTATAAGTGACTTTATATGGATAAAGGTTCACCCAATATCTTCCCAAATGCTAAATAGCGGGCATCCGAGTACACCAAAGTTTAAATCATCCTTTAAACATTTTTTGGTTAAGTTTTTTGTTCAATTTCGCCCGCTTGGGTGGAAACACCAAGGAAAAAGAGAAATGAGACGATATTGGGTTTTAGGTGACTTTATCCATCCTTGCCCCAGGTTCACCCAATATCTTCCCCGATGCTATGTAGCGGACTTCTAAGCACACCAAAGTTTATGTCATCCTTTAAACGTTTTTTGGTTAAGTTTTTTGTTCAATTTCGCCCGCTTGGGTGAAAACACCAAGGAAAAGGAGAAATGAGACGATATTATGTTATAAGTGACTTTATCTATCCTTGACCCAGGTTCACCCAATATCTTCCCAAATGCTTAATAGCGGGCATCTGAGTACACCAAAGTTTAAATCATCCTTTAAACGTTTTTTGGTTAAGTTTTTTGTTCAATTTCGCCTGCATGGGTGAAAACACCAAGGAAAAGGAGAAATGAGACGATTTTGGGTTTTAAGTGACTTTATCCATCCTTGCCCCAGGTTCACCCAATATCTCCCCCAATGCTATGTAGCGGGCTTCTAAGCACACCAAAGTTTAAATCATCCTTTAAATGTTTTTTGGTTAAGTTGTTTGTTCAATTTCGCCCGCTTGGGTGAAAACACCAAGGAAAAGGAGAAATGAGACGATTTTGGGTTTTAAGTGACTTTATCCATCCTTGCCCCAGGTTCACCCAATATCTCCCCCAATGCTATGTAGCGGGCTTCTAAGCACACCAAAGTTTAAGTCATCCTTTAAACGTTTTTTGGTTAAGTTTTTTGTTCAATTTCGCTCGCTTGGGTGAAAACACCAAGGAAAAGGAGAAATAAGACGATATTGGGTTTTAGGTGACTTTATCCATCCTTGCCCCAGGTTCACCCAATATCTTCCCAAATGCTAAATAGCGGGCATCTGAGTACACCAAAGTTTAAATCATCCTTTAAACGTTTTTTGGTTAAGTTTTTTGTTCAATTTCGCCGGCTTGGGTGAAAACACCAAGGAAAAGGAGAAATGAGACGATATTGGGTTATAAGTGACTTTATCCATCCTTGACCCAGGTTCACCCAATATCTTCCCAAATGCTAAATAGCGGGCATCTGAGTACACCAAAGTTTAAATCATCCTTTAAACGTTTTCTGGTCAAGTTTTTTGTTCAATTTCGCCGGCTTGGGTGAAAACACCAAGGAAAAGGAAAAATGAGACGATATTGGGTTTTAAGTGACTTTATCCATCCTTGACCCAGGTTCACAAAATATCTTCCCAAATGCTAAATAGAGGGCATCCGAGTACATCAGAGTTTAAATCATCCTTTAAACGTTTTTTGGTTAAGTTTTTTGTTCAATTTCGGCGGCTTGGGTGAAAACACCAAGGAAAAGGAAAAATGAGACGATATTGGGTTTTAAGTGACTTTATCCATCCTTGACCCAGGTTCACAAAATATCTTCCCAAATGCTAAATAGAGGGCATCCGAGTACACCAGAGTTTAAATCATCCCTTAAACGTTTTTTGGTTAAGTTTTTTGTTCAATTTCGCCTGCTTGGGTGAAAACACCAAGGAAAAGGAAAAATGAGACGATATTGGGTTTTAGGTGACTTTATCCATCCTTGCCCCAGGTTCACCCAATATCTTCCCAAATGCTAAATAGCGGGCATCTGAGTACACCAAAGTTTAAATCATCCTTTAAACGTTTTTTGGTTAAGTTTTTTGTTCAATTTCGCCGGCTTGGGTGAAAACACCAAGGAAAAGGAGAAATGAGACGATATTGGGTTTTAAGTGACTTTATCCATCCTTGACCCAGGTTCACCCAATATCTTCCCAAATGCTAAATAGCGGGCATCTGAGTACACCAAAGTTTAAATCATCCTTTAAACGTTTTCTGGTTAAGTTTTTTGTCCAATTTCGCTCGCTTGGGTGAAAACACCAAGGAAAAGGAGAAATGAGACGATATTGGGTTTTAGGTGACTTTATCCATCCTTGCCCCAGGTTCACCCAATATCTTCCCAAATGCTAAATAGCGGGCATCTGAGTACACCAAAGTTTAAATCATCCTTTAAACGTTTTTTGGTTAAGTTTTTTGTTCAATTTCGCCGGCTTGGGTGAAAACACCAAGGAAAAGGAGAAATGAGACGATATTGGGTTATAAGTGACTTTATCCATCCTTGACCCAGGTTCACCCAATATCTTCCCAAATGCTAAATAGCGGGCATCTGAGTACACCAAAGTTTAAATCATCCTTTAATCATTTTTTGGTTAAGTTTTTTGTTCAATTTCGCCCGCTTGGGTGGAAACACCGAGGAAAAGGAGAAATGAGACGATTTTGGGTTTTAAGTGACTTTATCCATCCTTGCCCCAGGTTCACCCAATATCTTCCCCAATGCTATGTAGCAGACTTCTAAGCACACCAAAGTTTAAATCATCCTTTAAACGTTTTTGGTTAAGTTTTTTGTTCAATTTCGCCCGCTTGGGTGACAACACCAAGGAAAAGGAGAAATGAGACGATATTGGGTTTTAGGTGACTTTATCCATCCTTGACCCAGGTTCACCCAATATCTTCCCAAATGCTAAATAGCGGGCATCTGAGTACACCAAAGTTTAAATCATCCTTTAAACGTTTTTTGGTTAAGTTTTTTGTTCAATTTAGCCCGCTTGGGTGAAAACACCAAGGAAAAGGAGAAATGAGACGATATTTTGTTATAAGTGACTTTATCCATCCTTGACCCAGGTTCACCCAATATCTTCCCAAATGCTAAATAGCGGGCATCTGAGTACACCAAAGTTTAAATCATCCTTTAAACGTTTTCTGGTTAAGTTTTTTGTTCAATTTCGCTCGCTTGGGTGAAAACACCAAGGAAAAGGAGAAATGAAACGATATTGGGTTTTAGGTGACTTTATCCATCCTTGCCCCAGGTTCACCCAATATCTTCCCAAATGCTATGTAGCGGACTTCTAAGCACACCAAAGCTTAAGTCATCCTGTAAACGTTTTTTGGTTAAGTTTTTTGTTCAATTTAGCCCGCTTGGGTGAAAACACCAAGGAAAAAGAGAAATGAGACGATATTGGGTTATAAGTGACTTTATCCATCCTTGACCCAGGTTCACCCAATATCTTCCCAAATGCTAAATAGCGGGCATCTGAGTACACCAAAGTTTAAATCATCCTTTAAACGTTTTTTGGTTAAGTTTTTTGTTCAATTTCGCCGGCTTGGGTGAAAACACCAAGGAAAAGGAGAAATGAGACGATATTGGGTTTTAAGTGACTTTATCCATCCTTGACCCAGGTTCACCCAATATCTTCCCAAATGCTAAATAGCGGGCATCTGAGTACACCAAAGTTTAAATCATCCTTTAAACGTTTTTCGGTTAAGTTTTTTGTTCAATTTAGCCCGCTTGGGTGAAAACACCAAGGAAAAGGAGAAATGAGACGATATTTTGTTATAAGAGACTTTATCCATCCTTGACCCAGGTTCACAAAATATCTTCCCAAATGCTAAATAGAGGGCATCCGAGTACACCAGAGTTTAAATCATCCTTTAAACGTTTTCTGGTTAAGTTTTTCCGTCAATTTCGCTCGCTTGGGTGAAAATATCAAGGAAAAGGAGAAATGAGACGATATTGGGTTTTAGGTGACTTTATCCATCCTTGCCCCAGGTTCACCCAATATCTTCCCCAATGCTATGTAGCAGACTTCTAAGCACACCAAAGTTTAATTCATCCTTTAAACGTTTTTTGGTTAAGTTTTTTGTTCAATTTCGCTCGCTTGGGTGAAAACACCAAGGAAAAGGAGAAATGAGACGATATTGGGTTTTAGGTGACTTTATCCATCCTTGCCCCAGGTTCACCCAATATCTTCCCCAATGCTATGTAGCAGACTTCTAAGCACACGAAAGTTTAAATCATCCTTTAAACGTTTTTGGTTAAGTTTTTTGTTCAATTTCGCCCGCTTGGGTGAAAACACCAAGGAAAAGGAGAAATGAGACGATATTGGGTTTTAAGTGACTTTATCCATCCTTGCCCCAGGTTCACCCAATATCTTCCCAAATGCTAAATAGCGGGCATCTGAGTACACCAAAGTTTAAATCATCCTTTAAACGTTTTTCGGTTAAGTTTTTTGTTCAATTTAGCCCGCTTGGGTGAAAACACCAAGGAAAAGGAGAAATGAGACGATATTTTGTTATAAGAGACTTTATCCATCCTTGACCCAGGTTCACCCAATATCTTCCCAAATGCTAAATAGCGGGCATCTGAGTACACCAAAGTTTAAATCATCCTTTAAACGTTTTTTGGTTAAGTTTTTTGTTCAATTTAGCCCGCTTGGGTGAAAACACCAAGGAAAAGGAGAAATGAGACGATATTTTGTTATAAGTGACTTTATCCATCCTTGACCCAGGTTCACCCAATATCTTCCCAAATGCTAAATAGCGGGCATCTGAGTACACCAAAGTTTAAATCATCCTTTAAACGTTTTTCGGTTAAGTTTTTTGTTCAATTTAGCCCGCTTGGGTGAAAACACCAAGGAAAAGGAGAAATGAGACGATATTTTGTTATAAGAGACTTTATCCATCCTTGACCCAGGTTCACAAAATATCTTCCCAAATGCTAAATAGAGGGCATCCGAGTACACCAGAGTTTAAATCATCCTTTAAACGTTTTCTGGTTAAGTTTTTCCGTCAATTTCGCTCGCTTGGGTGAAAATATCAAGGAAAAGGAGAAATGAGACGATATTGGGTTTTAGGTGACTTTATCCATCCTTGCCCCAGGTTCACCCAATATCTTCCCCAATGCTATGTAGCAGACTTCTAAGCACACCAAAGTTTAAATCATCCTTTAAACGTTTTTTGGTTAAGTTTTTTGTTCAATTTCGCTCGCTTGGGTGAAAACACCAAGGAAAAGGAGAAATGAGACGATATTGGGTTTTAGGTGACTTTATCCATCCTTGCCCCAGGTTCACCCAATATCTTCCCCAATGCTATGTAGCAGACTTCTAAGCACACGAAAGTTTAAATCATCCTTTAAACGTTTTTGCTTAAGTTTTTTGTTCAATTTCGCCCGCTTGGGTGAAAACACCAAGGAAAAGGAGAAATGAGACGATATTGGGTTTTAGGTGACTTTATCCATCCTTGCCCCAGGTTCACCCAATATCTTCCCAAATGCTAAATAGCGGGCATCTGAGTACACCAAAGTTTAAGTCATCCTTTAAACGTTTTTTGATTAAGTTTTTTGTTCAATTTCGCTCGCTTGGGTGAAAACACCAAGGAAAATTAGAAATGAGACGATATTGGGTTTTAAGTGACTTTATCCATCCTTGCCCCAGGTTCACCCAATATCTTCCCCAATGCTATGTAGCAGACTTCTAAGCACACCAAAGTTTAAATCATCCTTTAAACGTTTCTTGGTTAAGTTTTTTGATCAATTTCGCCCGCTTGGGTGGAGACACCAAGGAAAAGGAGAAATGAGGCGATTTTGTATTTTAAGTGACTTTGTCCATCCTTGACCCAGGTTCACCCAATATCTTCCCAAATGCTAAATAGCGGGCATCTGAGTACACCAAAGTTTAAATCATCCTTTAAACGTTTTTTGGTTAAGTTTTTTGTTCAATTTCGCCGGCTTGGGTGAAAACACCAAGGAAAAGGAGAAATGAGACGATATTGGGTTATAAGTGACTTTATCCATCCTTGACCCAGGTTCACCCAATATCTTCCCAAATGCTAAATAGCGGGCATCCGAGTACACCAAAGTTTAAATCATCCTTTAAACGTTTTTTGTTTAAGTTTTTTGTTCAATTTCGCCGGCTTGGGTGAAAACACCAAGGAAAAGGAGAAATGAGACGATATTGGGTTATAAGTGACTTTATCCATCCTTGACCCAGGTTCACCCAATATCTTCCCAAATGCTAAATAGCGGGCATCCGAGTACACCAAAGTTTAAATCATCCTTTAAACGTTTTTTGGTTAAGTTTTTTGTTCAATTTCGCCCGCTTGGGTGGAGACACCAAGGAAAAGGAGAAATGAGGCGATTTTGTATTTTAAGTGACTTTGTCCATCCTTGACCCAGGTTCACCCAATATCTTCCCAAATGCTAAATAGCGGGCATCCGAGTACACCAAAGTTTAAATCATCCTTTAAACGTTTTTGGGTTAAGTTTTTTGTTCAATTTCGCCGGCTTGGGTGAAAACACCAAGGAAAAGGAGAAATGAGACGATATTGGGTTATAAGTGACTTTATCCATCCTTGACCCAGGTTCACCCAATATCTTCCCAAATGCAAAATTTTTTTTTTTTTTTTTTTTTTTTTTTTTTTTTTTTTTATTATTTCACTAAGTTTACAAATATATGTATCATATGCCTTGACCTGCGAAGCCCAGTGGCTTATCTGCAGGATATTATTTTCAAAAATTATTTAAGACTCAATCATCTACGTAAACATTTTAAAAAAAATGTTATGTAATTTAGTTTTTTTAATTCAGATTTTTAAAGAATGCTTTTGAATTTAAATATTATTAATTAAGTTGAAGTTTTAAGTTTGGAGTAAAAGTTATGTTATTTCTTCTAAAAAAAATTGTTTTAATCTTTGTTTTCGGGCATTTATTTGGTGGATGTTTCTCAAGTCTTGAGGAAGATTATTTAGCACATTCGGCATGGTGTACATCAATCGTCTTCTGCCGTATTCGTTGATAAGTGCTGGGAGTTGATACATTCCTTCGACTTGTCTTCTAGTACCAAACGGATGAGTAATTGGTCTGCGAAAATTTGCATCTTCATAGTACTCCAAGGCCACAGTCATATTGAATATTTGTTTTACTCTCAGCATACTTATGTTAGAGACGTTCCTTCTCGATAGAATTTTGGCTGCACTGTTTTGAATATTTTGCAGTTTTTCTATGTGTGTTTGCGCTGCACCTCCCCATGCTAGTACACCATAACGTAGCCTCGACTCTATAAGCGCGTAGTACACTTGTTTTTGTATACTTATCGGAGCTTTGTACTGCAGACAAGCGAGCGCAAACAAGGATCCTCTCAGCTTATTCCGTAAGTGGTTTATGTGAGGCTCCCAAAGAAAATGCGGGCATCTGAGTACACCAAAGTTTAAATCATCCTTTAAACGTTTTTTGGTTAAGTTTTTTGTTCAATTTCGCCCGCTTGGGTGAAAACACCAAGGAAAAGGAGAAATGAGACGATATTGGGTTATAAGTGACTTTATCCATCCTTGACCCAGGTTCACCCAATATCTTCCCAAATGCTAAATAGCGGGCATCCGAGTACACCAAAGTTTAAACCATCCTTTAAACGTTTTTTGGTTAAGTTTTTTGATCAATTTCGCTCGCTTGGGTGAAAACACCAAGGAAAAGGAGAAATGAGACGATATTGGGTTATAAGTGACTTTATCCATCCTTGACCCAGGTTCACCCAATATCTTCCCAAATGCTAAATAGCGGGCATCCGAGTACACCAAAGTTTAAACCATCCTTTAAACGTTTTTTGGTTAAGTTTTTTGATCAATTTCGCTCGCTTGGGTGGAGACACCAAGGAAAAGGAGAAATGAGGCTATTTTGTATTTTAAGTGACTTTGTCCATCCCTGACCCAGGTTCACCCAATATCTTCCCAAATGCTAAATAGCGGGCATCCGAGTACACCAAAGTTTAAATCATCCTTTAAACGTTTTTTGGTTAAGTTTTTTGTTCAATTTCGCTCGCTTGGGTGAAAACACCAAGGAAAAGGAGAAATGAGACGATATTGGGTTTTAGGTGACTTTATCCATCCTTGCCCCAGGTTCACCCAATATCTTCCCCAATGCTATGTAGCAGACTTCTAAGCACACGAAAGTTTAAATCATCCTTTAAACGTTTTTGGTTAAGTTTTTTGTTCAATTTCGCCCGCTTGGGTGAAAACACCAAGGAAAAGGAGAAATGAGACGATATTGGGTTTTAGGTGACTTTATCCATCCTTGCCCCAGGTTCACCCAATATCTTCCCAAATGCTAAATAGCGGGCATCTGAGTACACCAAAGTTTAAATCATCCTTTAAACGTTTTTTGGTTAAGTTTTTTGTTCAATTTCGCCGGCTTGGGTGAAAACACCAAGGAAAAGGAAAAATGAGACGATATTGGGTTTTAAGTGACTTTATCCATCCTTGACCCAGGTTCACAAAATATCTTCCCAAATGCTAAATAGAGGGCATCCGAGTACACCAGAGTTTAAATCATCCTTTAAACGTTTTTTGGTTAAGTTTTTTGTTCAATTTCGCCGGCTTGGGTGAAAACACCAAGGAAAAGGAAAAATGAGACGATATTGGGTTTTAAGTGACTTTATCCATCCTTGACCCAGGTTCACAAAATATCTTCCCAAATGCTAAATAGAGGGCATCCGAGTACACCAGAGTTTAAATCATCCTTTAAACGTTTTTTGGTTAAGTTTTTTGTTCAATTTCGCCCGCTTGGGTGAAAACACCAAGGAAAAGGAGAAATGAGACGATATAGGGTTATAAGTGACTTTATCCATCCTTGACCCAGGTTCACCCAATATCTTCCCAAATGCTAAATAGCGGGCATCTGAGTACACCAAAGTTTAAATCATCCTTTAAACGTTTTTTGGTTAAGTTTTTTGTTCAATTTCGCCGGCTTGGGTGAAAACACCAAGGAAAAGGAGAAATGAGACGATATTGGGTTTTAAGTGACTTTATCCATCCTTGACCCAGGTTCACAAAATATCTTCCCAAATGCTAAATAGAGGGCATCCGAGTACACCAGAGTTTAAATCATCCTTTAAACGTTTTTTGGTTAAGTTTTTTGTTCAATTTCGCCCGCTTGGGTGAAAACACCAAGGAAAAGGAGAAATGAGACGATATTGGGTTATAAGTGACTTTATCCATCCTTGACCCAGGTTCACCCAATATCTTCCCAAATGCTAAATAGCGGGCATCCGAGTACACCAAAGTTTAAATCATCCTTTAAACGTTTTTTGGTTAAGTTTTTTGTTCAATTTCGCCGGCTTGGGTGAAAACACCAAGGAAAAGGAGAAATGAGACGATATTGGGTTATAAGTGACTTTATCCATCCTTGACCCAGGTTCACCCAATATCTTCCCAAATGCTAAAACGTTTTTTGGTTAAGTTTTTTGTTCAATTTCGCCGGCTTGGGTGAAAACACCAAAGAAAAGGAGAAATGAGACGATATTGGGTTTTAAGTGACTTTATCCATCCTTGACCCAGGTTCACAAAATATCTTCCCAAATGCTAAATAGAGGGCATCCGAGTACACCAGAGTTTAAATCATCCTGTAAACGTTTTTTGGTTAAGTTTTTTGTTCAATTTCGCCCGCTTGGGTGAAAACACCAAGGAAAAGGAGAAATGAGACGATATTGGGTTATAAGTGACTTTATCCATCCTTGACCCAGGTTCACCCAATATCTTCCCAAATGCTAAATAGCGGGCATCCGAGTACACCAAAGTTTAAATCATCCTTTAAACGTTTTTTGGTTAAGTTTTTTGATCAATTTCGCCCGCTTGGGTGGAGACACCAAGGAAAAGGAGAAATGAGGCGATTTTGTATTTTAAGTGACTTTGTCCATCCTTGACCCAGGTTCACCCAATATCTTCCCAAATGCTAAATAGCGGGCATCCGAGTACACCAAAGTTTAAATCATCCTTTAAACGTTTTTTGGTTAAGTTTTTTGTTCAATTTCGCCGGCTTGGGTGAAAACACCAAGGAAAAGGAGAAATGAGACGATATTGGGTTATAAGTGACTTTATCCATCCTTGACCCAGGTTCACCCAATATCTTCCCAAATGCTAAATAGCGGGCATCTGAGTACACCAAAGTTTAAATCATCCTTTAAACGTTTTTTGGTTAAGTTTTTTGTTCAATTTCGCCGGCTTGGGTGAAAACACCAAGGAAAAGGAGAAATGAGACGATATTGGGTTTTAAGTGACTTTATCCATCCTTGACCCAGGTTCACAAAATATCTTCCCAAATGCTAAATAGAGGGCATCCGAGTACACCAGAGTTTAAATCATCCTTTAAACGTTTTTTGGTTAAGTTTTTTGTTCAATTTCGCCCGCTTGGGTGAAAACACCAAGGAAAAGGAGAAATGAGACGATATTGGGTTATAAGTGACTTTATCCATCCTTGACCCAGGTTCACCCAATATCTTCCCAAATGCTAAATAGCGGGCATCCGAGTACACCAAAGTTTAAATCATCCTTTAAACGTTTTTTGGTTAATTTTTTTGTGCAATTTCGCCGGCTTGGGTGAAAACACCAAGGAAAAGGAGAAATGAGACGATATTGGGTTATAAGTGACTTTATCCATCCTTGACCCAGGTTCACCCAATATCTTCCCAAATGCTAAATAGCGGGCATCTGAGTACACCAAAGTTTAAATCATCCTTTAAACGTTTTTTGGTTAAGTTTTTTGTTCAATTTCGCCGGCTTGGGTGAAAACACCAAAGAAAAGGAGAAATGAGACGATATTGGGTTTTAAGTGACTTTATCCATCCTTGACCCAGGTTCACAAAATATCTTCCCAAATGCTAAATAGAGGGCATCCGAGTACACCAGAGTTTAAATCATCCTGTAAACGTTTTTTGGTTAAGTTTTTTGTTCAATTTCGCCCGCTTGGGTGAAAACACCAAGGAAAAGGAGAAATGAGACGATATTGGGTTATAAGTGACTTTATCCATCCTTGACCCAGGTTCACCCAATATCTTCCCAAATGCTAAATAGCGGGCATCCGAGTACACCAAAGTTTAAATCATCCTTTAAACGTTTTTTGGTTAAGTTTTTTGATCAATTTCGCCCGCTTGGGTGGAGACACCAAGGAAAAGGAGAAATGAGGCGATTTTGTATTTTAAGTGACTTTGTCCATCCTTGACCCAGGTTCACCCAATATCTTCCCAAATGCTAAATAGCGGGCATCCGAGTACACCAAAGTTTAAATCATCCTTTAAACGTTTTTTGGTTAAGTTTTTTGTTCAATTTCGCCGGCTTGGGTGAAAACACCAAGGAAAAGGAGAAATGAGACGATATTGGGTTATAAGTGACTTTATCCATCCTTGACCCAGGTTCACCCAATATCTTCCCAAATGCTAAATAGCGGGCATCTGAGTACACCAAAGTTTAAATCATCCTTTAAACGTTTTTTGGTTAAGTTTTTTGTTCAATTTCGCCGGCTTGGGTGAAAACACCAAGGAAAAGGAGAAATGAGACGATATTGGGTTTTAAGTGACTTTATCCATCCTTGACCCAGGTTCACAAAATATCTTCCCAAATGCTAAATAGAGGGCATCCGAGTACACCAGAGTTTAAATCATCCTTTAAACGTTTTTTGGTTAAGTTTTTTGTTCAATTTCGCCCGCTTGGGTGAAAACACCAAGGAAAAGGAGAAATGAGACGATATTGGGTTATAAGTGACTTTATCCATCCTTGACCCAGGTTCACCCAATATCTTCCCAAATGCTAAATAGCGGGCATCCGAGTACACCAAAGTTTAAATCATCCTTTAAACGTTTTTTGGTTAATTTTTTTGTGCAATTTCGCCGGCTTGGGTGAAAACACCAAGGAAAAGGAGAAATGAGACGATATTGGGTTATAAGTGACTTTATCCATCCTTGACCCAGGTTCACCCAATATCTTCCCAAATGCTAAATAGCGGGCATCTGAGTACACCAAAGTTGAAATCATCCTTTAAACGTTTTTTGGTTAAGTTTTTTGTTCAATTTCGCCGGCTTGGGTGAAAACACCAAAGAAAAGGAGAAATGAGACGATATTGGGTTTTAAGTGACTTTATCCATCCTTGACCCAGGTTCACAAAATATCTTCCCAAATGCTAAATAGAGGGCATCCGAGTACACCAGAGTTTAAATCATCCTGTAAACGTTTTTTGGTTAAGTTTTTTGTTCAATTTCGCCCGCTTGGGTGAAAACACCAAGGAAAAGGAGAAATGAGACGATATTGGGTTATAAGTGACTTTATCCATCCTTGACCCAGGTTCACCCAATATCTTCCCAAATGCTAAATAGCGGGCATCCGAGTACACCAAAGTTTAAATCATCCTTTAAACGTTTTTTGGTTAAGTTTTTTGATCAATTTCGCCCGCTTGGGTGGAGACACCAAGGAAAAGGAGAAATGAGGCGATTTTGTATTTTAAGTGACTTTGTCCATCCTTGACCCAGGTTCACCCAATATCTTCCCAAATGCTAAATAGCGGGCATCCGAGTACACCAAAGTTTAAATCATCCTTTAAACGTTTTTTGGTTAAGTTTTTTGTTCAATTTCGCCCGCTTGGGTGAAAACACCAAGGAAAAGGAGAAATGAGACGATATTGGGTTTTAGGTGACTTTATCCATCCTTGACCCAGGTTCACCCAATATCTTCCCAAATGCTAAATAGCGGGCATCCGAGTACACCAAAGTTTAAATCATCCTTTAAACGTTTTTTGGTTAAGTTTTTTGTTCAATTTCGCCGGCTTGGGTGAAAACACCAAGGAAAAGGAGAAATGAGACGATATTGGGTTATAAGTGACTTTATCCATCCTTGACCCAGGTTCACCCAATATCTTCCCAAATGCTAAATAGCGGGCATCTGAGTACACCAAAGTTTAAATCATCCTTTAAACGTTTTTTGGTTAAGTTTTTTGTTCAATTTCGCCGGCTTGGGTGAAAACACCAAGGAAAAGGAGAAATGAGACGATATTGGGTTTTAAGTGACTTTATCCATCCTTGACCCAGGTTCACAAAATATCTTCCCAAATGCTAAATAGAGGGCATCCGAGTACACCAGAGTTTAAATCATCCTTTAAACGTTTTTTGGTTAAGTTTTTTGTTCAATTTCGCTCGCTTGGGTGAAAACACCAAGGAAAAGGAGAAATGAGACGATATTGGGTTTTAAGTGACTTTACCCATCCTTGCCCCAGGTTCACCCAATATCTTCCCAAATGCTAAATAGCGGGCATCCGAGTACACCAAAGTTTAAATCATCCTTTAAACGTTTTTTGGTTAAGTTTTTTGTTCAATTTCGCCCGCTTGGGTGAAAACACCAAGGAAAAGGAGAAATGAGACGATATTGGGTTTTAGGTGACTTTATCCATCCTTGACCCAGGTTCACCCAATATCTTCCCAAATGCTAAATAGCGGGCATCCGAGTACACCAAAGTTTAAATCATCCTTTAAACGTTTTTTGGTTAAGTTTTTTGTTCAATTTCGCCGGCTTGGGTGAAAACACCAAGGAAAAGGAGAAATGAGACGATATTGGGTTATAAGTGACTTTATCCATTCCTTGACCCAGGTTCACCCAATATCTTCCCAAATGCTAAATAGCGGGCATCCGAGTACACCAAAGTTTAAATCATCCCTTAAACGTTTTTTGATCAATTTCGCCCGCTTGGGTGGAGACACCAAGGAAAAGGAGAAATGAGGCGATTTTGTATTTTAAGTGACTTTGTCCATCCTTGACCCAGGTTCACCCAATATCTTCCCAAATGCTAAATAGCGGGCATCCGAGTACACCAAAGTTTAAATCATCCTTTAAACGTTTTTTGGTTAAGTTTTTTGTTCAATTTCGCCGGCTTGGGTGAAAACACCAAGGAAAAGGAGAAATGAGACGATATTGGGTTATAAGTGACTTTATCCATCCTTGACCCAGGTTCACCCAATATCTTCCCAAATGCTAAATAGCGGGCATCCGAGTACACCAAAGTTTAAATCATCCTTTAAACGTTTTTTGGTCAAGTTTTTTGTTCAATTTCGCCGGCTTGGGTGAAAACACCAAGGAAAAGGAGAAATGAGACGATATTGGGTTATAAGTGACTTTATCCATCCTTGACCCAGGTTCACCCAATATCTTCCCAAATGCTAAAACGTTTTTTGGTTAAGTTTTTTGTTCAATTTCGCCGGCTTGGGTGAAAACACCAAAGAAAAGGAGAAATGAGACGATATTGGGTTTTAAGTGACTTTATCCATCCTTGACCCAGGTTCACAAAATATCTTCCCAAATGCTAAATAGAGGGCATCCGAGTACACCAGAGTTTAAATCATCCTGTAAACGTTTTTTGGTTAAGTTTTTTGTTCAATTTCGCCCGCTTGGGTGAAAACACCAAGGAAAAGGAGAAATGAGACGATATTGGGTTATAAGTGACTTTATCCATCCTTGACCCAGGTTCACCCAATATCTTCCCAAATGCTAAATAGCGGGCATCCGAGTACACCAAAGTTTAAATCATCCTTTAAACGTTTTTTGGTTAAGTTTTTTGTTCAATTTCGCCGGCTTGGGTGAAAACACCAAGGAAAAGGAGAAATGAGACGATATTGGGTTATAAGTGACTTTATCCATCCTTGACCCAGGTTCACCCAATATCTTCCCAAATGCTAAATAGCGGGCATCCGAGTACACCAAAGTTTAAATCATCCTTTAAACGTTTTTTGGTTAAGTTTTTTGTTCAATTTCGCCGGCTTGGGTGAAAACACCAAGGAAAAGGAGAAATGAGACGATATTGGGTTATAAGTGACTTTATCCATCCTTGACCCAGGTTCACCCAATATCTTCCCAAATGCTAAATAGCGGGCATCCGAGTACACCAAAGTTTAAATCATCCTTTAATCGTTTTTTGGTTAAGTTTTTTGATCAATTTCGCCCGCTTGGGTGGAGACACCAAGGAAAAGGAGAAATGAGGCGATTTTGTATTTTAAGTGACTTTGTCCATCCTTGACCCAGGTTCACCCAATATCTTCCCAAATGCTAAATAGCGGGCATCCGAGTACACCAAAGTTTAAATCATCCTTTAAACGTTTTTTGGTTAAGTTTTTTGTTCAATTTCGCCGGCTTGGGTGAAAACACCAAGGAAAAGGAGAAATGAGACGATATTGGGTTATAAGTGACTTTATCCATCCTTGACCCAGGTTCACCCAATATCTTCCCAAATGCTAAATAGCGGGCATCTGAGTACACCAAAGTTTAAATCATCCTTTAAACGTTTTTTGGTTAAGTTTTTTGTTCAATTTCGCCGGCTTGGGTGAAAACACCAAGGAAAAGGAGAAATGAGACGATATTGGGTTATAAGTGACTTTATCCATCCTTGACCCAGGTTCACCCAATATCTTCCCAAATGCTAAATAGCGGGCATCCGAGTACACCAAAGTTTAAGTCATCCTTTAATCGTTTTTTGGTTAAGTTTTTTGATCAATTTCGCCCGCTTGGGTGGAGACACCAAGGAAAAGGAGAAATGAGGCGATTTTGTATTTTAAGTGACTTTGTCCATCCTTGACCCAAGTTCACCCAATATCTTCCCAAATGCTAAATAGCGGGCATCCGAGTACACCAAAGTTTAAATCATCCTTTAAACGTTTTTTGGTTAAGTTTTTTGTTCAATTTCGCCGGCTTGGGTGAAAACACCAAGGAAAAGGAGAAATGAGACGATATTGGGTTATAAGTGACTGTATCCATCCTTGACCCAGGTTCACCCAATATCTTCCCAAATGCTAAATAGCGGGCATCCGAGTACACCAAAGTTTAAATCATCCTTTAAACGTTTTTTGGTTAAGTTTTTTGTTCAATTTCGCCGGCTTGGGTGAAAACACCAAGGAAAAGGAGAAATGAGACGATATTGGGTTATAAGTGACTTTATCCATCCTTGACCCAGGTTCACCCAATATCTTCCCAAATGCTAAATAGCGGGCATCTGAGTACACCAAAGTTTAAATCATCCTTTAGACGTTTTTTGGTTAAGTTTTTTGTTCAATTTCGCCGGCTTGGGTGAAAACACCAAGGAAAAGGAGAAATGAGACGATATTGGGTTATAAGTGACTTTATCCATCCTTGACCCAGGTTCACCCAATATCTTCCCAAATGCTAAATAGCGGGCATCTGAGTACACCAAAGTTTAAATCATCCTTTAAACGTTTTTTGGTTAAGTTTTTTGTTCAATTTCGCCGGCTTGGGTGAAAACACCAAGGAAAAGGAGAAATGAGACGATATTGGGTTATAAGTGACTTTATCCATCCTTGACCCAGGTTCACCCAATATCTTCCCAAATGCTAAATAGCGGGCATCTGAGTACACCAAAGTTTAAATCATCCTTTAAACGTTTTTTGGTCAAGTTTTTTGTTCAATTTTGCCGGCTTGGGTGAAAAAACCAAGGAAAAGGAGAAATGAGACGATATTGGGTTATAAGTGACTTTATCCATCCTTGACCCAGGTTCACCCAATATCTTCCCAAATGCTAAATAGCGGGCATCCGAGTACACCAAAGTTTAAATCATCCTTTAAACGTTTTTTGGTTAAGTTTTTTGTTCAATTTCGCCGGCTTGGGTGAAAACACCAAGGAAAAGGAGAAATGAGACGATATTGGGTTATAAGTGACTTTATCCATCCTTGACCCAGGTTCACCCAATATCTTCCCAAATGCTAAATAGCGGGCATCTGAGTACACCAAAGTTTAAATCATCCTTTAAACGTTTTTTGGTTAAGTTTTTTGTTCAATTTCGCCGGCTTGGGTGAAAACACCAAGGAAAAGGAGAAATGAGACGATATTGGGTTTTAAGTGACTTTATCCATCCTTGACCCAGGTTCACAAAATATCTTCCCAAATGCTAAATAGAGGGCATCCGAGTACACCAGAGTTTAAATCATCCTTTAAACGTTTTTTGGTTAAGTTTTTTGTTCAATTTCGCCGGCTTGGGTGAAAACACCAAGGAAAAGGAGAAATGAGACGATATTGGGTTATAAGTGACTTTATCCATCCTTGACCCAGGTTCACCCAATATCTTCCCAAATGCTAAATAGCGGGCATCCGAGTACACCAGAGTTTAAATCATCCTTTAAACGTTTTTTGGTTAAGGAAAAGGAGAAATCCTTTAAACGTTTGGTTTGGTCCAAGGAAAAGGAGAAATGAGACGATATTGGGTTATAAGTGACTTTATCCATCCTTGACCCAGGTTCACCCAATATCTTCCCAAATGCTAAATAGCGGGCATCCGAGTACACCAAAGTTTAAATCATCCTTTAAACGTTTTTTGGTCAAGTTTTTTGTTCAATTTCGCCGGCTTGGGTGAAAACACCAAGGAAAAGGAGAAATGAGACGATATTGGGTTATAAGTGACTTTATCCATCCTTGACCCAGGTTCACCCAATATCTTCCCAAATGCTAAAACGTTTTTTGGTTAAGTTTTTTGTTCAATTTCGCCGGCTTGGGTGAAAACACCAAAGAAAAGGAGAAATGAGACGATATTGGGTTTTAAGTGACTTTATCCATCCTTGACCCAGGTTCACAAAATATCTTCCCAAATGCTAAATAGAGGGCATCCGAGTACACCAGAGTTTAAATCATCCTGTAAACGTTTTTTGGTTAAGTTTTTTGTTCAATTTCGCCCGCTTGGGTGAAAACACCAAGGAAAAGGAGAAATGAGACGATATTGGGTTATAAGTGACTTTATCCATCCTTGACCCAGGTTCACCCAATATCTTCCCAAATGCTAAATAGCGGGCATCCGAGTACACCAAAGTTTAAATCATCCTTTAAACGTTTTTTGGTTAAGTTTTTTGTTCAATTTCGCCGGCTTGGGTGAAAACACCAAGGAAAAGGAGAAATGAGACGATATTGGGTTATAAGTGACTTTATCCATCCTTGACCCAGGTTCACCCAATATCTTCCCAAATGCTAAATAGCGGGCATCCGAGTACACCAAAGTTTAAATCATCCTTTAAACGTTTTTTGGTTAAGTTTTTTGTTCAATTTCGCCGGCTTGGGTGAAAACACCAAGGAAAAGGAGAAATGAGACGATATTGGGTTATAAGTGACTTTATCCATCCTTGACCCAGGTTCACCCAATATCTTCCCAAATGCTAAATAGCGGGCATCCGAGTACACCAAAGTTTAAATCATCCTTTAATCGTTTTTTGGTTAAGTTTTTTGATCAATTTCGCCCGCTTGGGTGGAGACACCAAGGAAAAGGAGAAATGAGGCGATTTTGTATTTTAAGTGACTTTGTCCATCCTTGACCCAGGTTCACCCAATATCTTCCCAAATGCTAAATAGCGGGCATCCGAGTACACCAAAGTTTAAATCATCCTTTAAACGTTTTTTGGTTAAGTTTTTTGTTCAATTTCGCCGGCTTGGGTGAAAACACCAAGGAAAAGGAGAAATGAGACGATATTGGGTTATAAGTGACTTTATCCATCCTTGACCCAGGTTCACCCAATATCTTCCCAAATGCTAAATAGCGGGCATCTGAGTACACCAAAGTTTAAATCATCCTTTAAACGTTTTTTGGTTAAGTTTTTTGTTCAATTTCGCCGGCTTGGGTGAAAACACCAAGGAAAAGGAGAAATGAGACGATATTGGGTTATAAGTGACTTTATCCATCCTTGACCCAGGTTCACCCAATATCTTCCCAAATGCTAAATAGCGGGCATCCGAGTACACCAAAGTTTAAGTCATCCTTTAATCGTTTTTTGGTTAAGTTTTTTGATCAATTTCGCCCGCTTGGGTGGAGACACCAAGGAAAAGGAGAAATGAGGCGATTTTGTATTTTAAGTGACTTTGTCCATCCTTGACCCAAGTTCACCCAATATCTTCCCAAATGCTAAATAGCGGGCATCCGAGTACACCAAAGTTTAAATCATCCTTTAAACGTTTTTTGGTTAAGTTTTTTGTTCAATTTCGCCGGCTTGGGTGAAAACACCAAGGAAAAGGAGAAATGAGACGATATTGGGTTATAAGTGACTGTATCCATCCTTGACCCAGGTTCACCCAATATCTTCCCAAATGCTAAATAGCGGGCATCCGAGTACACCAAAGTTTAAATCATCCTTTAAACGTTTTTTGGTTAAGTTTTTTGTTCAATTTCGCCGGCTTGGGTGAAAACACCAAGGAAAAGGAGAAATGAGACGATATTGGGTTATAAGTGACTTTATCCATCCTTGACCCAGGTTCACCCAATATCTTCCCAAATGCTAAATAGCGGGCATCTGAGTACACCAAAGTTTAAATCATCCTTTAGACGTTTTTTGGTTAAGTTTTTTGTTCAATTTCGCCGGCTTGGGTGAAAACACCAAGGAAAAGGAGAAATGAGACGATATTGGGTTATAAGTGACTTTATCCATCCTTGACCCAGGTTCACCCAATATCTTCCCAAATGCTAAATAGCGGGCATCTGAGTACACCAAAGTTTAAATCATCCTTTAAACGTTTTTTGGTTAAGTTTTTTGTTCAATTTCGCCGGCTTGGGTGAAAACACCAAGGAAAAGGAGAAATGAGACGATATTGGGTTATAAGTGACTTTATCCATCCTTGACCCAGGTTCACCCAATATCTTCCCAAATGCTAAATAGCGGGCATCTGAGTACACCAAAGTTTAAATCATCCTTTAAACGTTTTTTGGTCAAGTTTTTTGTTCAATTTTGCCGGCTTGGGTGAAAAAACCAAGGAAAAGGAGAAATGAGACGATATTGGGTTATAAGTGACTTTATCCATCCTTGACCCAGGTTCACCCAATATCTTCCCAAATGCTAAATAGCGGGCATCCGAGTACACCAAAGTTTAAATCATCCTTTAAACGTTTTTTGGTTAAGTTTTTTGATCAATTTCGCCCGCTTGGGTGGAGACACCAAGGAAAAGGAGAAATGAGGCGATTTTGTATTTTAAGTGACTTTGTCCATCCTTGACCCAGGTTCACCCAATATCTTCCCAAATGCTAAATAGCGGGCATCCGAGTACACCAAAGTTTAAATCATCCTTTAAACGTTTTTTGTTTAAGTTTTTTGTTCAATTTCGCCGGCTTGGGTGAAAACACCAAGGAAAAGGAGAAATGAGACGATATTGGGTTATAAGTGACTTTATCCATCCTTGACCCAGGTTCACCCAATATCTTCCCAAATGCTAAATAGCGGGCATCCGAGTACACCAAAGTTTAAATCATCCTTTAAACGTTTTTGGGTTAAGTTTTTTGTTCAATTTCGCCGGCTTGGGTGAAAACACCAAGGAAAAGGAGAAATGAGACGATATTGGGTTATAAGTGACTTTATCCATCCTTGACCCAGGTTCACCCAATATCTTCCCAAATGCTAAATAGCGGGCATCCGAGTACACCAAAGTTTAAATCATCCTTTAAACGTTTTTTGGTTAAGTTTTTTGTTCAATTTCGCCGGCTTGGGTGAAAACACCAAGGAAAAGGAGAAATGAGACGATATTGCGTTTTAAGTGACTTTATCCATCCTTGACCCAGGTTCACAAAATATCTTCCCAAATGCTAAATAGAGGGCATCCGAGTACACCAGAGTTTAAATCATCCTTTAAACGTTTTTTGGTTAAGGAAAAGGAGAAATCCTTTAAACGTTTGGTTTGGTCCAAGGAAAAGGAGAAATGAGACGATATCCAATATCCAATATCTTCCCAAATGCTAAATAGCGGGCATCTGAGTACACCAAAGTTTAAATCATCCTTTAAACGTTTTTCGGTTAAGTTTTTTGTTCAATTTCGCCGGCTTGGGTGAAAACACCAAGGAAAAGGAGAAATGAGACGATATTGGGTTTTAAGTGACTTTATCCATCCTTGACCCAGGTTCACCCAATATCTTCCCAAATGCTAAATAGCGGGCATCCGAGTACACCAAAGTTTAAATCATCCTTTAAACGTTTTTTGGTTAAGTTTTTTGATCAATTTCGCCCGCTTGGGTGGAGACACCAAGGAAAAGGAGAAATGAGGCGATTTTGTATTTTAAGTGACTTTGTCCATCCTTGACCCAGGTTCACCCAATATCTTCCCAAATGCTAAATAGCGGGCATCCGAGTACACCAAAGTTTAAATCATCCTTTAAACGTTTTTTGGTTAAGTTTTTTGTTCAATTTCGCCGGCTTGGGTGAAAACACCAAGGAAAAGGAGAAATGAGACGATATTGGGTTATAAGTGACTTTATCCATCCTTGACCCAGGTTCACCCAATATCTTCCCAAATGCTAAATAGCGGGCATCTGAGTACACCAAAGTTTAAATCATCCTTTAAACGTTTTTTGGTTAAGTTTTTTGTTCAATTTCGCCGGCTTGGGTGAAAACACCAAGGAAAAGGAGAAATGAGACGATATTGGGTTTTAAGTGACTTTATCCATCCTTGACCCAGGTTCACAAAATATCTTCCCAAATGCTAAATAGCGGGCATCCGAGTACACCAAAGTTTAAATCATCCTTTAAATGTTTTTTGGTTAAGTTTTTTGTTCAATTTCGCCCGCTTGGGTGAAAACACCAAGGAAAAGGAGAAATGAGACGATATTGGGTTATAAGTGACTTTATCCATCCTTGACCCAGGTTCACCCAATATCTTCCCAAATGCTAAATAGCGGGCATCTGAGTACACCAAAGTTTAAATCATCCTTTAAACGTTTTTGGTTAAGTTTTTTGTTCAATTTCGCCGGCTTGGGTGAAAACACCAAGGAAAAGGAGAAATGAGACGATACTGGGTTTTAAGTGACTTTATCCATCCTTGACCCAGGTTCACAAAATATCTTCCCAAATGCTAAATAGAGGGCATCCGAGTACACCAGAGTTTAAATCATCCTTTAAACGTTTTTGGTTAAGTTTTTTGTTCAATTTCGCCCGCTTGGGTGAAAACACCAAGGAAAAGGAAAAATGAGACGATATTGGGTTTTAAGTGACTTTATCCATCCTTGACCCAGGTTCACAAAATATCTTCCCAAATGCTAAATAGAGGGCATCCGAGTACACCAGAGTTTAAATCATCCTTTAAACGTTTTTGGTTAAGTTTTTTGTTCAATTTCGCCCGCTTGGGTGAAAACACCAAGGAAAAGGAAAAATGAGACGATATTGGGTTTTAAGTGACTTTATCCATCCTTGACCCAGGTTCACAAAATATCTTCCCAAATGCTAAATAGAGGGCATCCGAGTACACCAGAGTTTAAATCATCCTTTAAACGTTTTTGGTTAAGTTTTTTGTTCAATTTCGCCCGCTTGGGTGAAAACACCAAGGAAAAGGAAAAATGAGACGATATTGGGTTTTAAGTGACTTTATCCATCCTTGACCCAGGTTCACAAAATATCTTCCCAAATGCTAAATAGAGGGCATCCGAGTACACCAGAGTTTAAATCATCCTTTAAACGTTTTTGGTTAAGTTTTTTGTTCAATTTCGCCCGCTTGGGTGAAAACACCAAGGAAAAGGAAAAATGAGACGATATTGGGTTATAAGTGACTTTATCCATCCTTAACCCAGGTTCACCCAATATCTTCCCAAATGCTAAATAGCGGGCATCTGAGTACACCAAAGTTTAAATCATCCTTTAAACGTTTTTTGGTTAAGTTTTTTGTTCAATTTCGCCGGCTTGGGTGAAAACACCAAGGAAAAGGAGAAATGAGACGATATTGGGTTTTAAGTGACTTTATCCATCCTTGACCCAGGTTCACCCAATATCTTCCCAAATGCTAAATAGCGGGCATCCAAGTACACCAAAGTTTAAATCATCCTTTAAACGTTTTTTGGTTAAGTTTTTTGTTCAATTTCGCCGGCTTGGGTGAAAACACCAAGGAAAAGGAGAAATGAGACGATATTGGGTTTTAAGTGACTTTATCCATCCTTGACCCAGGTTCACCCAATATCTTCCCAAATGCTAAATAGCGGGCATCCGAGTACACCAAAGTTTAAATCATCCTTTAAACGTTTTTTGGTTAAGTTTTTTGTTCAATTTCGCCGGCTTGGGTGAAAACACCAAGGAAAAGGAGAAATGAGACGATATTGGGTTATAAGTGACTTTATCCATCCTTGACCCAGGTTCACCCAATATCTTCCCAAATGCTAAATAGCGGGCATCTGAGTACACCAAAGTTTAAATCATCCTTTAAACGTTTTTGGTTAAGTTTTTTGTTCAATTTCGCCGGCTTGGGTGAAAACACCAAGGAAAAGGAGAAATGAGACGATATTGGGTTTTAAGTGACTTTATCCATCCTTGACCCAGGTTCACAAAATATCTTCCCAAATGCTAAATAGAGGGCATCCGAGTACACCAGAGTTTAAATCATCCTTTAAACGTTTTTTGGTTAAGTTTTTTGTTCAATTTCGCTCGCTTGGGTGAAAACACCAAGGAAAAGGAGAAATGAGACGATATTGGGTTTTAGGTGACTTTATCCATCCTTGCCCCAGGTTCACCCAATATCTTCCCCAATGCTATGTAGCAGACTTCTGAGTACACCAAAGTTTAAATCATCCTTTAAACGTTTTTAGTTAAGTTTTTTGTTCAATTTCGCCCGCTTGGGTGAAAACACCAAGGAAAAGGAAAAATGAGACGATATTGGGTTTTAAGTGACTTTATCCATCCTTGACCCAGGTTCACAAAATATCTTCCCAAATGCTAAATAGAGGGCATCCGAGTACGCCAGAGTTTAAATCATCCTTTAAACGTTTTTGGTTAAGTTTTTTGTTCAATTTCGCCCGCTTGGGTGAAAACACCAAGGAAAAGGAAAAATGAGACGATATTGGGTTTTAAGTGACTTTATCCATCCTTGACCCAGGTTCACAAAATATCTTCCCAAATGCTAAATAGAGGGCATCCGAGTACACCAGAGATTAAATCATCCTTTAAACGTTTTTTGGTTAAGTTTTTTGTTCAATTTCGCCGGGTTGGGTTAAAACACCAAGGAAAAGGAGAAATGAGACGATATTGGGTTTTAGGTGACTTTATCCATCCTTGCCCCAGGTTCACCCAATATCTTCCCCAATGCTATGTAGCAGACTTCTAAGCACACCTAAGTTTAAATCATCCTTTAAACGTTTTTTGGTTAAGTTTTTTGTTCAATTTCGCTCGCTTGGGTGAAAACACCAAGGAAAAGGAGAAATGAGACGATATTGGGTTTTAAGTGACTTTATCCATCCTTGCCCCAGGTTCACCCAATATCTTCCCCAATGCTATGTAGCAGACTTCTAAGCACACCTAAGTTTAAGTCATCCTTTAAACGTTTTTTGGTTAAGTTTTTTGTTCAATTTCGCTCGCTTGGGTGAAAACACCAAGGAAAAGGAGAAATGAGACGATATTGGGTTTTAAGTGACTTTATCCATCCTTGCCCCAGGTTCACCCAATATCTTCCCAAATGCTAAATAGCGGGCATCTGAGTACACCAAAGTTTAAATCATCCTTTAAACGTTTTTTGGTTAAGTTTTTTGTTCAATTTAGCCCGCTTGGGTGAAAACACCAAGGAAAAGGAGAAATGAGACTATATTGGGTTATAAGTGACTTTATCCATCCTTGACCCAGGTTCACCCAATATCTTCCCAAATGCTAAATAGCGGGCATCTGAGTACACCAAAGTTTAAATCATCCTTTAAACGTTTTTTGGTTAAGTTTTTTGTTCAATTTCGCCGGCTTGGGTGAAAACACCAAGGAAAAGGAAAAATGAGACGATATTGGGTTTTAAGTGACTTTATCCATCCTTGACCCAGGTTCACAAAATATCTTCCCAAATGCTAAATAGAGGGCATCCGAGTACACCAGAGTTTAAATCATCCTTTAAACGTTTTTTGGTTAAGTTTTTTGTTCAATTTCGCCGGCTTGGGTTAAAACACCAAGGAAAAGGAAAAATGAGACAATATTGGGTTTTAGGTGACTTTATCCATCCTTGCCCCAGGTTCACCCAATATCTTCCCCAATGCTATGTAGCAGACTTCTAAGCACACCTAAGTTTAAATCATCCTTTAAACGTTTTTTGGTTAAGTTTTTTGTCCAATTTCGCTCGCTTGGGTGAAAACACCAAGGAAAAGGAAAAATGAGACGATATTGGGTTTTAAGTGACTTTATCCATCCTTGACCCAGGTTCACAAAATATCTTCCCAAATACTAAATAGAGGGCATCCGAGTACACCAGAGCTTAAATCATCCTTTAAACGTTTTTTGGTTAAGTTTTTTGTTCAATTTCGCCCGCTTGGGTGAAAACACCAAGGAAAAGGAGAAACGAGACGATATTGGGTTATAAGTGACTTTATCCATCCTTGACCCAGGTTCACCCAATATCTTCCCAAATGCTAAATAGCGGGCATCTGAGTACACCAAAGTTTAAATCATCCTTTAAACGTTTTTTGGTTAAGTTTTTTGTTCAATTTCGCTCGCTTGGGTGAAAACACCAAGGAAAAGGAGAAATGAGACGATATTGGGTTTTAAGTGACTTTATCCATCCTTGCCCCAGGTTCACCCAATATCTTCCCAAATGCTAAATAGCGGGCATCTGAGTACACCAAAGTTTAAATCATCCTTTAAACGTTTTTTGGTTAAGTTTTTTGTTCAATTTCGCCGGCTTGGGTGAAAACACCAAGGAAAAGGAGAAATGAGACGATAATGGGTTTTAAGTGACTTTATCCATCCTTGACCCAGGTTCACAAAATATCTTCCCAAATGCTAAATAGAGGGCATCCGAGTACACCAGAGTTTAAATCATCCTTTAAACGTTTTTTGGTTAAGTTTTTTGTTCAATTTCGCCCGCTTGGGTGAAAACACCAAGGAAAAGGAGAAATGAGACGATATTGGGTTATAAGTGACTTTATCCATCCTTGACCCAGGTTCACCCAATATCTTCCCAAATGCTAAATAGCGGGCATCCGAGTACACCAAAGTTTAAATCATCCTTTAAACGTTTTTTGGTTAAGTTTTTTGTTCAATTTCGCCCGCTTGGGTGAAAACACCAAGGAAAAGGAGAAATGAGACGATATTGGGTTATAAGTGACTTTATCCATCCTTGACCCAGGTTCACCCAATATCTTCCCAAAATGCTAAATAGCGGGCATCTGAGTACACCAAAGTTTAAGTCATCCTTTAAACGTTTTTTGGTTAAGTTTTTTGTTCAATTTCGCCGGCTTGGGTGAAAACACCAAGGAAAAGGAGAAATGAGACGATATTGGGTTATAAGTGACTTTATCCATCCTTGACCCAGGTTCACCCAATATCTTCCCAAATGCTAAATAGCGGGCATCTGAGTACACCAAAGTTTAAATCATCCTTTAAACGTTTTTTGGTTAAGTTTTTTGTTCAATTTCGCCCGCTTGGGTGAAAACACCAAGGAAAGGGAGAAATGAGACGATATTGGGTTATAAGTGACTTTATCCATCCTTGACCCAGGTTCACCCAATATCTTCCCAAATGCTAAATAGCGGGCATCCGAGTACACCAAAGTTTAAATCATCCTTTAAACGTTTTTTGGTTAAGTTTTTTGATCAATTTCGCCCGCTTGGGTGGAGACACCAAGGAAAAGGAGAAATGAGGCGATTTTGTATTTTAAGTGACTTTGTCCATCCCTGACCCAGGTTCACCCAATATCTTCCCAAATGCTAAATAGCGGGCAGCCGAGTACACCAAAGTTTAAATCATCCTTTAAACGTTTTTTGGTTAAGTTTTTTGTTCAATTTCGCCGACTTGGGTGAAAACACCAAGGAAAAGGAGAAATGAGACGATATTGGGTTATAAGTGACTTTATCCATCCTTGACCCAGGTTCACCCAATATCTTCCCAAATGCTAAATAGCGGGCATCCGAGTACACTAAAGTTTAAATCATCCTTTAAACGTTTTTTGGTTAAGTTTTTTGTTCAATTTCGCCGGCTTGGGTGAAAACACCAAGGAAAAGGAGAAATGAGACCATATTGGGTTATAAGTGACTTTATCCATCCTTGACCCAGGTTCACCCAATATCTTCCCAAATGCTAAATAGCGGGCATCTGAGTACACCAAAGTTTAAATCATCCTTTAAACGTTTTTTGGTTAAGTTTTTTGTTCAATTTCGCCGGCTTGGGTGAAAACACCAAGGAAAAGGAGAAATGAGACGATATTGGGTTTTAAGTGACTTTATCCATCCTTGACCCAGGTTCACAAAATATCTTCCCAAATGCTAAATAGAGGGCATCCGAGTACACCAGAGTTTAAATCATCCTTTAAACGTTTTTTGGTTAAGTTTTTTGTTCAATTTCGCCCGCTTGGGTTAAAACACCAAGGAAAAGGAGAAATGAGGCGATTTTGTATTTTAAGTGACTTTATCCATCCTTGACCCAGGTTCACCCAATATCTTCCCAAATGCTAAATAGCGGGCATCCGAGTACACCAAAGTTTAAATCATCCTTTAAACGTTTTTTGCTTAAGTTTTTTGTTCAATTTCGCCGGCTTGGGTGAAAACACCAAGGAAAAGGAGAAATGAGACGATATTGGGTTTTAAGTGACTTTATCCATCCTTGACCCAGGTTCACAAAATATCTTCCCAAATGCTAAATAGAGGCCATCCGAGTACACCAAAGTTTAAATCATCCTTTAAACGTTTTTTGGTTAAGTTTTTTGTTCAATTTCGCCGGCTTGGGTGGAGACACCAAGGAAAAGGAGAAATGAGGCGATTTTGTATTTTAAGTGACTTTGTCCATCCTTGACCCAGGTTCACCCAATATCTTCCCAAATGCTAAATAGCGGGCATCCGAGTACACCAAAGTTTAAATCATCCTTTAAACGTTTTTTGGTTAAGTTTTTTGTTCAATTTCGCCCGCTTGGGTGAAAACACCAAGGAAAAGGAGAAATGAGACGATATTGGGTTATAAGTGACTTTATCCATCCTTGACCCAGGTTCACCCAATATCTTCCCAAATGCTAAATAGCGGGCATCCGAGTACAACAAAGTTTAAATCATCCTTTAAACGTTTTTTGGTTAAGTTTTTTGTTCAATTTCGCCCGCTTGGGTGAAAACACCAAGGAAAAGGAAAAATGAGACGATATTGGGTTATAAGTGACTTTATCCATCCTTGACCCAGGTTCACAAAATATCTTCCCAAATGCTAAATAGAGGGCATCCGAGTACACCAGAGTTTAAATCATCCTTTAAACGTTTTTTGGTTAAGTTTTTTGTTCAATTTCGCCGGCTTGGGTGAAAACACAAAGGAAAAGGAAAAATGAGACGATATTGGGTTTTAAGTGACTTTATCCATCCTTGACCCAGGTTCACCCAATATCTTCCCAAATGCTAAATAGCGGGCATCCGAGTACACCAAAGTTTAAATCATTCTTTAAACGTTTTTTGGTTAAGTTTTTTGTTCAATTTCGCCGGCTTGGGTGAAAACACCAAGGAAAAGGAGAAATGAGACGATATTGGGTTATAAGTGACTTTATCCATCCTTGACCCAGATTCACCCAATATCTTCCCAAATGCTAAATAGCGGGCATCTGAGTACACCAAAGTTTAAATCATCCTTTAAACGTTTTTTGGTTAAGTTTTTTGTTCAATTTCGCCGGCTTGGGTGAAAACACCAAGGAAAAGGAGAAATGAGACGATATTGGGTTTTAAGTGACTTTATCCATCCTTGACCCAGGTTCACAAAATATCTTCCCAAATGCTAAATAGAGGGCATCCGAGTACACCAGAGTTTAAATCATCCTTTAAACGTTTTTTTGTTAAGTTTTTTGTTCAATTTCGCCCGCTTGGGTTAAAACACCAAGGAAAAGGAGAAATGAGGCGATTTTGTATTTTAAGTGACTTTGACCATCCTTGACCCAGGTTCACCCAATATCTTCCCAAATGCTAAATAGCGGGCATCCGAGTACACCAAAGTTTAAATCATCCTTTAAACGTATTTTGGTTAAGTTTTTTGTTCAATTTCGCCGGCTTGGGTGAAAACACCAAGGAAAAGGAGAAATGAGACGATATTGGGTTTTAAGTGACTTTATCCATCCTTGACCCAGGTTCACCCAATATCTTCCCAAATGCTAAATAGCGGGCATCCGAGTACACCAAAGTTTAAATCATCCTTTAAACGTTTTTTGGTTAAGTTTTTTGTTCAATTTCGCCCGCTTGGGTGAAAACACCAAGGAAAAGGAGAAATGAGACGATATTTTGTTATAAGTGACTTTATCCATCCTTGACATAGGTTCACCCAATATCTTCCCCAATACTATGTAGCAGACTTCTAAGCACACCAAAGTTTAAATCATCCTTTAAACGTTTTTTAGTTAAGTTTTTTGTTCAATTTCGCCGGCTTGGGTGAAAATACCAAGGAAAAGGAGAAATGAGGCGATTTTGGGTTTTAAGTGACTTTGTCCATCCTTGACGCAGGTTCACCAATATCTTCCCAAATGCTAAATAGCGGGCATCCGAGTACACCAGAGTTTAAATCATCCTTTAAACGTTTTTTGGTTAAGTTTTTTGTTCAATTTCGCGCGCTTGGGTGAAAACACCAAGGAAAAGGAAAAATGAGACGATATTGGGTTTTAAGTGACTTTATCCATCCTTGACCCAGGTTCACAAAATATCTTCCCAAATGCTAAATAGAGGGCATCCGAGTACACCAGAGTTTAAATCATCCTTTAAACGTTTTTAGTTAAGTTTTTTGTTCAATTTCGCCCGCTTGGGTGAAAACACCAAGGAAAAGGAAAAATGAGACGATATTGGGTTTTAAGTGACTTTATCCATCCTTGACCCAGGTTCACAAAATATCTTCCCAAATGCTAAATAGAGTTCATCCGAGTACACCAGAGTTTAAATCATCCTTTAAACGTTTTTGGTTAAGTTTTTTGTTCAATTTCGCCCGCTTGGGTGAAAACACCAAGGAAAAGGAAAAATGAGACGATATTGGGTTTTAAGTGACTTTATCCATCCTTGACCCAGGTTCACAAAATATCTTCCCAAATGCTAAATAGAGGGCATCCGAGTACACCAGAGATTAAATCATCCTTTAAACGTTTTTGGTTAAGTTTTTTGTTCAATTTCGCCCGCTTGGGTGAAAACACCAAGGAAAAGGAAAAATGAGACGATATTGGGTTTTAAGTGACTTTATCCATCCTTGACCCAGGTTCACAAAATATCTTCCCAAATGCTAAATAGAGGGCATCCGAGTACACCAGAGATTAAATCATCCTTTAAACGTTTTTTGGTTAAGTTTTTTGTTCAATTTCGCCGGCTTGGGTGAAAACACCAAGGAAAAGGAGAAATGAGACGATATTGGGTTTTAGGTGACTTTATCCATCCTTGCCCCAGGTTCACCCAATATCTTCCCCAATGCTATGTAGCAGACTTCTAAGCACACCTAAGTTTAAATCATCCTTTAAACGTTTTTTGGTTAAGTTTTTTGTTCAATTTCGCTCGCTTGGGTGAAAACACCAAGGAAAAGGAGAAATGAGACGATATTGGGTTTTAAGTGACTTTATCCATCCTTGCCCCAGGTTCACCCAATATCTTCCCCAATGCTATGTAGCAGACTTCTAAGCACACCTAAGTTTAAGTCATCCTTTAAACGTTTTTTGGTTAAGTTTTTTGTTCAATTTCGCTCGCTTGGGTGAAAACACCAAGGAAAAGGAGAAATGAGACGATATTGGGTTTTAAGTGACTTTATCCATCCTTGCCCCAGGTTCACCCAATATCTACCCAAATGCTAAATAGCGGGCATCTGAGTACACCAAAGTTTAAATCATCCTTTAAACGTTTTTTGGTTAAGTTTTTTGTTCAATTTAGCCCGCTTGGGTGAAAACACCAAGGAAAAGGAGAAATGAGACGATATTGGGTTATAAGTGACTTTATCCATCCTTGACCCAGGTTCACCCAATATCTTCCCAAATGCTAAATAGCGGGCATCTGAGTACACCAAAGTTTAAATCATCCTTTAAACGTTTTTTGGTTAAGTTTTTTGTTCAATTTCGCCGGCTTGGGTGAAAACACCAAGGAAAAGGAAAAATGAGACGATATTGGGTTTTAAGTGACTTTATCCATCCTTGACCCAGGTTCACAAAATATCTTCCCAAATGCTAAATAGAGGGCATCCGAGTACACCAGAGTTTAAATCATCCTTTAAACGTTTTTTGGTTAAGTTTTTTGTTCAATTTCGCTCGCTTGGGTGAAAACACCAAGGAAAAGGAGAAATGAGACGATATTGGGTTTTAGGTGACTTTATCCATCCTTGCCCCAGGTTCACCCAATATCTTCCCCAATCCTATGTAGCAGACTTCTGAGTACACCAAAGTTTAAATCATCCTTTAAACGTTTTTAGTTAAGTTTTTTGTTCAATTTCGCCCGCTTGGGTGAAAACACCAAGGAAAAGGAAAAATGAGACGATATTGGGTTTTAAGTGACTTTATCCATCCTTGACCCAGGTTCACAAAATATCTTCCCAAATGCTAAATAGAGTTCATCCGAGTACACCAGAGTTTAAATCATCCTTTAAACGTTTTTGGTTAAGTTTTTTGTTCAATTTCGCCCGCTTGGGTGAAAACACCAAGGAAAAGGAAAAATGAGACGATATTGGGTTTTAAGTGACTTTATCCATCCTTGACCCAGGTTCACAAAATATCTTCCCAAATGCTAAATAGAGGGCATCCGAGTACACCAGAGATTAAATCATCCTTTAAACGTTTTTTGGTTAAGTTTTTTGTTCAATTTCGCCGGCTTGGGTTAAAACACCAAGGAAAAGGAGAAATGAGACGATATTGGGTTTTAGGTGACTTTATCCATCCTTGCCCCAGGTTCACCCAATATCTTCCCCAATGCTATGTAGCAGACTTCTAAGCACACCTAAGTTTAAATCATCCTTTAAACGTTTTTTGGTTAAGTTTTTTGTTCAATTTCGCTCGCTTGGGTGAAAACACCAAGGAAAAGGAGAAATGAGACGATATTGGGTTTTAAGTGACTTTATCCATCCTTGCCCCAGGTTCACCCAATATCTTCCCCAATGCTATGTAGCAGACTTCTAAGCACACCTAAGTTTAAGTCATCCTTTAAACGTTTTTTGGTTAAGTTTTTTGTTCAATTTCGCTCGCTTGGGTGAAAACACCAAGGAAAAGGAGAAATGAGACGATATTGGGTTTTAAGTGACTTTATCCATCCTTGCCCCAGGTTCACCCAATATCTTCCCAAATGCTAAATAGCGGGCATCTGAGTACACCAAAGTTTAAATCATCCTTTAAACGTTTTTTGGTTAAGTTTTTTGTTCAATTTAGCCCGCTTGGGTGAAAACACCAAGGAAAAGGAGAAATGAGACGATATTGGGTTATAAGTGACTTTATCCATCCTTGACCCAGGTTCACCCAATATCTTCCCAAATGCTAAATAGCGGGCATCTGAGTACACCAAAGTTTAAATCATCCTTTAAACGTTTTTTGGTTAAGTTTTTTGTTCAATTTCGCCGGCTTGGGTGAAAACACCAAGGAAAAGGAAAAATGAGACGATATTGGGTTTTAAGTGACTTTATCCATCCTTGACCCAGGTTCACAAAATATCTTCCCAAATGCTAAATAGAGGGCATCCGAGTACATCAGAGTTTAAATCATCCTTTAAACGTTTTTTAAAACGCTTGGGTTAAAACACCAAGGAAAAGGAAAAATGAGACAATATTGGGTTTTAGGTGACTTTATCCATCCTTGCCCCAGGTTCACCCAATATCTTCCCCAATGCTATGTAGCAGACTTCTAAGCACACCTAAGTTTAAATCATCCTTTAAACGTTTTTTGGTTAAGTGTTTTGTTCAATTTCGCCGGCTTGGGTGAAAACACCAAGGAAAAGGAAAAATGAGACGATATTGGGTTTTAAGTGACTTTATCCATCCTTGACCCAGGTTCACAAAATATCTTCCCAAATGCTAAATACAGGGCATCCGAGTACATCAGAGTTTAAATCATCCTTTAAACGTTTTTTAAAACGCTTGGGTTAAAACACCAAGGAAAAGGAAAAATGAGACAATATTGGGTTTTAAGTGACTTTATCCATCCTTGACCCAGGTTCACAAAATATCTTCCCAAATACTAAATAGAGGGCATCCGAGTACACCAGAGCTTAAGTCATCCTTTAAACGTTTTTTGGTTAAGTTTTTTGTTCAATTTCGCCCGCTTGGGTGAAAACACCAAGGAAAAGGAGAAAAAATGCTAAATAGCGGGCATCTGAGTACACCAAAGTTTAAATCATCCTTTAAACGTTTTTTGGTTAAGTTTTTTGTTCAATTTCGCTCGCTTGGGTGAAAACACCAAGGAAAAGGAGAAATGAGACGATATTGGGTTTTAAGTGACTTTATCCATCCTTGCCCCAGGTTCACCCAATATCTTCCCAAATGCTAAATAGAGGGCATCCGAGTACATCAGAGTTTAAATCATCCTTTAAACGTTTTTTAAAACGCTTGGGTTAAAACACCAAGGAAAAGGAAAAATGAGACAATATTGGGTTTTAGGTGACTTTATCCATCCTTGCCCCAGGTTCACCCAATATCTTCCCCAATGCTATGTAGCAGACTTCTAAGCACACCTAAGTTTAAATCATCCTTTAAACGTTTTTTGGTTAAGTTTTTTGTTCAATTTCGCTCGCTTGGGTGAAAACACCAAGGAAAAGGAGAAATGAGGCGATTTTGTATTTTAAGTGACTTTGTCCATCCTTGACCCAGGTTCACCCAATATCTTCCCCAATGCTATGTAGCAGACTTCTAAGCACACCTAAGTTTAAATCATCCTTTAAACGTTTTTTGGTTAAGTTTTTTGTTCAATTTCGCCGGCTTGGGTGAAAACACCAAGGAAAAGGAAAAATGAGACGATATTGGGTTTTAAGTGACTTTATCCATCCTTGACCCAGGTTCACAAAATATCTTCCCAAATGCTAAATACAGGGCATCCGAGTACATCAGAGTTTAAATCATCCTTTAAACGTTTTTTAAAACGCTTGGGTTAAAACACCAAGGAAAAGGAAAAATGAGACAATATTGGGTTTTAAGTGACTTTATCCATCCTTGACCCAGGTTCACAAAATATCTTCCCAAATACTAAATAGAGGGCATCCGAGTACACCAGAGCTTAAGTCATCCTTTAAACGTTTTTTGGTTAAGTTTTTTGTTCAATTTCGCCCGCTTGGGTGAAAACACCAAGGAAAAGGAGAAAAAATGCTAAATAGCGGGCATCTGAGTACACCAAAGTTTAAATCATCCTTTAAACGTTTTTTGGTTAAGTTTTTTGTTCAATTTCGCTCGCTTGGGTGAAAACACCAAGGAAAAGGAGAAATGAGACGATATTGGGTTTTAAGTGACTTTATCCATCCTTGCCCCAGGTTCACCCAATATCTTCCCAAATGCTAAATAGAGGGCATCCGAGTACATCAGAGTTTAAATCATCCTTTAAACGTTTTTTAAAACGCTTGGGTTAAAACACCAAGGAAAAGGAAAAATGAGACAATATTGGGTTTTAGGTGACTTTATCCATCCTTGCCCCAGGTTCACCCAATATCTTCCCCAATGCTATGTAGCAGACTTCTAAGCACACCTAAGTTTAAATCATCCTTTAAACGTTTTTTGGTTAAGTTTTTTGTTCAATTTCGCCGGCTTGGGTGAAAACACCAAGGAAAAGGAAAAATGAGACGATATTGGGTTTTAAGTGACTTTATCCATCCTTGACCCAGGTTCACAAAATATCTTCCCAAATGCTAAATAGAGGGCATCCGAGTACATCAGAGTTTAAATCATCCTTTAAACGTTTTTTAAAACGCTTGGGTTAAAACACCAAGGAAAAGGAAAAATGAGACAATATTGGGTTTTAAGTGAATTTATCCATCCTTGACCCAGGTTCACAAAATATCTTCCCAAATACTAAATAGAGGGCATCCGAGTACACCAGAGCTTAAGTCATCCTTTAAACGTTTTTTGGTTAAGTTTTTTGTTCAATTTCGCCCGCTTGGGTGAAAACACCAAGGAAAAGGAGAAAAAATGCTAAATAGCGGGCATCTGAGTACACCAAAGTTTAAATCATCCTTTAAACGTTTTTTGGTTAAGTTTTTTGTTCAATTTCGCCCGCTTGGGTGAAAACACCAAGGAAAAGGAAAAATGAGACGATATTGGGTTTTAAGTGACTTTATCCATCCTTGACCCAGGTTCACAAAATATCTTCTTAAATGCTAAATAGAGGGCATCCGAGTACACCAGAGTTTAAATCATCCTTTAAACGTTTTTTGGTTAAGTTTTTTGTTCAATTTAGCCCGCTTGGGTGAAAACACCAAGGAAAAGGAGAAATGAGACGATATTTGGTTATAAGTGACTTTATCCATCCTTGACCCAGGTTCACCCAATATCTTCCCAAATGCTAAATAGCGGGCATCTGAGTACACCAAAGTTTAAATCATCCTTTAAACGTTTTTTGGTTAAGTTTTTTGTTCAATTTCGCCCGCTTGGGTGAAAACACCAAGGAAAAGGAAAAATGAGACGATATTGGGTTTTAAGTGACTTTATCCATCCTTGACCCAGGTTCACAAAATATCTTCTTAAATGCTAAATAGAGGGCATCCGAGTACACCAGAGTTTAAATCATCCTTTAAACGTTTTTTGGTTAAGTTTTTTGTTCAATTTAGCCCGCTTGGGTGAAAACACCAAGGAAAAGGAGAAATGAGACGATATTTGGTTATAAGTGACTTTATCCATCCTTGACCCAGGTTCACCCAATATCTTCCCAAATGCTAAATAGCGGGCATCTGAGTACACCAAAGTTTAAATCATCCTTAAACGTTTTTTAGTTAAGTTTTTTGTTCAATTCGCCTGCTTGGGTTAAAACACCAAGGAAAGGAAAATGAGACGATATTGGGTTTTTAAGTGACTTTATCCATCCTTGACCCAGGTTCACAAAATATCTTCCCAAATGCTAAATAGAGGGCATCCGAGTACACCAGAGTATAAATCATCCTTTAAACGTTTTTTAGTTAAGTTTTTTGTTCAATTTCGCCCGCTTGGTGAAAACACCAAGGAAAAGGAGAAATGAGACGATATTGGGTTATAAGTGACTTTATCCATCCTTGACCCAGGTTCACCCAATATCTTCCCAAATGCTAAATAGCGGGCATCTGAGTACACCAAAGTTTAAATCATCCTTTAAACGTTTTTTGGTTAAGTTTTTTGTTCAATTTCGCCGGCTTGGGTTAAAACACCAAGGAAAAGGAAAAATGAGACGATATTGGGTTATAAGTGACTTTATCCATCCTTGACCCAGGTTCACCCAATATCTTCCCAAATGCTAAATAGCGGGCATCTGAGTACACCAAAGTTTAAATCATCCTTTAAACGTTTTTTGGTTAAGTTTTTTGTTCAATTTCGCCCGCTTGGGTGAAAACACCAAGGAAAAGGAGAAATGAGACGATATTGGGTTATAAGTGACTTTATCCATCCTTGACCCAGGTTCATCCAATATCTTCCCCAATGCTATGTAGCGGGCTTCTAAGCACACCAAAGTTTAAATCATCCTTTAAACGTTTTTTGGTTAAGTTTTTTGTTCAATTTCGCCGGCTTGGGTTAAAACACCAAGGAAAAGGAAAAAACGAGACGATATTGGGTTATAAGTGACTTTATCCATCCTTGACCCAGGTTCACCCAATATCTTCCCCAATGCTATGTAGCGGGCTTCTAAGCACACCAAAGTTTAAATCATCCTTTAAACGTTTTTTGGTTAAGTTTTTTGTTCAATTTCGCCCGCTTGGGTGAAAACACCAAGGAAAAGGAGAAATGAGACGATATTGGGTTTTAAGTGACTTTATCCATCCGAGTACACCAAAGTTTAAATCATCCTTTAAACGTTTTTTGGTCAAGTTTTTTGTTCAATTTTGCCGGCTTGGGTGAAAACACCAAGGAAAAGGAGAAATGAGACGATATTGGGTTATAAGTGACTTTATCCATCCTTGACCCAGGTTCACCCAATATCTTCCCAAATGCTAAATAGCGGGCATCTGAGTACACCAAAGTTTAAATCATCCTTTAAACGTTTTTTGGTTAAGTTTTTTGTTCAATTTCGCCGGCTTGGGTGAAAACACCAAGGAAAAGGAAAAATGAGACGATATTGGGTTTTAAGTGACTTTATCCATCCTTGACCCAGGTTCACAAAATATCTTCCCAAATGCTAAATAGAGGGCATCCGAGTACACCAGAGTTTAAATCATCCTTTAAACGTTTTTTGGTTAAGTTTTTTGTTCAATTTAGCCCGCTTGGGTGAAAACACCAAGGAAAAGGAGAAATGAGACGATATTGGGTTATAAGTGACTTTATCCATCCTTGACCCAGGTTCACCCAATATCTTCCCAAATGCTAAATAGCGGGCATCTGAGTACACCAAAGTTTAAATCATCCTTTAAACGTTTTTTGGTTAAGTTTTTTGTTCAATTTCGCCGGCTTGGGTTAAAACACCAAGGAAAAGGAAAAATGAGACGATATTGGGTTTTAAGTGACTTTATCCATCCTTGACCCAGGTTCACCCAATATCTTCCCAAATGCTAAATAGCGGGCATCTGAGTACACCAAAGTTTAAATCATCCTTTAAACGTTTTTTCGTTAAGTTTTTTGTTCAATTTCGCCGGCTTGGGTTAAAACACCAAGGAAAAGGAGAAATGAGACGATATTGGGTTATAAGTGACTTTATCCATCCTTGACCCAGGTTCACCCAATATCTTCCCAAATGCTAAATAGCGGGCATCCGAGTACACCAAAGTTTAAATCATCCTTTAAACGTTTTTTGGTTAAGTTTTTTGTTCAATTTCGCCGGCTTGGGTGAAAACACCAAGGAAAAGGAGAAATGAGACGATATTGGGTTATAAGTGACTTTATCCATCCTTGACCCAGGTTCACCCAATATCTTCCCAAATGCTAAATAGCGGGCATCTGAGTACACCAAAGTTTAAATCATCCTTTAAACGTTTTTTGGTTAAGTTTTTTGTTCAATTTCGCCGGCTTGGGTGAAAACACCAAGGAAAAGGAGAAATGAGACGATATTGGGTTTTAAGTGACTTTATCCATCCGAGTACACCAAAGTTTAAATCATCCTTTAAACGTTTTTTGGTCAAGTTTTTTGTTCAATTTTGCCGGCTTGGGTGAAAACACCAAGGAAAAGGAGAAATGAGACGATATTGGGTTATAAGTGACTTTATCCATCCTTGACCCAGGTTCACCTAATATCTTCCCAAATGCTAAATAGCGGGCATCTGAGTACACCAAAGTTTAAATCATCCTTTATACGTTTTTTGGTTAAGTTTTTTGTTCAATTTCGCCCGCTTGGGTGAAAACACCAAGGAAAAGGAAAAATGAGACGATATTGGGTTTTAAGTGACTTTATCCATCCTTGACCCAGGTTCACAAAATATCTTCCCAAATGCTAAATAGAGGGCATCCGAGTACACCAGAGTTTAAATCATCCTTTAAACGTTTTTTCGTTAAGTTTTTTGTTCAATTTCGCCCGCTTGGGTGAAAACACCAAGGAAAAGGAGAAATGAGACGATATTGGGTTATAAGTGACTTTATCCATCCTTGACCCAGGTTCACCCAATATCTTCCCAAATGCTAAATAGCGGGCATCTGAGTACACCAAAGTTTAAATCATCCTTTAAACGTTTTTTCGTTAAGTTTTTTGTTCAATTTCGCCCGCTTGGGTGAAAACACCAAGGAAAAGGAGAAATGAGACGATATTGGGTTATAAGTGACTTTATCCATCCTTGACCCAGGTTCACCCAATATCTTCCCAAATGCTAAATAGCGGGCATCTGGGTACACCAGAGTTTAAATCATCCTTTAAACGTTTTTTGATTAAGTTTTTTGTTCAATTTAGCCCGCTTGGGTGAAAACACCAAGGAAAAGGAGAAATGAGACGATATTAGGTTATAAGTGACTTTATCCATCCTTGACCCAGGTTCACCCAATATCTTCCCCATTGCTATGTAGCGGGCTTCTAAGCACACCAAAGTTTAAATCATCCTTTGAACGTTTTTTGGTTAAGTTTTTTGTTCAATTTCGCCCGCTTGGGTTAAAACACCAAGGAAAAGGAAAAATGAGACGATATTGGGTTATAAGTGACTTTATCCATCCTTGACCCAGGTTCACCCAATATCTTCCCCAATGCTATGTAGCGGGCTTCTAAGCACACCAAAGTTTAAATCATCCTTTAAACGTTTTTTGGTTAAGTTTTTTGTTCAATTTCGCCCGCTTGGGTTAAAACACCAAGGAAAAGGAGAAATGAGACGATATTGGGTTATAAGTGACTTTATCCATCCTTGACCCAGGTTCACCCAATATCTTCCCAAATGCTAAATAGCGGGCATCTGGGTACACCAGAGTTTAAATCATCCTTTAAACGTTTTTTGATTAAGTTTTTTGTTCAATTTAGCCCGCTTGGGTGAAAACACCAAGGAAAAGGAGAAATGAGACGATATTAGGTTATAAGTGACTTTATCCATCCTTGACCCAGGTTCACCCAATATCTTCCCAAATGCTAAATAGCGGGCATCTGAGTACACCAAAGTTTAAATCATCCTTTAAACGTTTTTTGGTTAAGTTTTTTGTTCAATTTCGCCCGCTTGGGTGAAAACACCAAGGAAAAGGAGAAATGAGACGATATTGGGTTATAAGTGACTTTATCCATCCTTGACCCAGGTTCACCCAATATCTTCCCAAATGCTAAATAGCGGGCATCTGAGTACACCAAAGTTTAAATCATCCTTTAAACGTTTTTTGGTTAAGTTTTTTGTTCAATTTCGCCGGCTTGGGTTAAAACACCAAGGAAAAGGAAAAATGAGACGATATTGGGTTATAAGTGACTTTATCCATCCTTGACCCAGGTTCACCCAATATCTTCCCCATTGCTATGTAGCGGGCTTCTAAGCACACCAAAGTTTAAATCATCCTTTGAACGTTTTTTGGTTAAGTTTTTTGTTCAATTTCGCCCGCTTGGGTTAAAACACCAAGGAAAAGGAAAAATGAGACGATATTGGGTTATAAGTGACTTTATCCATCCTTGACCCAGGTTCACCCAATATCTTCCCCAATGCTATGTAGCGGGCTTCTAAGCACACCAAAGTTTAAATCATCCTTTAAACGTTTTTTGGTTAAGTTTTTTGTTCAATTTCGCCCGCTTGGGTTAAAACACCAAGGAAAAGGAAAAATGAGACGATATTGGGTTATAAGTGACTTTATCCATCCTTGACCCAGGTTCACCCAATATCTTCCCAAATGCTAAATAGCGGGCATCTGAGTACACCAAAGTTTAAATCATTTTTTAATCGTTTTTTGGTTAAGTTTTTTGTTCAATTTCGCCCGCTTGGGTTAAAACACCAAGGAAAAGGAAAAATGAGACGATATTGGGTTATAAGTGACTTTATCCTTCCTTGACCCAGGTTCACCCAATATCTTCCCCATTGCTATGTAGCGGGCTTCTAAGCACACCAAAGTTTAAATCATCCTTTGAACGTTTTTTGGTTAAGTTTTTTGTTCAATTTCGCCCGCTTGGGTTAAAACACCAAGGAAAAGGAAAAATGAGACGATATTGGGTTTTAAGTGACTTTATCCATCCTTGACCCAGGTTCACCCAATATCTTCCCAAATGCTAAATAGCGGGCATCTGAGTACACCAAAGTTTAAATCATCCTTTAAACGTTTTTTCGTTAAGTTTTTTGTTCAATTTCGCCCGCTTGGGTGAAAACACCAAGGAAAAGGAGAAATGAGACGATATTGGGTTATAAGTGACTTTATCCATCCTTGACCCAGGTTCACCCAATATCTTCCCAAATGCTAAATAGCGGGCATCTGGGTACACCAGAGTTTAAATCATCCTTTAAACGTTTTTTGATTAAGTTTTTTGTTCAATTTAGCCCGCTTGGGTGAAAACACCAAGGAAAAGGAGAAATGAGACGATATTAGGTTATAAGTGACTTTATCCATCCTTGACCCAGGTTCACCCAATATCTTCCCAAATGCTAAATAGCGGGCATCTGAGTACACCAAAGTTTAAATCATCCTTTAAACGTTTTTTGGTTAAGTTTTTTGTTCAATTTCGCCCGCTTGGGTGAAAACACCAAGGAAAAGGAGAAATGAGACGATATTGGGTTATAAGTGACTTTATCCATCCTTGACCCAGGTTCACCCAATATCTTCCCAAATGCTAAATAGCGGGCATCTGAGTACACCAAAGTTTAAATCATCCTTTAAACGTTTTTTGGTTAAGTTTTTTGTTCAATTTCGCCGGCTTGGGTTAAAACACCAAGGAAAAGGAAAAATGAGACGATATTGGGTTATAAGTGACTTTATCCTTCTTTGACCCAGGTTCACCCAATATCTTCCCAAATGCTAAATAGCGGGAATCTGGGTACACCAAAGTTTAAATCATCCTTTAAAACGTTTTTTGGTTAAGTTTTTTGTTCAATTTCGCCGGCTTGGGTTAAAACACCAAGGAAAAGGAAAAATGAGACGATATTGGGTTTTAAGTGACTTTATCCATCCTTGACCCAGGTTCACAAAATATCTTCCCAAATGCTAAATAGAGGGCATCCGAGTACACCAGAGTTTAAATCATCCTTTAAACGTTTTTTGGTTAAGTTTTTTGTTCAATTTAGCCCGCTTGGGTGAAAACACCAAGGAAAAGGAGAAATGAGACGATATTGGGTTATAAGTGACTTTATCCATCCTTGACCCAGGTTCACACCAATATCTTCCCAAATGCTAAATAGCGGGCATCTGAGTACACCAAAGTTTAAATCATCCTTTAATCGTTTTTTGGTTAAGTTTTTTGTTCAATTTCCCCGGCTTGGGTTAAAACACCAAGGAAAAGGAAAAAATGAGACGATATTGGGTTTTAAGTGACTTTATCCATCCTTGACCCAGGTTCACCCAATATCTTCCCAAATGCTAAATAGCGGGCATCTGAGTACACCAAAGTTTAAATCATCCTTTAAACGTTTTTTGGTTAAGTTTTTTGTTCAATTTCGCCGGCTTGGGTTAAAACACCCAGGAAAAGGAGAAATGAGACGATATTGGGTTATAAGTGACTTTATCCATCCTTGACCCAGGTTCACCCAATATCTTCCCAAATGCTAAATAGCGGGCATCTGAGTACACCAAAGTTTAAATCATTCTTTAAACGTTTTTTAGTTAAGTTTTTTGTTCAATTTCGCCGGCTTGGGTGAAAACACCAAGGAAAAGGAGAAATGAGACGATATTAGGTTATAAGTGACTTTATCCATCCTTGACCCAGGTTCACCCAATATCTTCCCAAATGCTAAATAGCGGGCATCTGAGTACACCAAAGTTTAAATCATTCTTTAAACGTTTTTTAGTTAAGTTTTTTGTTCAATTTCGCCGGCTTGGGTTAAAACACCAAGGAAAAGGAAAAATGAGACGATATTAGGTTATAAGTGACTTTATCCATCCTTGACCCAGGTTCACCCAATATCTTCCCAAATGCTAAATAGCGGGCATCTGAGTACACCAAAGTTTAAATCATCCTTTAAACGTTTTTTCGTTAAGTTTTTTGTTCAATTTCGCCCGCTTGGGTGAAAACACCAAGGAAAAGGAGAAATGAGACGATATTGGGTTATAAGTGACTTTATCCATCCTTGACCCAGGTTCACCCAATATCTTCCCAAATGCTAAATAGCGGGCATCTGAGTACACCAAAGTTTAAATCATCCTTTAAACGTTTTTTGGTTAAGTTTTTTGTTCAATTTCGCCCGCTTGGGTGAAAACACCAATGAAAAGGAGAAATGAGACGATATTGGGTTTTAAGTGACTTTATCCATCCTTGACCCAGGTTCACCCAATATCTTCCCAAATGCTAAATAGCGGGCATCTGACTACACCAAAGTTTAAATCATCCTTTAAACGTTTTTTGGTTAAGTTTTTTGTTCAATTTCGCCGGCTTGGGTTAAAACACCAAGGAAAAGGAAAAATGAGACGATATTGGGTTTTAAGTGACTTTATCCATCCTTGACCCAGGTTCACCCAATATCTTCCCCAATGCTATGTGGCGGGCACCTAAGCACACCAAAGTTTAAATCATCCTTTAAACGTTTTTTGGTTAAGTTTTTTGTTCAATTTCGCCGGCTTGGGTTAAAACACCAAGGAAAAGGAAAAATGAGACGATATTGGGTTATAAGTGACTTTATCCATCCTTGACCCAGGTTCACCCAATATCTACCCAAATGTCAAATAGCGGGCATCTGAGTACACCAAAGTTTAAATCATCCTTTAAACGTTTTTTGGTTAAGTTTTTTGTTCAATTTCGCCGGCTTGGGTTAAAACACCAAGGAAAAGGAAAAATGAGACGATATTGGGTTTTAAGTGACTTTATCCATCCTTGACCCAGGTTCACCCAATATCTTCCCCAATGCTATGTGGCGGGCACCTAAGCACACCAAAGTTTAAATCATCCTTTAAACGTTTTTTGGTTAAGTTTTTTGTTCAATTTCGCCGGCTTGGGTTAAAACACCAAGGAAAAGGAAAAATGAGACGATATTGGGTTTTAAGTGACTTTATCCATCCTTGACCCAGGTTCACCCAATATCTTCCCAAATGCTAAATAGCGGGCATCTGACTACACCAAAGTTTAAATCATCCTTTAAACGTTTTTTGGTTAAGTTTTTTGTTCAATTTCGCCGGCTTGGGTTAAAACACCAAGGAAAAGGAAAAATGAGACGATATTGGGTTTTAAGTGACTTTATCCATCCTTGACCCAGGTTCACCCAATATCTTCCCAAATGCTAAATAGCGGGCATCTGACTACACCAAAGTTTAAATCATCCTTTAAACGTTTTTTTGTTAAGTTTTTTGTTCAATTTCGCCGGCTTGGGTGAAAACACCAAGGAAAAGGAGAAATGAGACGATATTGGGTTATAAGTGACTTTATCCATCCTTGACCCAGGTTCACCCAATATCTACCCAAATGTCAAATAGCGGGCATCTGAGTACACCAAAGTTTAAATCATCCTTTAAACGTTTTTTGGTTAAGTTTTTTGTTCAATTTCGCCGGCTTGGGTGAAAACACCAAGGAAAAGGAAAAATGAGACGATATTGGGTTATAAGTGACTTTATCCATCCTTGACCCAGGTTCACCCAATATCTACCCAAATGTCAAATAGCGGGCATCTGAGTACACCAAAGTTTAAATCATCCTTTAAACGTTTTTTGGTTAAGTTTTTTGTTCAATTTCGCCGGCTTGGGTTAAAACACCAAGGAAAAGGAAAAATGAGACGATATTGGGTTTTAAGTGACTTTATCCATCCTTGACCCAGGTTCACCCAATATCTTCCCCAATGCTATGTGGCGGGCACCTAAGCACACCAAAGTTTAAATCATCCTTTAAACGTTTTTTGGTTAAGTTTTTTGTTCAATTTCGCCGGCTTGGGTTAAAACACCAAGGAAAAGGAAAAATGAGACGATATTGGGTTTTAAGTGACTTTATCCATCCTTGACCCAGGTTCACCCAATATCTTCCCAAATGCTAAATAGCGGGCATCTGACTACACCAAAGTTTAAATCATCCTTTAAACGTTTTTTGGTTAAGTTTTTTGTTCAATTTCGCCCGCTTGGGTGAAAACACCAAGGAAAAGGAGAAATGAGACGATATTGGGTTATAAGTGACTTTATCCATCCTTGACCCAGGTTCACCCAATATCTACCCAAATGTCAAATAGCGGGCATCTGAGTACACCAAAGTTTAAATCATCCTTTAAACGTTTTTTAGTTAAGTTTTTTGTTCAATTTCGCCGGCTTGGGTTAAAACACCAAGGAAAAGGAAAAATGAGACGATATTGGGTTTTAAGTGACTTTATCCATCCTTGACCCAGGCTCACCCAATATCTTCCCCAATGCTATGTGGCGGGCACCTAAGCACACCAAAGTTTAAATCATCCTTTAAACGTTTTTTGGTTAAGTTTTTTGTTCAATTTCGCCGGCTTGGGTTAAAACACCAAGGAAAAGGAAAAATGAGACGATATTGGGTTTTAAGTGACTTTATCCATCCTTGACCCAGGTTCACCCAATATCTACCCAAATGTCAAATAGCGGGCATCTGAGTACACCAAAGTTTAAATCATCCTTTAAACGTTTTTTGGTTAAGTTTTTTGTTCAATTTCGCCGGCTTGGGTTAAAACACCAAGGAAAAGGAAAAATGAGACGATATTGGGTTTTAAGTGACTTTATCCATCCTTGACCCAGGTTCACCCAATATCTTCCCAAATGCTAAATAGCGGGCATCTGACTACACCAAAGTTTAAATCATCCTTTAAACGTTTTTTGGTTAAGTTTTTTGTTCAATTTCGCCGGCTTGGGTTAAAACACCAAGGAAAAGGAAAAATGAGACGATATTGGGTTTTAAGTGACTTTATCCATCCTTGACCCAGGTTCACCCAATATCTTCCCAAATGCTAAATAGCGGGCATCTGACTACACCAAAGTTTAAATCATCCTTTAAACGTTTTTTTGTTAAGTTTTTTGTTCAATTTCGCCGGCTTGGGTGAAAACACCAAGGAAAAGGAGAAATGAGACGATATTGGGTTATAAGTGACTTTATCCATCCTTGACCCAGGTTCACCCAATATCTACCCAAATGTCAAATAGCGGGCATCTGAGTACACCAAAGTTTAAATCATCCTTTAAACGTTTTTTGGTTAAGTTTTTTGTTCAATTTCGCCGGCTTGGGTTAAAACACCAAGGAAAAGGAAAAATGAGACGATATTGGGTTTTAAGTGACTTTATCCATCCTTGACCCAGGTTCACCCAATATCTTCCCCAATGCTATGTGGCGGGCACCTAAGCACACCAAAGTTTAAATCATCCTTTAAACGTTTTTTGGTTAAGTTTTTTGTTCAATTTCGCCGGCTTGGGTTAAAACACCAAGGAAAAGGAAAAATGAGACGATATTGGGTTTTAAGTGACTTTATCCATCCTTGACCCAGGTTCACCCAATATCTACCCAAATGTCAAATAGCGGGCATCTGAGTACACCAAAGTTTAAATCATCCTTTAAACGTTTTTTGGTTAAGTTTTTTGTTCAATTTCGCCGGCTTGGGTTAAAACACCAAGGAAAAGGAAAAATGAGACGATATTGGGTTTTAAGTGACTTTATCCATCCTTGACCCAGGTTCACCCAATATCTTCCCCAATGCTATGTGGCGGGCACCTAAGCACACCAAAGTTTAAATCATCCTTTAAACGTTTTTTGGTTAAGTTTTTTGTTCAATTTCGCCGGCTTGGGTTAAAACACCAAGGAAAAGGAAAAATGAGACGATATTGGGTTTTAAGTGACTTTATCCATCCTTGACCCAGGTTCACCCAATATCTTCCCAAATGCTAAATAGCGGGCATCTGACTACACCAAAGTTTAAATCATCCTTTAAACGTTTTTTGGTTAAGTTTTTTGTTCAATTTCGCCGGCTTGGGTTAAAACACCAAGGAAAAGGAAAAATGAGACGATATTGGGTTTTAAGTGACTTTATCCATCCTTGACCCAGGTTCACCCAATATCTTCCCAAATGCTAAATAGCGGGCATCTGACTACACCAAAGTTTAAATCATCCTTTAAACGTTTTTTTGTTAAGTTTTTTGTTCAATTTCGCCGGCTTGGGTGAAAACACCAAGGAAAAGGAGAAATGAGACGATATTGGGTTATAAGTGACTTTATCCATCCTTGACCCAGGTTCACCCAATATCTACCCAAATGTCAAATAGCGGGCATCTGAGTACACCAAAGTTTAAATCATCCTTTAAACGTTTTTTGGTTAAGTTTTTTGTTCAATTTCGCCGGCTTGGGTGAAAACACCAAGGAAAAGGAAAAATGAGACGATATTGGGTTATAAGTGACTTTATCCATCCTTGACCCAGGTTCACCCAATATCTACCCAAATGTCAAATAGCGGGCATCTGAGTACACCAAAGTTTAAATCATCCTTTAAACGTTTTTTGGTTAAGTTTTTTGTTCAATTTCGCCGGCTTGGGTTAAAACACCAAGGAAAAGGAAAAATGAGACGATATTGGGTTTTAAGTGACTTTATCCATCCTTGACCCAGGTTCACCCAATATCTTCCCCAATGCTATGTGGCGGGCACCTAAGCACACCAAAGTTTAAATCATCCTTTAAACGTTTTTTGGTTAAGTTTTTTGTTCACTTTCGCCGGCTTGGGTTAAAACACCAAGGAAAAGGAAAAATGAGACGATATTGGGTTTTAAGTGACTTTATCCATCCTTGACCCAGGTTCACCCCAATATCTTCCCAAATGCTAAATAGCGGGCATCTGACTACACCAAAGTTTAAATCATCCTTTAAACGTTTTTTGGTTAAGTTTTTTGTTCAATTTCGCCCGCTTGGGTGAAAACACCAAGGAAAAGGAGAAATGAGACGATATTGGGTTATAAGTGACTTTATCCATCCTTGACCCAGGTTCACCCAATATCTACCCAAATGTCAAATAGCGGGCATCTGAGTACACCAAAGTTTAAATCATCCTTTAAAACGTTTTTTGGTTAAGTTTTTTGTTCAATTTCGCCGGCTTGGGTTAAAACACCAAGGAAAAGGAAAAATGAGACGATATTGGGTTTTAAGTGACTTTATCCATCCTTGACCCAGGTTCACCCAATATCTTCCCCAATGCTATGTGGCGGGCACCTAAGCACACCAAAGTTTAAATCATCCTTTAAACGTTTTTTGGTTAAGTTTTTTGTTCAATTTCGCCGGCTTGGGTTAAAACACCAAGGAAAAGGAAAAATGAGACGATATTGGGTTTTAAGTGACTTTATCCATCCTTGACCCAGGTTCACCCAATATCTTCCCAAATGCTAAATAGCGGGCATCTGACTACACCAAAGTTTAAATCATCCTTTAAAACGTTTTTTGGTTAAGTTTTTTGTTCAATTTCGCCCGCTTGGGTGAAAACACCAAGGAAAAGGAGAAATGAGACGATATTGGGTTATAAGTGACTTTATCCATCCTTGACCCAGGTTCACCCAATATCTACCCAAATGTCAAATAGCGGGCATCTGAGTACACCAAAGTTTAAATCATCCTTTAAAACGTTTTTTGGTTAAGTTTTTTGTTCAATTTCGCCGGCTTGGGTTAAAACACCAAGGAAAAGGAAAAATGAGACGATATTGGGTTTTAAGTGACTTTATCCATCCTTGACCCAGGTTCACCCAATATCTTCCCAAATGCTAAATAGCGGGCATCTGACTACACCAAAGTTTAAATCATCCTTTAAACGTTTTTTGGTTAAGTTTTTTGTTCAATTTCGCCGGCTTGGGTTAAAACACCAAGGAAAAGGAAAAATGAGACGATATTGGGTTTTAAGTGACTTTATCCATCCTTGACCCAGGTTCACCCAATATCTTCCCAAATGCTAAATAGCGGGCATCTGACTACACCAAAGTTTAAATCATCCTTTAAACGTTTTTTTGTTAAGTTTTTTGTTCAATTT